>JAIWJD010000008.1:0-29500 GCA_022818045.1 Neotoxoptera formosana | reverse complement strand
GGGGGGGGGGGGGGGGGTGGGGGGGGGGGGTGGGTGGGGGGGGGGGTTGGGGGTGGGGGGGGGTTTGGGGGGGTGGGTGGTTGGGGGGGGGGGGGGGGGGGGGGGGGGGGGGGGGGTTGTGGGGGGGGGGGGTTGGGGGGGGGGGGGTGTGGGCGGGTGGGGGGGTTGGGGGGGGGGGGGTGGGGGGGGGTGGGTGGGGGGGGGGGGGGGGGGGGGGGGTTGGGGTGGGGGGTGGGGGTTGGGGGGGGGGTTGGGGGGGTGGGGGGGGGGGGGGGGGGGGTGGGGTGGGGGGGGGGGGGGGGGGGGGGGGGGGGTGGTGTTGGGGGGGGGGGTTGGTGGGGGGGGTGGGGGTTGGGGGGGGGGGGGGTTGTTGGGGGTGGGTGGGTTGGGGGGGGGGGTTGGGGGGGGGGGGAGGGGGGGGGTTGGGGTGGGGGGGGGGGGGGGGGGGGGGGGGGGGGTTGGGGTGGGGGGTGGGGGGGGGGGGGGGGGTGGGTGTGGGGAGGGGGGGGGGGGTGGGGGTTTGGGTGGTTGTTGGGGGGTGGGGGTGGGGGGTGTGGGGGGGGGTGGTGGGTGGGGGGGGGTGGGGGGGGGGGGTGGGGGGGGGGGTGTTGGGGTTGTGGTTTGGGGGGGGTGTTGGGTGTGGGGGGTGGGTGGTGGGGGGTGGGGTGTGGGGTGGGGGGGGGGGGGGGGGGGGGGGGGGGGGGGGTGTTGGTGGTGGGGGGGGGTGGGGGGGGGGTTGGGGGGGGTGGGGGTGGGGGGGGGGGGGGGGTGGTTTGGGGGGTTGGGTGGGTGGGGGGGTTTTGGGGGGGGGGGGTGGTGTGGGGGGGGGTTGTTGGGGGTGTGTGGTGTGGGGGGGGGGTTGGTGGGGGTGTGGGGTGTTGGGGGTTGGGGGTGGGGTGGTGTGGGGGGTGTTGTGGGTGTGGGGGTGGGGTGTTGGGGTGGGTGGTTGGGGGTGGTGTTGGGGGGTTGTGGGTGTGGTGGGGGTGGGGGTGTGGTGGTGGTGTGGGGTTGGTGGTGTGTGTGGGGGGTTGGTGGGGGTGGTGGGGGGTGGTGGGTTGGTGTGTGGGTGGTTGGTTGGGTTGGTTGGTTGGGTTGTGTGGTGTGTGTGGGGTGGGTTGTGGTGGGGGGTGGTGGGGGTGGGTTGGTGGGGGGTTGGGGGTGTGTGTTGGGGGTTTGGTGTGGGGTGGTGGGGGTTGGGGGTGGGTGTTGTGGGGGGGGGGTGTGTGGGGGTTGGGGGGTTGGGTTGGGTTGGGTTGGGTGGTGTGGGGTGGTGGGGGGGGGTGTGGGGTGTGGGTGTGGTTGGGGGGGGTGTGGTGGGGTGGGGTGGTGGGTGGGTGGGTTGGGGTGTGTGTTGGGGGGGGGTGGGGGGTGTTGGGGGGGTGGGGTGGTGGTGGGTGGGGTGGGTTGGTGGGGGGGTGTGGGTGGTGTGGGGGGGTTGTGGGGGTGGGGGGTGGGGTTGGGGGGTGGGTGGGTGTTGGGGTGGGTGGGGGGGTGGGGGGGGGTGTGGTGTGGTGTGTGGGTTGGTGGGTGTGTGGGGTTGGTGGGGGGTTGTGTGGGGGGGGGGGTGGTGGGTTGGGGGGTGTGTTGGTGTGGGGTGGTGTTGTGTGGGGGGGTGTGGGGTGTGTGGTTGGTGGTGGGGGGTGGGTGGTGTGTGGGGTGGGGTGTGGTGTGTGGGGGGTTGTGGGTGGGTGTGTGGGGGGGGGGGGTGGTGGTGGGGTGTTGTGTTGTGGGTGTGGGGGGGTGGGGGGGGGGGGTTGGGGGGGGTGGTGGGGTGTGGTGTGTGTTGGTGGGGGTGGTGGGGGTGTGTGGTGTGTGTGTGTGGTGGGGGGTTGGGGGTGGTGGGTGGTGGGGGGTGGGGTGTGGTGGGTTGGTGTGTGGGGGGGTGGGGGTGGGGTTGGTGTGGGGTGGGGTGGGGGTGTGGGGGGGTGGTGGGTGGGTGGTGGGGGGGGGGGGGGTGGGGGGTTGTGGGGGTGGGGGGTGTGTGGGGTGTGTGGGGGTGTGTGTGTGGTTGGGGTTGGTGGTGTTGGGTTGGTGGGGGGGGTGGGGGGGGGGGGGGGTGTTGGTGTGGGTGGTTGGGTGGTGGGTGGGTGGGTGTGGGTGTGTTGGTGGGGGTGGTGGGGGTGTGGGGGTGGGGGTTGGGTGTGGGTGGTGTGGTTGTGGTGTTGGTTGGGTGTGGTGTGTGTGGGGGTGGTGGGTGGGTGTGGGGGTGTGTGGTGGGTGTTGTGGGGGGTTGGGTGGTTGTGGGGTGGGTTGTGGGGTGGGGGGTTGGGGGGGGGGTTTGGGGGTTGTGTTGTGGTGGGGTGGGTTGGGGTGTGGGTGGGGGGTTGGGTGGTGGTGTGTGGGTGTGGGGTGTGGGTGGTGGGGGTTGGTGGGGGTGTGTGGGGGGTGGGTGTGTGGGTGGGGGGTGGGGTGTGGGTGGGGTGGGGTTGGGTTGGGGGGTGGTTGGGTGGTGTGGGGTTGGGTTGGTGGGTGTTGGTGTTGGTGGTGTTGGGGTGGTTGGTGGGGGGGTGGGGGGGGTTGGTGGTGTGGGGTGTGGGTGGGGTGGGGTGGGTGTGGGTGTTGGGGTGTGGGGGTTGGGGTGGGGGGTGTGTGGGGGGTTGGGGGTGTGGGTGGTGGGGTTTGGTGTGGGTGGTGGGGGGGTTGGGTGTGGGTGGGTGTGTGTGGGGGGTGGGGTTGGGTGGGTTGGTGTGGGGGGGGGGGTTGGGGGGGGGTGTGGGTTGGTGTGTGGTGTGGGGTTGGGTGGGTTGGTGGGGGGTGGGGTGGGGTTGGGGTTGGGTGGTGGTTGGTGTGGTTGGGTTGTGGTGGTGTGGTGGTGGTTGGGTGGGTGGTGGTGTTGTGGGGGTTGGGGTTGGGTGTGGTGTTGGGGTTGGGGGTGTGGTGTGGGGTGTGTTTGGGGGTGGTGTGGTGGGTGTGTGGTGGTGGGGGTTGGTGGGGGGGTGGGGGGTGGGGTGGGGGGTGTGTGGGTGGGGGGGTGTGGGGGGGGGTGGGTTGTGTTGTGGGGTTGGGTGTGGGGTGGTGGGGGGGGTGGGGGGGGGTTGGGTGGGGGTGGGTGGGTGGGGTGGGGTGGGGGGGTGGTGGGGGGGGTTGGTTGGGTTGTGGGGGTGGTGGTGGGGGGTGGGGTGGGTGTGGGGTGTGGTGTGGGTGGGGGGGGGGTTGGGTGTGGGTTGGTGTGTGGTGGTGTGTGTGGGGTGGGTGGTTGGTGGGGTGGGGTGGTGTGGGTGTGTTGGGGGGTGGGGGGGGGTGGTGTGGGGGGTGGGGTGGGGGTGGGGGGGGGTGGGGTGGTGGGTGTGGTGGGGGTGGGGGGGTTGGGTGTTGGGGGGGGTGTGGGGGGTGTGTGGGTGGGGGGGGGTGTGGGGGGGGGGTGGTGGGTGGGTGTGGGGTGGGGTGGGGGTGTGTGGGGGTGGGGGGTGGGGTGGTGGGTGTTGGGGGGTGTGTGGGGTGGTGGGGGTGTGGGTGTGGGGGTGGTTGGTGGGGGTGGGGGTTGGGTGGGTGGGGGGGGTGGGTGTGGGGGGGTTGTGGGGGGGTGTGTGGTGGGGTGGGTGGGTGTGGGGGTGGTGGGGGGGGGGTTGGGGGTGGGGGGGTTGTGGGGGTGGTGGTTGGGGGGGTGGTTGGGGGGGGTTGTTGGGTGGGTGTGTGGGTGGTGGGGTGTGTGGGGTGGGGGTGGTGGGTGGGTTGTGTGGGGTTGGTGGGGGGGGGTTGGTGGTGGGGGGGTGGGTGGGGTGGGGGTGTGGGGGGTGTGGTTGGTGGGGTTGGGGGGTGGGTGGTGGGTGTTGTGTGGGGTGGTGGGGGGGGTGTGTGGTGGGGGTGTGTTGGGGGTTGGGGTGGGGGTGTGGGGTGTGGTGGTGGGGGTTTGGTGGGGTGGTTGGGGGTGGGGTGTGGGGTGGGGGGGGGTGGGGTGTGGTGGTGGGGTGTGGGTGGTTGGGGTGTGGGGTGGGGGGGGGGTGGGGTGGGTGGGTTTGGGTGTGGGGTGGGGGGGTGGGGTTGTGGTGTGTGGGTTGGTGGTGTGGGTTGGGTGTGTGTTGGGGGGGGGGGGGGGGGTTGGGGGGGTGTGGGGGGGGTGGGGTTGGGGTGGGGTTGTGTGGGGGGTGGGGGGTGGGGTGGGTGGTGTTGGGGGGGGGGTGTTCGGGTGTGTTGGGGGGGGTGTGTGGGGTGTGGGGGGGGGTGTGGGGGTGTGGGGGGGGGGGGTTGTGTGGGTGTGGTTGGTGGGGTGGGGTGGGGGGTTGTTGGGGGGGGGGTGGGTGTTGGGTGGGGGGGGGGTGGGGGGTGGTGTGGGTGGTGGGGTGGGGGGGGGGTTGTGGGTGTGGTGGGGTGTGGGTGGGGGGGTGGGGGTTGTGTTGGGGGGGGTGGGGGGTGTGGTGTGGGGGGGGGTGGTGGGGGGGTTGGGTGGGGTGG
The DNA here is from genome assembly GCA_022818045.1 of Neotoxoptera formosana. Taxonomy (NCBI): domain Eukaryota; kingdom Metazoa; phylum Arthropoda; class Insecta; order Hemiptera; family Aphididae; genus Neotoxoptera; species Neotoxoptera formosana. The sequence continues at coordinate 25,108 of JAIWJD010000008.1, read as the reverse complement.
TGTGGGGTTGGGTGGGGGGGGGGTGTGGTGGGGGGTTTGGGGGTGGTGTTGGTTGGGTGTGTGGGGTTGTGGTTGGGTGTGGGGGTGTGTGTGGTGGGGTGGTTGGGGTGGGGTGGGTTGGGTGTGTGTTGTGGTGGTGGGTGGTGTGGTGTGTGGGGTTGGTTGTGTGGGTTGTGGGGGGGGTTGTGGGTGGGGGGTGGGGGTGGGGGGGTGGGGGTGTTGGTGGTTTGGGTTGGTGGTTGTGTGGGGGGTGGGTTGGGGTGTTGTGGGGGGTGTGTGTGGGGGTGGGTGGTGTGGTGGGGTGTGGGGGGGTGTGGGTGGGGGGTGGGTGGGTGTTGGGGGTGGGTGGTGTGGGTGGGTGTGGGGGGGTGTTGGTGGGTGGGTGTTGGGTGGGGTTGGTGGTTGGTTGGGTTGGGTGGGGGGTGTTGGTGGGTGGTTGGGGTGTGGGTGTGTGTGGGTTTGGGGGGGTTGGGGGGTGGGGGGTTGTTTGGGGTGGTGGGGTGGGTGGGGGTGTGGTGGGGGGGGGGTTGGGGGGGGGTGGGGGTGTGGGTGTGGGGGGTGGGTGTGGTGGTGGGGTGTGTGGTGGTTGGGGGGGGGGGTTGTTGGTGGTGGGGTGGGTGGGGTGGGTTGTGTGGTGGGGGTGGGGTGGGTGTGGTGGGTGGGGGTGGTTGTGGGGTTGGTGTGTTGGTTGTGGGTGTGGTGGGGGGGGGTGTGTGGGTGGTGTGGGGGGTTGGTGGGGGGGGTGGGGGGGTGGGGGTGGGGGGGTTGGGGGGTGTTTGGTGGGTTGGGGGTGTGGGTGGTGGGGTGGGGTGTGGTGGGGTGGTTGGTGGTTGGGGTGTTGTGTGTTGGGGGGTGTGTGTGGGGGGGGGGTGGGGGGGGGTTGGGGGGGGGGTGGGGTTGGGTGGTTGGTGGTGTGTGGGGGGGGTGGGGTTGGTGGGGGGGTGTGGGGGGGGGGGTTTGGTTGTGGGGGGGGTGTGTGGGGTTGTGGGGGGTGGTGGGGGTGGTTGGTTGGGGGTGGGGGTTGGGGTTGGTGGGGGGTGTGGGTGTGGGTGGTTGTGTGGGGGGTGGTGTTGGGGTGTGGTGGTGGTGGTGGGGGGGGGTGGTGTGTGGGGTGGGGGGGGTGGGTGTGTGTGGGGTGTGTGGTGTGGGTGGGGGGTGGGTGGGGTGGGGTGGGTGTGGTGGGTGGGGTGGTTGGGGGTGGGGGTGGGGGGGGGTGGTGGGGGGGGGGTGGTGGGGGGTGTGGGGTGGGTTGGGGGGGGTGTGGGTGGGTTGGTGGTGGTTGGGGTGGTGGGTGGGGGGTGGGGGTGGTGGGTGTGGGGTGGGGGTGGGTGTGTGTGTGGTGGGTGTTGTGGGGGTGTGGTGGTGGGTGGTGGGTGTGTGGTGGTGTGTTGGGGTGGTGGGGGGGGTGGTGTGGTTGTGGGGGGGGGTGTGTGGGGGGTTTGGTTGGGGGTGGGGTGGGGTGGTGTGTTGGGGTGGGGTGGGGGGGGTGGGGGGGTGGGTGGGTGTGGGTGGGGGTGGTGGGTGGTGGGGGGGGTTGTGGGGTGGTGGGGGTGTGGGTGTTGGGGGTGTGGGTGGGTGTGGGGGGGGGGGGGTGGGGGGGTTGGTGGGGGGGGGGTGGGTGTGGGTGGTGTGGTTGGGGTGGTGGTTGGGGGGTGGTGGTGGGTGGGGGGGGTGTGGGTGTTGGGGGGGTGTGGTGTTGGGGGGGGTGGGGGGTGGGTGGGGTGTGGGGGGGTGGGTGGTGGGGGGGTTGTTTGGGTGGTGTGTGGGTGTGGGTGGGGTTGGGTGGTGGTGTTGGTGTTTGGGTGGGGTGGGGGGTGGTGTTGGGTGGGTGGTGGTGGGGGTGGGTTGGGGGGTTGGGTGGTGGTGGGGGGTGGGGTGGTGGGGGTGTGTGGTGTGTGTTGTGTGGGGTGGTTGGTGGGGGTTGTTGTGTGTGGGTGGTGGGGGTGTGTGTGGTGGTGGGGTGGGTTGGGTGTGGGGGTGGGTTGGGGGTGGGGTGGGGGGTGGGTGGGTGGGGGGGGTGGGTGGTTGGGGGGTGGGGTGGGGGGGTGTGTGGTGTTGGGGTGGTGGTGTGGTGGGTGTTGGGGTGTTTGGTGGGGTGTGGGGTTGGGGGTGTTGTTGGGGGGGTGGGGGGGGGGTGGGGTGGTTGTGGGGGTGGGTGTGTGGTGTGGTTTGGTGGGGGGGGGTGGTTGGGTGTGGGTGGGGTGGTGGGGTTGGGGGGGGTGGGGGGGGGGGTGGGGGGGGGTGTGGTGGGGGGGTGGGGGTTGTGGGTGTTGGGTGGTGTTGGTGGGGGGGTGGGTGGGGTGTTAGGGTGTGGGTGTGTTGGGGTGTGGGGGGGGGTGGGGGGTGGGTGTGGTGGGGTGTTGGGTTGTGGTGGTGGGTGGTGTGGGGGGTGTGTGGGTGGGGGTGGGTGTGTTGGTGTGGTTGGGGTGTTGGGGGGTTGGGGTGGGGGGGGGGTGGGGGTGGGGGTTGGGGGGTGGGGGGGGGGGGGGTGGTGTGGGGGGGGGTGGGTGGGGGGGTTGTGGGGTGGTTGGGTGTGTGTGTGGGGGGTGGTGGGTGGGGTGTGGGTTTGGGGTGGGGAGGGGGGGTGGGGGGGTGGGTGGGGGGGTTGGGGGTTGGGGTGGGGGGGTGGGGGGGGGGTGGTGGGGTGGGGTGTTGGGGTGTGTGTGGGGGGGGGGTGGGTGTGTGGTGTGGGTGTTGGGGTGTGGGTGGGTGTTGGGTGGGTGTGTGGGGGTGTTGGGGGGGGTGTGGGTGGGTTGGGGGGGGTTGTTGTGTGGGGGGGTGGTGGGGGTTTGGGGGTGGTGGGTGTGGGTTGTGGTTGTGGGTGTGGGGGGGGGTGGGTGGGTGTGGGGTTTGTGGGGGGTTGGTGGTGTGTTTGGGGTGTGGTGGGGGGGGGGTGTGTGGGTGTTGTGTGTGGTTGGTGGGTTTGGGGTGTGTGGGGTGGGTGGGGGTGGGGGGGGGTGGGGGTTGGGGTGGTGGGGGTTGGTGGGGGGTGGGTGGTGGGGGGGGGGTGGGTTTGGTGGTGGGTGGGGGGGTGGGGTGGGGGTGGGTTGTGTGTGTTGTTGGTTGTTGGGGGGTGTGGGGGGGGGTGGGGTGTGGGGGGTGGGGGGGTGGGGTGGGGGGTGGGGGGGGTGTTGGGGGTTTGGTGTGTGGGGGGGGTGTGGGTGGGGGTGGTTGGGGGGGGTGTGGGTTTGTGGTGTGGGTGGGTTGGGGGGGGGGGGTGGGTGTTGGTGTGGGTGTGTGGGGTGTGTGGTGGTGGGGGGGGTGTGGGTGGTGGGGTGTTGTGTGTGGTTGGTGGGGGGTGGGGGGGTGTGGGGGGGTGGGTGGGGGTGTGGTGGGTGGGTGGGGTGTGTGTGGTGGTGGGGGGGTGTGGGGGGTGTTGGGTGGGTGGTGGGTGGTGGGGGTGGGGTGGGGTGGGGGTGGGGGGGTGTGTGTGGTGGGTGTGGTGTGTGGGGGGGGGGGTTTGGTTGGTGGTGGGTGGGGGGTGGGGGGGTGGTGTGGGTGTGGTGGGTTGGGGGGTGGTTGGGGGTGGGGTGGTTGTGGTGTTGGGGGGTGGGTTGGGGGGGGGGTGGGTGGTGTGTGTTGGGGGGGGGGTTGTGGGGGGTGTGGGTGGTGGGTTGGGGGTTGTGGTGGTTGGGGGGGGGTTGGGTGGGGGTGTTGGGGGGTGGGGGTGTGTGTGGTGGGGTGTGTGGGGGGGGTGTGTGGGGGGGTGTGTGGGTTGGTTGGGGTGTGGGGGGTGGTGGGGTGGGGGTGGGTGGTGGGGGTGTGGGGGTGGGTGGTTGGTGGTGGTGGTGGTTGGGGGGGGGGTTGGGTGGTGTGGTGGGGTGTTGTGTTGGGTGTGGGTGTGGTTGTGTGGGGGTGGGTGGGGTGTGGGGGGGGGTTGTGTGTGGTTGTGGGGGGTTGGGGGTGGGGGGGGGGGGTGGGTTGGGGTGGGGTGGTGGGGTTGTGGGTGGGGGGTGGGTGGTGGTGGGTGGGTGGTTGGGTTGGTGTGGTGTGTTGGTGGGGGGGTGGTGGTTGGGGGGGTGGGGTGTGGTGTTGTGGTTGGGGGTGTGGGTGGGTGGTGTGGGGTGTGGTGGTGGGGGTGGGGGTGTGGTGGGGGGGGGGTGGGTGGGGGGGTGGGTGTGGGTGGGGGGTGGTTGGGTGTGTGTTGGGGGGGTGGTTGGGGGGGGGGTGGGGGGGGTGGGGGGGGGGTGGTGGGTGGGGGGGTGGGGTGGGGGGTTGGGGGGTGTGGTGGGGGTTGGGGTGGGGGGGGTGTGGTGTTGGGGGGGTGGTTGGGGGGGGGTGGTGGTTGTGTTGGGTTGTGGGGGGGGGGGTGGGGGTGGTGGGTGTGTGGGGGTGGTGTGGTGGTGTGTGTGTGGTTGGGTTGGTGGGGGGGTGGTGGTGGTTGTGGTTGGGTTGGGGTGGGTGTTGTGGTGGTTGGGGTGTTGGGGGGTGGTGGTTGGTTTGGTGGGGTGTTGTGTGGGGTGGTGGGGGTGTGGGTGTGGGGTGTGTGTGTGGGTGGGTTGGGGTGTGTTGGTTGGGTGTGTGTGGGGTGGTGGTGTTGGTTGGGGGTGTGGTTGGGGGGGGTGGGGTGGTGGGGTGGTTGTGGGGGGTGTTGGGGGGGGGGGGTGGTGTGGTGGGTGGTGGTGGGTGGGGGGGTTGGGTGGGTGTGTGGGGTGGGTGGGGTGTGGTGGGGTGTGGGGGTGTGGGGTTGGTTGGTGGGTGTGGTGTGGGGTGGGGGGGGTTTGGTGGTGGTGTTGGGGTGTGGGGGGGGGGGGTTGGGTGGTGTGGGGTGTGGGTGGTGTGGTTGTGGGTTTGGGGTGGGGGGGGGGGTGGGGGTGTGGGTGTTGGGGGTGGGTGTGGGGGTGTGGGGGGGGTGGTGGGGGGGGGGGTGGGGTGGGGGGGTGTGGGGGTTGGGGGTGTGGGGGGTTGTTGGGTTGGGTGTGTGTGTTGGTGGGGTGGTGGTGGGGGTGGGTGTGGGTGTGTGGGGTGGGTTGGTGGGTGGGTGGGGGTTGGGGTTGGTGTGGTGTGTTGGGGGTGGGGGGGTGGGTGGTGGGGGGTTGGGGGGGTGGGGGGGGTGGGGGGGGGGTGGGGTTGTTGGTTTGTGGGGGGTGTGGGGGTGGTGGGGTGTGGGTTGGGTGGTGGTGTGGGTGGGTTGGTGTGGGGGTGTGGTGTGGGGTGGGGGTGGTGTGGGGGTGGTGTTGTGGGGGGTGTGGGGGGGTGTTGGTGGGGGTTTGTGGGTGGGTGGGTTGGGGGGGGTGGGTTGGGTTGGGGGGGTGGGGTGGTTTGGGGGGGGGGTTGGGTGTGGGGGTTGGTGTGGTGTGGGTGGGGTGGTGGGTGGGGTGGGGGTGGTGGGTGGGTGGTTGGTGGGTGTGTGGGTGTGTGGGGTTGTTGGGGTTGGTGTTGTGGGGGGGGGTGGTTGGTTGGTGTGGTGGGGGGTGGTGTTGGGTGGGGGGTGGTTGGGGTGGGTGGTGGGTGGGTTGTTGGGGTGTGGGGGTGGGGGGGGTGGTGGGGTGGTGTGGGGTGGTGGTGTGTGGGTGTGTGGGTGGTGGTTGGGTGGGGGGGGTTGTGTGGTTGTGGGTGGGTGGGGGTGGGGGGGGGGGTGGGGGTGGGGTGGTGGGGTGTGTGGGTTGGGGGGTTGGGGGGGGGGTGGGGGGTGGGGTTGGGGGGGTGTGGTTGGGGTGTTGTTGGGGGTGGTGGGGGGGTGTGTGTGTTGGGTGGTTGGGGGGTGGGGGGTGTGTGGGGTTGGGTGGGGGGTTGGGGGGTGTGGTGGGGGTGGGTTGTGGGGTGGGGGTGGGGGGGTGTGGGTGGTGGTGTGTGTGGTGTGGTGTGTGGTGGGTGTGGGGTGGTTGGGTGGTTGTGGGGGGGGGTTGGGGTGGTGGGGTGTGGGTTGGTGTTGTGGTGGGGTTGGGGGGGGTGTGGTGGTTGGGGTGGGGGGTGGTGGGGTTGGTGTTGTTGGGGGGGTGTTGGGGGTTGGTGGGTGGTGGTGGGGTGGGGTGGGTGTGGTGTGGTTGTGGGGTGGTGTGTGGGTTTGGGGGGGTGGTTTGGTGGGTGGTGTGTGGTGTTGGTGTGGGTGGGGGGGGTGGGGTGTGGGGTGGTGTGTGGTGGGGGGGTGTGTTGGTGGGGGGTGTGGGGGGGTGGGGTGGTGGGTGGGGGGTGGGGTTGTTGTTGGGGGGTGTTGGGGTGGGGGTGTGGGGGGGGGGGGTTGGGTTGGGTTTGGGGGGTGTGTGGTTGGTGGGGGGTGTGGTGGGTGGGGGTGTGTGTTGGGGGGGGTGTTGGGGTGGTGGTGTTGGGTGGGGTGGGTGGGTGTGTGGTGGGTGGTGGGGGGGTGTGGGTTGGTGGGGTGTGGGTGTGGGGGGGGTGGGGGGGGTGGGTTGGTGGGTGGGGTGGGGTGGGGTGTTGGGGTGGGGTGGGGGTGTGGGTGTTGGGGGGTGGTGTTGGGGTGTGGGGTTGGTGGTTGGGTTGGGGGGGGGGTGGGGTGGGTGGGGGGGGTTGGTGTGGTGTGGTGGGGTGGGTGTTGTGGGTGGGGGGTTGTGGGGGTGGTGGGGGGTGGTGGGGGGTGGGGTGTGTGTTGGGGGGGGTGGGTGGGTTGGGGGTGTGGTTGGGGGGGTGGGGGGGTGTGGGGGGGTGGTTGGGTGGGTGTGGGGGGTGGTGTTGGGTTGTGGTGGTGGGGTGGGGTGTTGGGGTGGGGTGTGGTGGTTGTTTGGGGTTGTGGGGGGTGGGGGTGTGGTGGTTGTGGGGGTGTTGGGTGGTGGGGGGGGGTGGGGGGTTGTGTGGGGTGTTGTGTTGGTGGGGGTTGGGGGGTGGTGGGGGGGGGGGTGTGTGTGTGTGTGGTGGTTGGGTGGGGGGGGGGGTGGGGGTTGGGGGTGGGGTGGGTGGTGTTGGGTGTGTGGGGGGGGTGGGGGGTGGGGGGGGGTGGTTTGTGGTGGGTGTGGGGGGGGGGGTGTGGTTGGGGGTGTGTGGGGTGGTTGGGTGGGGTGTTGGTGGGTGTGGGGGGTGGTGGGGGGGTGGGGGTGGTTGGGGTGGGGGGTGGGGGGGTGGGGTTGGGTTGGGTGTGGGGGTTGGTTGGGGTGGGGGGTGGTGGGGGGTGGGGGGGTGGTGGGGGGGGTTGGGGGGTGGTGTGGGGGTGTGTGTGGGTTGTGGGGGTGTGGGTGTGGTTGGTGGTGGTGTGGGGGGGGTGGTGGGGGTGGTGGTGGGGGGGGTTGTGGTGTGTTGGTTGGTTGGTGGGGTGGGTGGGGGGGTGTGTGGGTTGGGGGGTGGTGGGTGTGTGGTTGGGTGGGTGTGTGGGTGTTTGGTTGGGGTTGGGGGGTTGGGTGGGGTGTGTGGGGTGGGGTGGTGGGGGGGTGGTGGGGGTTGGGTGTGGGGTGGTGGTGTGGTGGGGGGGTTGTGTGGGGGGGGGGTTGGGGGGGTTGGGGTGGGGGGTTGGGGTGTGGTGTTGGTGGGGTGTTGGGGGGGGGTGGGTTGGGTGTTGGTGGGTGTGGGGGGGTGGGGTGGGTGTGGTGGGTGGGGGGTGGTGTGGTTGGGGGGGTGGGGGTTGTTGTGGGTGTTGGGGGGGGGGTGGGGTGTTGGTGGTGGGGTGGGTGTGTGGTTTGTGTGGTGGGTGGGGGGGGGTTGTGGGGTGGTGTGTGTGTGGGGGTGGGTGGTGGGTGGGTGTGTGTGGTGGGTGTGGGGTGGTGGGGGTTGTGGGGGGTGTGGGGGGTGGGGGGGGTGTGTGGGGGTGGGGTGTGTGTGGGTGGGGGGGTGTGGTTGGGGTGGGGGTTGGGGGTGGGGGTGTGTGTGGGTGTGGGGGTTTGGTGGGGGGGGGGGTGGGGGTGTGGTGGGTGGTGGGTTGGGTTGGTGTGGGGTGGGGGGGGGGGGTGGGGTGGGGTGTGGGGTGGGGTTGGTGGGGGTGGGTGGGTTGGGGGGTGGGGGGGGGTGGTGTGGGGTGTGTGTGGGGGGGTGTGGTGGTGTGGTGTGTGGGTGTTGGTTGTGGGGGTTGGGTGTGTTGGTTGGGGGGGGGTGTGGGGGGGGTGGTGGGGTGGTGGGGGGGTTGGGTGGGTGGGTTGTTGGGTGGGTGGTGTGGTGGTGGGGTGTGGGTGGTGGGGGGGTGGTGTTGGGGGGGTGGGGTGGTGGTTGTTGGGTTTGGTGTGGTGTGGGTGGGGGTGTGGGGGGTGGGGGGTGGGTTGGGGTGGTGTGGTTGGGGGGTGGGGTTGTGGTGTTGGGGGGGTTTGGGTGGTGGGGGGGGTGTGGTGGGGGGGGGTGGGGGGGGGTTGGTGGGTGGGGTGGGGTGGTTGGGTGTGTTGTTGGGGGTTGGGGGGGGTGTGGGGGTTGGGTTGTGGGTGTGGGTGGGGGTGTGTGTGGGGGGGTTGGTTGGGTGGGGGGGGGTGGGTTGGTTGGGTGGGTGGGGTGTTGGTGTGTGGTGTGGTGGGGTGTGGGGGGGGTGGGTGTTGGTGGTGGTGGGTGTGGGGGGGGGTGGGTTTGGGGGGTGTGTGGGGGGGGGGGTGTTGGGGGTGGTTGGTGGTGTGGGGTTGGTGGGTGGTGGGGGGGGGGGGGGTGTGTTGGGTGGTGGGGTGTTGGTTGGGGGGTTGTTGGTGGGGGGTGTGGGTGGGGTGTGGGGTGTTGTGGTGGGGTTGGGGGGTGGGGTGGTGTGGTGTGGGGGGGTGTGTGTGGTGGGTGTGTTTGGGTGGGTGGGGGGTGTGTGGGGTGGTGGTGGGGGGTGTGTGTTGGGGTGGTGTGGTGTGGGGGGGTTGTGGTTGTGGTGGGGGTGGGGGGGGTGGTGGTGTGGTGGTTGGTGGGGTGGGTGGTGGGGGTTTGTTGTGGGGGGGGGGGGGGGGTGGGGTGGGGGGGTGGGTTGGTGGGGTGTGTGTGGGTGGGGTGGTGGGGTTGGTGTGGTGGGTGGGTGTGGGGGTGGTGGGGGTGGGTTGGGGTGTGTGTTGGGTGTTGGGTGGTGGGGGGGGGTGGGGTGTTGGTGTGGTGGGGTGTGTGTTGGGGGTGGGGGGGGGTGTGGGGGTGTGGGTTTGGTGTGGTGGGGGGTGGGTTGGGGGTGTGGGTGTTGGGGGGGGGGGTGTGGTGGTGGGTTGTGGGTGGGGGGTGGTGTGGTGGGGGTGGGTGTGGTGTTGGGGTGGGTGGTGGGGGTGGGGGGGGTGGTGGTGTGGGTGGTGGTGTGTGTGGGGGGGGTGTGTTGGGTGGGGGTGGTGTGGTTGTGTGGGGGGGGGGGGGGGGTGGGGGTGGGGGGGGGTGGTGTGTGGGGGTGGTGTTGGGGGGTGGTGGGGTGGGGTGGGTGTGTGGGTTGGGGTGGGGGGGGTGGTGGGGGTGGGGGGTGGGGGGGTGTGTGTGGTGGGTTGGTGGGTGTGGGTGGGGGGGTGGGGTTGGGTTGGGGGTGTTGGTGGGGTGGTGGTGTGGTGGTGGGGGTGGTGTGGGGGGGTGGGTGGGGGGTGTTGGTGGGGGGGGGGTGTGGGGGGGTGTGTGGGGGGGGGGGGTTGGGGGGGGGGGTTTGTGGGTGGTTGGGGTGGTGGGGGTGGTTGGTGTTGGTTGGTGGGTGTGGGGGTTGGTGTGGGTTGGTGGTGGTTGGGGGTGTGTTGGTTGGGGGTGTGTGGTGTTGGGTGTGTGTGGGGGTGGGGGTTGGGTGTTGGTGGGTGTGGTGGTGTGGGGGTGGTGTGGTGGGGGGTGGGTGTGGGGGGGGGTTGGGGGGGTGGGGTGTGGGGGGTGGGTGGTTGGGGGGGGTGGTGTGGGGGGGGGGTGGTGTGGGTGGTGGGGGGGTTTGGTTGGGTGGGTGGGTGTGGGGGGTGGTTGGGGTGGTTGGTTGTGTGTGGGGTGGGGGTGTGGGTGTGTGGTGGTGGTGGGTGGTGTGTGTGGGGGGGGGGGGTGGGTGGTGGGTGGGTGTGGGGTGTGGGGGGGGTGTGGTGTGGGGGTGGGGGTGGGGGGTGGGGTGTGGTGTGTGGGGTGGGGTGTGGGTTGGGGGGGGTTGTGTTGGGTGGGGGTGGGGGTGGGGGTGGTGGTGTGTGTGGGGGGTGTGGGGTGGTGGGGTTTGGGTGGGGGGGTTTGGTGTGTGGTGTGGGGTTGGGGGGGGGGTGTGGTTGTGTGGGGGGGTGGGTGGTGTGTGTTGGTTGGGGTTGGGTGTGGTTGGGTTGTTGGGTGTGGGGTGGGGTGGGGGGGGGTGTGTGTGTGTGTGTGGGGGGGGGGGGGTGTTTGGGGTGGGGGTGTTGGTGGTTGGTGGTTGGTTGTGGGTGTGGTTGGGTGGGGGGGGGGTGGGGTTTGGGTGTGGGTTGTGGGGGGGGGGGGGTGTGGGGTTGGTGTTGGGGGGTGGGGTGTGGGTGGTGGTTGGTGGGTTGTGTGGGGGTGGGGGGGGGGGGGTTGGTTTGGTGTGGGGGGGTGGTGGTTGGGGTGTGTGGGGTGGGTGGGGGGGTTGTTGGTGGTGGTGTGGGGGGGGTTGGTGTGTGGTTGTGGTGGGGGTGGGGGTGTGGGTGGGTGGTGGGTGTGTGGGGTGGGGTGGGGTTGTGGGTGGGTGGGGGGTGGGGGTTGTGGTGGGGTGGGGGGGTGGGTTGGGGGGGGTGTTGGTGGGGTGTTGGGGGTGGGGGTGTGTTGGTGTGTGGGTGGGGGTTGGTGGGGTGTGGGGGGGTGGGGGGGGTTGTGGGTGGGGGGGGGGTTGGTGTGTGTTGGGGGGGTGTGGGTGTGGTTGGTTGTGTGGGGTGTGGGGGGGGGGGGGGGTGGTTTGTGTGTGGTGGGGGTTTGGGTGTGGGTGTGGTGGGGGTTGGGGTGGGTGGTGTGGGGGGGTGGGGGTTGGGTGTGGGGTGGTTGGTGTGGGGTTGGGGGGGGGGGGTTGGTGGTGGGTTGGGGTGTGGGTGGGGGTGGGGGGGGGTGTTGTGGTGGGTTGGGGGTGTGGGGTTGGGGGTGGTGGGGTTGTGTGGGGGTTGGTGTGGGTGTTTGGGGTGGGTGGGTGGGGGGGGTTGTGGTGGGTGGGGGTGTTTGGGGGTGGGGGGGTGGGTGGGGTTGGGGGTGGTGGTGGGGGGGTGGGGGTTGGTGGGGTGGGGGGTGGGTGGGGTGTGGGGTGGGGGGTGGGTGGTGGTGGGTTGGTGTTGGGGGGGGGGGTGTTGGGGTTGGGGGGGGTTGGTGGGGGGGGTGTGGGGGGGTGGGGGGGTGTTGTTGTGGTTGGTGGGGTGGGTGGTTGGGTGGTGTTGTTGGGGTGGGTTGGTGTTGGTGGGGGGGGTGGGGTGTGTGTGTGGGGTGGTGGGGGTGTGTGTGTTTGGGTGTGGGTTGGGGGGGGTGGTGGTGTGGTGGGTGTGGTGGGTGTGTGTGGTGTTGGTGTGGGGTGGGGGGTGTGGGGGGGGGGTGTGTTGGGGTGGGGGGGGGGGTGGGGTGGGTGGGGTGTGGGTGGGTGGGTTGGGTGTTGGGGGGGGGGTGTGTGGGTGGGTGGGGGGGGGGGGTGGGGGGTTGGGGGGGGTGGGGTGTGTGTGTGGTGTGTGGGTGTGGGTGTGGTTGGGGGGGGGGGTGGTTGGGGGGGTGGGGGGGGGGTTGGTTGGGGGGTGTGTTGTGGGGGTGTGGTTGGGGGGTTGGGGGTGTGGGGTGTTTGGTGGGGGTGGTGTGGGTGTGGGGTGTGGTGTTGGTGGGGTGTGGGTTGGGGGGGTGTGGTGGTGTTGGTGGGGTTGTGTGTGGGGTGGGGGTGGGTGGTGTGGGTGTTGTGTGGGGGTTGTGGTTGGTGGGTGGGTGGTGGGGGGGTGTGGTTGGGGTGTGGTGTTGGGGGGGTGGGGGTGTGGGGGTTGTGGTTGGGGTGTTGTGTTGGGTGGGGGGTGTTGGGTGGGGTTGGTGTGGGGGGTGGGGGGGGTTTGGGGGTGGGGGGTGTGGGGTTGTTGGTTGTGGGGGGGGGTGGGTGGTGGGTGGTGTGGGGGGGGGGTGGGGGTTGTGTGTTGGGGGGGGTGTGGGTGGTTGGTGTGGGTGGGTGGGGGGTGGTGGGTTGGGTGTTGTGGGTGTGTGTGGGTGGGGGGGGTTGTGGTGGGTTGGTGGGGGGGTGTTGGTGTGGGGGTTGGGGGGGTGTGGGTTGGTGGGGGGGTTTGTGGGGGTGGGGTGTGGTGTGGGGGTGGGTGTGGGGTGTGGGTGGGGTGGGGGGTGGTGGGGTGGGTTGGGGGGTGGTGTGTTGGGGGTGGGTGTGGGTGTGGTGTGGTTGGGGTGTGGTGGTGGTGTGGTTGGTGTTGGTGTTGTGGTTGTGGTGGTTGTGGGGGGGTGGGGGTGTTGGTTGGTGGGGGTGGGGGGGTGGGTGGGTTGGGGGGGTGGGTGGTGGGGTTGTGTGGTGTGGTGGGGTGGGTGTTGGTGTGGGGGGGTGGTGTGTGGGGGGTGTGGTTGGTGGGGTGTGGTGTGGGTGGTGGGGGTGGGGGGGGGGTGGGGTGTGTTGGGGGGGGTGTGGGTGGGGGTGTGTGGTGGTTGTGGGGTGTGGGTTGGTGTTTGGGGGGGGGGGTGGGGTGGTGGTGGGTTGGGGGGTGGGGGTTGGGGGTGTTGTGGTGGGTTGGGTGGTTGGTGTTGGGGGTGGGGTGGGTGGTTGGTGGTTGGGTTGGTGGGTGGGGTGGTTGTTGGGGGGGGGGTGGGGGGGTGTGTGGGGTGGGGGGTGGTGGGGGTGGTGGTGGGGGGTGTGGGTGGGGGTGGTTGTGGTGGGTGGGGGTTGGGGGTGGGGTGTGGTGTGGTGGGTGTGGTGGGGTTGTGGGGGTTGTGGGTGGGGTGTTGGGTGGGGGTTGTGTTGGTGGGGGGGGTGTGTGTTGGGGTGGGTGTGTGGGGGTGGTGGGTTGGGGGGTTGGGTGTGTGGTGGGGGTGTTTGGTGGGGGGTGGGTGGGGTGTTGGTGGTGGGTGTTGTGTGTGTGGGGTGGGGGGGGGTGGTTGGGTGTGGTGGGGGGTGTGTGGGTGTGGGGTGGGGGGTGGGGGGGTGGTTGGTGGGTTGGGTGTGTGGGGGTGTGTGGTGTTGTGTTGGTGTGGGGGGGTGGGTTGGGGGTTTGGGGGGGGTGTGGGTGGTGTGTGGTGGGTGGGGTGGGGGGGGGGTGGTGTTGGGGGGTGGTGGGGGTGGGGTGGGGGTGGGGGGGTGGGGGGGGTGGTGGTGGTGGGTGGGGTGGTTGGTGTGTGGGGGGGTGTGGGTGTGGGTGGTGTGTTGGGTGGTGGTTGGTGGTGGGTTGGTGTTGGGGGGGGGTGTGTGGGTGGGGTGTTGGGGGGGGTGGGGTTTGGTGTGGTGGGGTGGTGGTGTGGGTGGGTGGTGGTGGGGGTGTGGTGGGTGGGGGTGGGGGGGGTGGTTGTGGGGGGGGTGGGTGGGGTGGGTGTGGGTTGGGGGTTGGGGGTGGGTGGTGGGGGGGGGGTTGGTGGTGGTGGGGGTGTGGGGTGGGGTGTTGGGGGGGTGTGGGGGGGTGTGGGGTGGGGGGTTGGTTGGGGGTTGGTGTTGGGGGGGTGGGGGTGTGGTGGTGGGGTGGGTTTGGGTGGGTTGGTGTTGTGGTGTGGTGGGGGGGTGGTGGGTGGGTGTGTGTGGTGTGGGGGGGGGGGTGGTGGGTGGGGGGGTGGGGGGGTGTGGGTGGTGGTGTGTGGTGGGGGTGGGGGGGGGTGGGGTGGGTGGGTTGGGGGGGGGGTGGTTGTGGGGGTTGGGGGGGTGGGGTGTGGGGGGTTGTGTTGGGGGTGGTGGGTTGGGGTTGGGGGGGGTGGGGGGGGTGTGGGGTGTGGTGGTGGGTGTGGGTGGGTGGTTGGTTGGTGGGTGTGGTGGTGGTTGTTGGGTTGGGTGTGTGGGGGTGTGGTGTGGGGTGTGGTGTGTGTGGGGGTTTGGTGGGGGGGTGGTGTGGGGTTGGTTGGGGTTGGGTGTTGGGGGTGGTTGTGGGGGGTGTGGGTGGTTGGGTGTGGTGTGGGTGTGTTGGGGGTTGGTGGGGGGTTGGGGGGTGTGGGGGTGGGTGGGGGTGGGGGGTGGTTGGTTGTGTGTGGGGGTGGTGGGGTGTGGGTGGGGGGGTGTGGGGTTGGTGGGGTGGGGTGTGGTTGTTGTGTGGGGTTGGGGTGGGGGGTGGTTGTGGGTGTGGGTGGGGGTTGTGTGGGTGGTGTGTGGTGGGGGGTTGGGTGGGGGGTTGGTGGGTTGGGTGGTTGGGGGGGGGTGGTGTGTTGGGGTGTGGGGGGTGTGTTGGGGGTGTGGGGGGGGGGGGTTGGGGGTGGTGGTGGTGTGTGTGGGTTGGGTGGGGGGGGGGGTGTGGGGGGTTGGTGGTGTTGGTGGGGTGTTGGTGGTGGTGTGTTGGGGTGTGTGTGGGTGGGGGTGGTTGGGGTGTGGTGTGGTGGGTGTGGGGTGGGGGGTGTTGGGGGTGGGTGTGTGGGGGTGGTGTGTGGGGGGGGGTGGGGTGTGGTGGGTGTGGTTGGTGGTGGGGTGTTGGGGGTTGTGGGTGGGGGGGGGGGTTGGTGGTGTGGGGTGTGTTGGGGTGGGGGTTGGGGGGGGTGGGGTGTGGGTGGTGTGTGGGGTGGTGGGGTGGGTGGGTGGGGTGGTGGGGGGGTGTGGGGGGGGGGTTGGGTGGGGGTGGGGGGGGGGGGTGGTGGGTGGGGTGGGGTGGGGGGGGTGTGGGGGGGGTGGGGGTTGTGGGGGTGGGGGGGGGGTTGGTGTTGTTGGGTGTGTGGGGGGTGGTGGGTTGTGGTGGGGGGGGGGTGTGTGGGGTGTGGTGGTGTTGTGGGGGGGTGTTGGTGGTTGGTGGGTGGGGGGTGGTGGGGTGTGGGGTTGGGGGGGGTGTGGGGGTGGGTGTGGGGGTGGGGGTGGGGGGGGGGGGGGTGTTGGGGGGGTGGGGGTGTGGGGGTTGGGGTGTGGGTGGTTGTGTGTGGGGGGGGGGTGTGTGGTGGGGGGGGGTGTTGGGTGGTTGTGGGGGGGTGTGTGGGGGGGGGGGGGGGTTGGGGGGGGTGTGGTGGTGGGTTGGGGTGGGGGGGGGGGGTGGTGGTGGGGGTTGTGTGTGTGTTGGTTGTGTTGGGTGGTGGGGGGGGGGGGGTTGGGGGTGTGTGGGTGGGGTGTTGGTGGGTTGGTTGGGGGGGGGTGGGGGGGGGGGGGTGGGTTGGGGGGTGGGGGTGTGTGGGTGGTGTGGGGGGTTGGTGTGGGTGGGTGTGGTGGTGGGGTGGGTGTTGGGGGGGGTGGGTGTGTGGGGGTGGGGGGGGGTGGGGGTGGGGTTGGTTGGTTGGGGGGGTGGGGGGGTTGGGGTGGTGGGGGTGGTGTGTGGGTGTGGGGTTGGTGGGGTGGGTTGGGTTGGGTGGTGGGTTGGGGTGGGGGTGGGGGGGTGGGGGGGGGTGGGTTGGGGGGGGGTGGGGTGGGGTGGGTGTGGGGGGTTGGGGGGGGGGGGTGGGGTTGGGAGGGGGGGGGTGGGTGTGGGGGGGTGGGTGGGTGGTGGGTGTGGGGGTGGGGTTGTGGGTGGGGGGGTTGGGGTTGGGTGTGGTGGTGTGTTGGGGGGGTGGGGGTGGGGGGTTGTGGGGGGTTGGGGTGGTGGGGTGGTGGGGTGTGGGTGTGGTGGGGTGGGGGGTGTGGTTGGGTTGGGTGGGGTGGGTGGGGTTGGGGTGGTGGTGTGGGGGGGGGGTTGGGGGGGGTGGTGGGTTGTTGGGGGGGTGGGGGTGTTGGGGGTGGTGGGTGGGGGGTGGGGGTGGGTGTTGGGTGTGTGTGTGTGTTGGTGGTGGGGGGTGGGGGGGGGTTGGTGTGGGTGGTGGGGGGGGTGTGGTTGGGTTGGTGGTGGTGGTGGGGGGGGGTTGGGGTGGGGGGGGGTTGGGTGGGGTGTGGGGTGTGGTGTGTGTGGGGTGTGGGGGTGGTGGTGGGGTGGTGTGGGTGGGGGTGGGGGTTGTGGTTGTGGGTGGGGGGTGGGGTGGGGTTGGGGGGGTGTGGTGGGGTGTGTGTGGTTGGGTGGGGTGTGGTGGGGGGGGGTTGGGTGGGGGGTTGTGGTGTGGGTGGGTGTGGTTGTGTGTGGGGGGGTGGGGTGGGGGGTTGGGTTGTGGGGGGTGTGGGGTGGGGGTGGTGGTGGTTTGGGTGTGGGGGGTGGGGTGGTGGGTTGGTTGTGTTGGGGTGGTGGTGGGGGGTGGGTGTGGGGGTGGGGTTGGTGTTGGGGGGTTGGGTGGGGGTGTGTTGGGGTGTGGGGGGGTGGTGGGGGGTGGGTTGTGTGGTGGGGTTGGTGTGGTGTGGGGGTGGTGGTGGGGGTGGGGGTTGTGTGGTGTGGGTGGGGTGGGTGGGGGTGGGTGGGTGTGGGGGGTGGTGTGGTGGGGTGGTGTGGTTGGTGGGGGTTGGGTGGGGGGGTTGGGTGTGGGGGGTGGGGGGGGTGGTGGGGGGGGGTGGGGTGGGGGGGGTGGGGTGGGTGGGGGGTGGTGTTGGTGGGGGGGGGTGTGTGTGGTGGGTGGGGGGGTTGTGTGGGGGGTGTGGGGGGGGGGGTTGTGGGGGTGGTGGGGGGTGTGGTGGTTGGTGGGTTGGTGTTGGGGGGGTGGTGGGGTTGTTGGGGTGGGGTGGGGGTGTGGTGGGGTGGTGGGGGGTGGTGTGGGGGTGGGGGGGGTGTTGGGGTGGGGTGGTGTGGGGGGGGGGGTGTTGTTGGGGTGTGGGGTTGTTGGTGGGGGGGGTGGTGGTGGGGGGGGGGGGGTGTGGGTGGGGGGGGGTTGTGTTGGTGGTGGTGGGGGGGGTGGTGGGGGGGGTGGGGGGGGTTGGTGGGTGGGTGTGGGGGGGGTTGGTTGGTGGGGGGGGGTGTGGTGGGTGTGTGGTGGGGGGGTGGGGGGGGTGGGGTTGGGGTGGTGTGGGGGGGGTGGTTGTGGGGGTGGGTTGTTGTGGGTGGTGGGGTGGGTGGGGTGGTGGGTGGGGTGTGTGGGTGGGGGGTGGGTGTGGTTTGGGGGTGGGGTGGGGGGGTTGTTTGGGGGGGGGGTGGGGGGGGTGTGTGGGGGTTGGGGGGGGGTGGTGGGGGGGGGGGTGTGTGGGGGGGGTGGGGGTGTGGGGTGGTGGGGTGTGGTGGTGGGGGTGGGTGGTTGGGTGGTTGGGTGGGGTGGGGGTGGGTGTTGGGTGTTGGTTGGTGTGTGTGGTGGGGGGGTTGTGGGTGGGGGGGGTTGGTGGGGTGGGTGGGGTTGTGGTGTGTGGGTGGGGTTGTGGGGGGGTTGGTTGTGGTGGGGGGGGGTGTTGTGGGTGTTGGGTTGTGGGGGGGGGGGGGGGGGGTGGTGGGGGTTGTGGGTTGGTGGGGGGGGGTGGGGGGGGTGTTGTGTTGGGTTGGGTGGTGGTTGGTGGTGTTGGTGGTGGTGGTTGGTGTGGTTGGTGTGGTTGGGGGGGGGGTTGTTGGTTGGGGTGGGGGTGGTTGGGGGGGGGTGGTTGTTGGGGGGGGGGGGTGGTGGGTGGGGGGGTGGGGGTGTTGGTGGGGGGTGGTGTGTGGGGGGGGTGTGGGTGTGGGGGGGTGTTGGGGGGGGGGGGTGGTGTGTGGTGTTGGGGGGGGGGGAGGGGGGGTTTGGGGTGGTGTGGGTTGTGTGGTGGGGTGGGGGGGTGGGTGTTGTGTGGTTGTGGTGTTGGTGGTGTGTTGGGGGGGGTTGGTGTGGGTGGTGTTGGGTGGTGTGGGGGGGTTGTGGGGGGGGTGGGTGGGTGTTGGTTGTGGGTTGTGGGGTGTGTGGGTTGGGGGTGGGGGTTGGTGTGGTGGGGGTGGGGGGGGTGGGGTGTTGTTGGGGGGGGGTGGTGGTGTGGGGGGGGGTGGGGGGGTGGGTGGTGGGTGGGTGTGGTTGGGTGGGTGTGGGGGGGGGGGGTGTGGGTGTGTGTTGTGGGGGTTGGTGTGTGGGTGGGTGGGGGTGGGTGTGGGTGGGGGTGGGGTGGGGGGTGGTGGGGGTGGGGGGGTTGTGTGTGGTGGTGGGGGTGTGGTGGTTGGGGGGTGTTGGTGTTGGGGGTTGTGGGTTGGGGTTGGGGTGGGGTGGGGGGTGGGTGGGGGTGGGGGTGGTTGGGGTGGGGGTGGGGGGGGGGTGGTGGGTGGGGGTGTGGGGTGTGGGTGTTGGTGGTTGGGGGGGGGTGTGTGGGGTGGTGGGGGGGTGGGTGGGGGGGGGTGGTGTGTGGTTGGTGTGGGGGGGGGTGGGTGTGGGGTGGGTTGTTGGGTGGGTGGTTGGGGGGGGGTGGGTGTGGGTGGTGGGGGGGGGGTTGTTGGTGGTGGTGTGGTGGTGGGGTTGGTTGGGTGGTGGTGTGGGTGGGGTGGTGGTGGGTGTGGGTGGTGGGGGGGGTGGGGTGGGGGGTGGTGTTGGTGGGTGGGTGTTGGTGGGGGTGGGGTGTGGGGGTTGTTGTGGTGTGTGGGGTGGGGGTGGGTTGGGTGGGGGGTGTGGGTGGGGGGTTGTGTTGGTTGGTGGGGGGTTGGGGGGTGGGGTGGGGGGGTGGGGGGGGGTTGTGGTGGTGTTGGGGGGGGGTTGGGTGGGGGGTTGGTGTGGGGGTGGGGTGGGTGGGGTGGGGGGTTGTTGGGTGTGTGTGTGGTGTGGGGTGGTGGTGTTGGGTGGGTGGGGGGGTTGGGTGGGTGGTGGTGGTGTGGGGTGTGTGGGGTGGGGTGTGTGTTGGGGTGGGTGGTGGTGGTGGTTGGGTTGGGGGGGGTGGGGTGGTGGGGGGGGGTGTGGTTGTTTGGGGGGTTGGTGGGGGGGGGGTGGTGGGGGGGTGTGGGGTGTGGTGTGTTGGTTGTGGTGGGTGGGGGTTGGGGTGGTGGGGTGTGGGGGTGTGGGTGTGGGGGGGGTTGGGGGTGGGGGGGGGTGGTTTGTGGGGGTTGGGTTGGGTTGGTGGTGTTGTGTTGGTTGGGTGGGTGTTGGGGGGTGGGGTGGTGGGTGTGGTGTGTGGGGGGGGTGTGGGGGGGTGGTGGGGGGGTGGGTGGGTGGGGGGGTGTTGGTGTGTGGTGGGGTGGTGTGGGGGTGGTTGGGGTGGGTGGGGTGTGGTGGTGTGGGGGGGGGGGGTGTGGGGGGTGGGGTGGGGTGGTGGGGTGGGGGGGGGGGGGGTGTTGGGGGGGTGGTGTGGGGTGGTGGGGTGGTGGTGGGGGGGTTGTTGTGTGTTGGTGGGGGGGGTGTGGTGGGGGTTGTTGGGGGGGGTGTTGGGTGTGGTGGGGGGTTGTGGGGGGTTGGGGGTGGTGTTGGGGTTGGGTGGGTTGGGGGGGGGGTGGTTGGTGTGGTGGGGGGGGGTGGGGGGGTTGTGGGGGGTGGTGTGTGGTGGGGGTGGGGGGGGGTGGGGTGTTGGGGTGTGTGGGGGTGGGTGGGGGGGTGTGTGTGGTTGGTGGTGGGTGGGGGTTGGTGTGGGTGGGGGGGGTTGTGGGGTGGTGGGTTGTGGGGTGGGGTTGTGGGGGGGGTGTTGGGGGGGTGTGGGGGTGGGGTGGGGTGGGGGTGTGGGTGGTGGTGGTGTGGGGTGGTTGGTGTGTGTGGTTGGGTGGGTGGTGGGGTTGTGGGGTGGGTGGGTGGGGGGTTGGGTTGTGTGGTTGGGGTTGGGGGGGGGTGGTTGGGGTGTGGGTGGGGGTTGGGGGGGGTGGTGGGGTGGTTTGGTGGGGGGTTGGGTGGTGGGGGGGTGGTGTGGTGGTGGTGTGGTGTGGGGTTGGGGTGTGTGGTGGGGGTGGGGGGTGGGGGGGGGGGGTGGTGTGGGGGTGGTTGTGGGGGGGTGGGTTTGGGTGGGGTGGGGTGGGGTGTGGGGTGTGTTGTTGTGGTGTGGTGGGTTGGGGGGGGTGGTGGGGGTGGTGTTGTTGGTGGGTGGGTGGGGTGGGGGTTGGGGGGGGGGGGGGTGGGGGGTGGTGTGGGTGGGGGGGGGTGGTGTGGGTGTTGGTGGGGGTGGGGGGTGTGTGTGGGGGGGTTGGGTTGGTTGTTGGGGGTGGTGTGGGGGGTGGGGGTGTGGGTGGGGGGGGGTGGGTTGGTGGGGGGTGGGGTGGTTGGGGGGGGTTGGGGTGGGTTGGTGTGTGTTGGTTGGTGTGTGGGTGGGTGGGGGGGGTGGTTGGGGTGGTGTGTGTGTGTGGGGGGGGGGGTGGTTGTGGTGGGTGTTGGTGTGGGGTGTGTGGGGGGTGGTTGGTGTTGGTGGGGGTGGTGGGGGGTGGGGGGTTGTGTGGGTGGTGGGGGTGGGGTGTGTGTGTTGTGGGGGTGGGTGTTGGTGTTGGTGGGGGGTGTGGGTTGGGGGGGTTGGGTGGGGGGGTGGGGTGTGTGGTGGGTGGGGTTGGTTGGGGGGGGGTGGGTGGTGTGGGTGGGGGGGGGTGGGGTGGTGGGTGGGGTGGTGGTGTGGGGTGTTGGGGGGGTTGGGTGTGTGTGGTTGGGTGGGGGGGGGGGGTGGGGTTGGGTTGGGTGGTGGGGGGTGGGGTGGTGTGTGTGTGGTGTGTTGGTTGGGGGGGTGGTGTGTGGGGGGTGGTTGGTTGGGTGGGGGGGTGGTGTGGTGGGTGGGGGTGGGGTTGGGGGGTGTGGTGTTGGGTGTTGGGTTGTGGGGTGTGTTGGGGTTGGGTGGTTGGGGGGTGTGGGGGGGGTTGGGGGGGGGTGGTGGGTGTGGGGGGGGGGGGGTGGTTGGGGTTGGGGGGTTGTGTGGGTGTGGTGTGGGTGTGGGGTTGGGGGGGGGGTGGTGGGGTGGGGTGGGTGTGGTTGGTGTGGTGTGGGGTGGGGTGGTTGGTGGTGGTGGTGTGTGGGGGGTGTGGGGGGTGTGGGGTTGGGGGGGTGTGTGGGTGTGGTGTGGGGGTGGGTGTTGTGTGGGTGTTGGTGGGGTGGGGGGTTGGGTTGGTGTGGTGGTGGGGGTGGGGGTGGTGGTTGTTGGGGTGTGTGTTGGGTGGTGTGGGTGGGGGGGGGGTTGGGTGTGGGGGTGGGGGGGGGGGTGGTTGGTGTGGGGGTGTGTGGGGGGTGGGGGGTGTGGGTGTTGGGGGGTGTGGTGGGGGGGTGGTGGTGGTGTTGGGTGTGTGGGGGGTGTGTTGGTGGTGGGGGGTGTGGGGTGGTGGGGGTTGGTGGGTGGGTGGGGGGGGGGGGGGGGGGGGTGTTGGGTGGGTGGTGGGGTGTGGGGGGGGGTGTGGTGTTGTTGTTGGGGTGGTGGGTGGGTGGGTGGGTGGGGTGTGGTGTGGGGGGGGTGGGGGTTGGGGGGGTGTGGGTTGGTGGGTGTGGGGTTTGGGTGGGTGTGGGGGGGGGGGGGTGTGGGTGGGGGGGTGTGGTTTGGGTGGGGGGGGTGGGTTGTTGGTGGGGGGGTGGTGGTTGTGGTGGGGGGTGGGTGTTGGGGGGGGGTTGGGGGGGTGGGGGGGGTTGGTGGTGGGTTGGTGTGTTGGGGTTGTGGTTGGGTGGGGGGGTGGGGGGGGGGGGGGGGGGGTGGGTTGGGGGGGTGGGGTGGTGGTTGGTGTGGGGTGGTGGTGTGGTGTGTGTGGGGTGGTGGTGGTTGTGTGGGTTGGTGGTGGTGGGGTTGGGTGGTGGTTGGGTGTTGGGTGGTGGGGGTGGTGTTGTGGGTGGGGTGGGGTGTGGGGTGGTGGGTGTGTGGGGGGTGGGGTGGGTGTGTGTGTTTGGGGTGGGTGTGGGGGTGGGTGGTTGGGGGTGGGTGGGGGGGGGGGGTGGGTGGTGGGTTGGTGGGTGGGGTGGTGGGTGGTGGGGTTGGGGTGGGGGTGGGTGTGGGGGGTGTGTGGGGGGGGGTGGTGGTGGGGGGGGTGTGGGTGTGGTGGGGTTGTGGGGGTGTTGTGGTGGGGGGTTGGGGGTGGGGGTGGTGGGGGGGGGTGGGGTGGTGGTGGGGGTGGTGGTGGGTGGTGGGTGGGGGGTGGGGGGTGGTGGTTGTGGTGGGTGGGTGGGGGGGGGGGGGTGTGTTGGTGGGTTGGGGTGTGTTGGTGGGGGGGGGGGGGGGGGGGGTGGTGTGTGGTGGGTGGGGTGGTGTTGGGGGGGGGTGTTGGGTGGTGGGGGGGTGTGTGGTGGGGGGTGTTGGGGGGGTGGTGGGGGGTGGGGTTGTGTTGGTTGGGGGGTTGGGTTGTGGTTGTGGTGTGGTGGGTGGGGTGGGGGGGGGTGGGGGGTTGGGTGTGTGTTGGTGGTTGGTGGTGTGGGGGTGTGGGGTTGGGGTGTGGTTGGGTGTGGGTGGTTGGGTTGGTTGGTGGTGGGGGAGGGGGGGGTGGGGGGGGGGTGGTGTGTGGTGGGGGGGTGGTGGGGTGGTGTGTGTGGGGTGGTTGTGGTTGTGGTGGGGGGGGGGGTTGTGGGGTGGGTGGGGTGGGGGGGGGTTGGTGGTGTGTTGTGGGGGGGGGTGTGTTGGTGGGGTGTTGGGTGGGTGTTGGGGGGGTGGGGGGGGGGTGGTGGTTGTGGGTTGGGGTGGGTGTGTTGGGGTTGTGGGGGGGGGGGGGGTGGGTGGGGGGGTGTGGGGGGTGGGTGGGTGGGGTTGGTGTGTGGGTTGGGGGGTTGGGGTGTGTGGGTGGGTGGGGGGGTTGGGGTGGGGTGGTGGGGTGGGGTGGGTGTGGGTTGGGGGTGTTGGGGTTGGGGTGGTGGGGGTGGGTGGGGGTTGTTGGTGTGTTGTGGGGGGGGTGTGTGGGTGGGGGGGGTGTGGTTGGTGTGGGGTGGGGGGTGTGGTTGTGGGTGGGGGTGTGGGGGGTGGGTGGGGGTTGTGGGTGTGTGGGGTTGGTGGGTGTTGTGTGGTGGTTGGGGGGGGGGGGTTTGGGGTGGTGGTGGGTGGGGGGGGGGGGTGGGTGGGGGGGGTTGGGTTGGGTGGGTGTGTTGTTGGGGGGGTGGTGTGTGGGGGGGGTGTGTGGGGTGGTGGGGGTGTGGTGGTGTGTGGGTGGGGGTTGTGTGTGGTTGGTGTGTGGTTGGTGGTGGGGGGTGGTGGTGTGGGGGGGGGGTTGGGGGGGTGGGTTGGGGTGTGGGGGGGGGTGGTGTGGGGTGGGTGGGGGGGTGGTGTGGGGGGGGTGGGGGTGGGGTGTGTGGGGGTGGTGGGTTGGTGGGTTGGGTGGGTGTGGTGTGGGGGGGGTGTGGGGGGGTGGGTGGTTGGGGGGGGGGGTGGGGGGGTGGTGGGGTGGTGGGGGTTGGGTGGGGGTGGGGGGTGGTGTGTGGGGGGGTGGGTGTGTGTGGGGTGTGTGGGGTGGTGGGTGGGGGGGGTGGTGGGTGGGGTTGGTTGGGGGGGGTGTGGGTGTGGGGGTGGGTTGTTGGTTGGTTGGGGGGGGTTGTTGTGGGTGGGTGGTGTGGTGGGGGGTGGGGGGGGGGTTTGGTGGGTGTGGGTTGTGTGTTGGTGGGTGGGGTTGTGGTTGGGGGGGTTGGGGGTGTGTGGGTGTTGGGGTGTGTGTGGTGGGTGGTGGGGTGTGGGGGGGTGTGGTGTGGGGTGGGTGGGGGTGTGGGGTGGTGTGGGGGGGGGTGGGTGGTTGGTTGTGGGGTTGGTGGGTGGTGGTGGGGGTGGGGGGGGTTGGTGGGGGGGGGGGGGGGGGGTGGGTTGGTGTGGTGGTGTGGGGGTGGGGTGGTGTGGGGTGGTTGGGGGGGGTGGGTGGTGGGGGTGGGGGGGGGTGTTGGGTGGGGTGTGGTGGTGTGTGGTGGGTGTGGGTTGGGTGGGTTGGTGTGGGGGGGGTGGTGTGTTGGGGTGTGGGGGGGTGTGGGGGGGGTGGGGGGGTGGGGGGTGGGTGTTGGTGGTGGGTGTGTTGGGTGGTGGGTGGGTGGTGTTGTGGTTGGTGGGGGGTTGGGGGGGGGGTGGTGGGGGTGGGGGTTGGGTGGGGGGTGGTGGGTTGGTTGGGGTGTGTGTGGTGGGGGGTGGGGGGGTGGGGTTGGGGGGGGGTTGTTGGGGTGTGGGGGGGTGGTGGGGGGTGGGGGGTGTGGGGGGTGGGTTGGGTGTGGGGGGTTGGGGTGGTGTGGGGGTGGGGGGGTGGGGTGTGGGGGGGTGTGTGTGGGGGGGGGTGTGGTGGTGTTGGGGGGGGGTTTGGGGGTGTTGTGTGTGGGGTGGGTGGGGGGGGGTGGGGGGTGGTGTGTGGGTGTGGGGTGGTGTGGGGGTTGGGGTGGGGGGTGGGTTGGTGGTTGGGTGGGGGGGTGGGGGTGGGGGGGGTGGGGGTTGGTGTGGGGGGGTGGGTTGGTGGTGTGTGGGGTGGTGTGGGGTTGGGGTGGTGGGTGTGGGGGGTGGGGGTGTGTGGTGTGTGGGTGTGTTGGGGGTGTTGGGGTGGGGGGGGGGGTGTGGGTGTGGTGTGTTGGGGGTGGTTGTGTGGGTGGTTGGTGGTGGGGGTGTGGGGTGGGGTGGGTGGGGTGGGTGGGTGGGGGGTGGTTGGGGGGGTGGGTGTGGTGGTGGGTTGGGGGGGTTGGTGGGGTGGGGGTGGGGTGTTGTGGGTGGGGTGTGGTGTGGGGTTGGGTTGTGTGTGTGGGGTTGGGGTTGGTGGGGTGGGGGGGGGGTGTGGGTGGTGTGGTGGGTGGGGGTGGTTGGGGTGTGGGGTGGGGGGTGGGGTTGGGTGGGGTTGTGTTGTTGGGTGGTGTGTGGTGTTGGGGGGTTGGTGGGGGTGGGGGGTGTGTGGTGTGGTGTGTGGGGGGGTGTGTGGGGGGGGGGGGTGGTGGTGGGGTGGGTGGGGGGGGGTGTGTTGTGGGGGTGGGGGGGGGGTGGGTTGGGGGTGGGGGTTGGGGGTGGGGGGTGGGTTGGGGGGGGGGTGGGTGGGTGGGGGGGGGGGTGGGGTGGTGGGTTGTTGGGGTGTTGGGTGTGTGGTTGGGGGGGGTGTTGGGGTGGGGGGTTGGTGGTGGGTGGGGGGGGTGTGTGGTGTGGGGGTGGGGTGTGTGTGTGGGGTGGTGTGGGGGGTGTGGTGGTGGTGGGGGGTGGTGGTGGTTGGGGGGTGTGGGGTGTTGGGGGGTTGGGTGGGTGGGTGGGGGTTGGGGTGGGGGTGTGGGGGGGGGTGTGGGGTGTGGGTGGGGTGTGGGGGTGGGTGGGTGGTTGGTGGGGGGGGGTGGTGGGGGGGGGGGGGGGGTGGGGGTTGTGTGGGGGTGTGGGTGGTGTGGGGTGTGGGGGGGGGTGGGGGGTTGGGTGGTGGGTGGGGGTTGGGGTGGTGTGGTGGGGTTGGTTGGGGGGGGGTGGGGGTGGTGTTGTGGGGGGGGTGGGTGTGGGGGGGTGGGGTGGGGGGGGTGGTGTGGGTGTGGGTGGTGGGGGGGGGGGGGGGGTGGTTGGTGGGTGGGGGGGGGGGTGGGTGTGGGGTGGGGGGGGGGGGGGGGGGTGGTGGGTGGGGGGGGGGTGGGGGGTGGGGGGGGGGGGGGGGGGGGTGGGGGGGGGGGGGGGTGGGGGGGGTGGGGTTGGGGGGGGGGTTGGGTGGGGGGGGGG
>JAIWJD010000007.1:4371036-4397537 GCA_022818045.1 Neotoxoptera formosana | reverse complement strand
CCCCCCTCGCCCCCCCCCCCTTCCCGCCCTGCGCCGCCTCCCGCCGGCCCTGCTGGCCTCCTCCCCCCCGGCTGCCCGGCCCTCACCTCCTCGCTGCCCGCCCTAGCGGGCCCCTCCCCCTCACCTGGCCCCGCCCGCTCCCCTCCTCGCGTTCTTCCACCCTCTCCCCGCCCTGCGCTACCCCCCCCCTCCGCCGCGCCTACCGTCCCTCCTCCTCCGGCCCTTGGGCGCGGGCCACCTCCCTTCCGGCCCCGGGCCCCTCCCTGCCTCGCTCCCCCCCGCCTCCCCCCCCCCCCCCCTCCCCCACCTCCCCCCGGGACCTGCCGCCCCTCTGCCCCCTCCACCCGCCGCCTTCTCTCCCCCTGGCGCCCACCCTCCCGCCTCCCCTCTCCGCGTGCCCCCTCCCCCCCCTGCTGCCCCTCCCGTCGCCGCGGCCCTGGCTGGCCCTCCCCCGCCCTCCGGGATCACCCTCCGCGCCCTCTCTCCTCCCATCCTCCTCGACGCCCTGCTGCCCCCCCCTGCTCCCCCGCTCTGCTTGTCCCCCCCCTCCCCCCTCAGCTCCCCCCTCTGCCCTGCGGCGCTCCCGCTCCCACTCGGGATCCCCTGCCTCCCCCTGCCCCTGCTTGCCGCCCCCTCGGGCACCCCCCTTTCGCCCTCCCCCCCTCGCCCCTCGCCTCGCCCCCCTATGCCCTGGCACCCCCCTCGCGGAGCTGGGATTCTGCCTGGGCCGCCCCCTCGCCCCTGCTACCCCCCTGGGTGGGCCCTGGGCCCCGGGCTTCTCGGCTCGCTCTGCGGCTGATCCCCCCCCCCCACCTGTCCTCCTGGCCTGCCCTCTCCGAGCCAGCGCCTCTCGGCCTCCCCCCCTCCTCCCCACTCCCTCGCACTCCGCGCCTCTCACGCCTGCTCCTCTCTCGCCCCCCTCCGCCCTGCTCTCACCGCCGTCCGCCCCTGCGGCCCTGCCTCTCCCCCCGCCCCACCTGCCTCTCCGCAGCCCTGCCCCTCGCGTGGCCTCCGCCTGCCCCTGTCCCCCGGCTCCTCCCTTCCCTCCTCCAGCCTCGCCTACAATCCCCGCCCCGCCCCCCCTTCCGCCCCCCTCCCCACCCTGCCTCGCCCATCGTCGCCCACTACCCCCCGTCTGGCCTCGCCCGCGCCCTTTGGGCCCTGCGGCCCATCCTCCCCTCACCGTCCTCCGGGCCCCCCCTCCACCCCCCTGCGGACTTCCGGGGCCCCTCCCCGGCCCCCTCTCCCGTCCCCCCCTGGAGCCACCTCCTCCTCCCCCCCGCCGTGGGCGCCGCCCCTCCCTGCCCTTCTGGCCCCCGCCTCCGCCCCCCTGGGCCTCCACCCTCTTCCGTGCTACTCCTTCGCCTCACTTGCCTCTCCCCCCCCCCTCGCGCTGGCGCCCTCTCATGGCAGCTCCCCTCTGCCCCTCACCTCCCCCCCGCCCGCCCCCCCACTGGGCCGGGCAGCCCCACCCCCCCCTCTGCTCTCGCCTCCGTTCTCCCGCAGCCTCCCCCTCGCCCTGTCGCCCCCTCCTCTGGGTCGGCCTCCTCCGACTGCCCCCACTGCCGCCCGCCGCCCACCCTTCTCGCGCCCCCTCGTGCCCCCCCGCGTGTTGGTGTGGTTTTGTTTGTTGCTTGGTGTTGGTGTACCGGCCTCCTTCGCTCCTCTGAGGGCCCTGCTCCTGCGGCGCCCGCACCCACCGTCCCCCCGGCTCCGCCCCCCACCTGCCCCCCTCCCCCTCGTCCCTCCCGCCCCCTGCTGCCTGCATCTACCCGGCCCGCCTCCCCGACCCCCTCTGCGCCTCCCCGGGGATCCCTGGCACCCTGCTACGCCACTCCCGCCCCCGCGCACCTTCGCCCCCCCCTCGTGTGCTCCTCGGCCCTCGGGACTCCCCTCCCTCCTCTCACTCGCTCCACCCGCTGGGCCCTCCTACACGGCCCTCCCCTGATGCCCCTGGCCCGCCCGCTCCCGCCCCCATCTCCCGACGCCTCCCTCCCGCGCCTCCGGAGCCTCCCCGCGCGGCCGCCGGCCCCTGCCGCTGCTGCCCTGCCTCTCCCTCCCCTCGCTTGCGCGCCCGGCCCCCCCCACGCCGCCCCCCCTGCCCGGCCCTGCCCTGCGCTCCCCTCCCACTCGCTCCTCCGCCCTGCTGCTCCCTCCCCCCGGCCTGTCTGCCTCCCCGCCCGGCCCCCCTGCTGCCTCGCCCCTTGTCCTCCCCGACCCTCCTGCCCGCCCGCCCTCCCCTGGTGCTCCATGCGCGGGCCACCTTCTCTGTCCGCCCGCCTCCTCCTCGGCTCGTCCCCTCCCCCGCCTCCTCCCTCGCCCTGCCCTACCTAGCTCCGCCCCGGCTCCCCCCCTGGGACCTCCCGCTATGCCCGCCCCCCCCTCCGCGCCCCTCAACTCGCCCCCCCCCCTCGGGCCCCTCCCTCACGCCCCGCGGCGCACTCGCCTCGCCCCTCCTCCGTCCCGCCTGCCCTGCGGCCCCCCCTCCCTCCCCCCCCCTGCGCCATGGCCGCCCCCCTCCCCCCCGGCCTGCTCCCCTGCCCCGATCCCCTCCCACCTCCCCCTCTCCGCCCTCCTCCCTCCTCCCGATCGCGCCTACTGCGCCCCCGCTTCTCCCTGCCCTCTCCCCTCCGCCTTCCCTCGCCCTTGGCCTCTCACCTTCTCCCGCCCTGTCCCCGTCGCCCGCCTTCGACTGGCTGGCTCGTCGTCCGGCGCCCCAGCCCTGCCCCTCTCCCGCCGGCGCCCGAGGCCCTCCTCCCGCCGCCTCCTCGCATCCTCGCTCTCTCCCGCCCCCACTGCCCTCGCCCCCCTGCTGCCCCCTCCCCGCCCCCGGCCCCCAGCGCAGCCGCCCCTCCTCGCCACCCCCCCGCCCCCCCCCGCCCCCTCCACCTGCGCCCCCCTTGGCCCATCGCCCCCTGCCCTCCCCCTGCTCCTGCTTGCCTGCGCCCCCACCCCGCGCCCCTCGCTGGGCCCCTCTCCTTGTCCTCTCCCGCCCCCATCCCTCTCCCTCGCTACCCCGCCCTCGCCCTCCCTCGCTCCCCCCCACCCTTCCCCTCGGGTCCCTCGGCGCCTGTCCTTGGCTCCCGGGCCGCCCCCCCTCTCTCCCTCGGGCGGCCTGGCTCGCGGCCTCGCCCTCCCTCCCCCCTACAGCCGCCTATTCCTGCCCCCCTCCCGTCCCCTTCCTCGCGCCCCTGCTGCTCCCCTCTCCCCCCGCTCGCCCTCCACCTCTTCGGCCTCCCCGCCACCCTCGCATGCCCCGCCTTGGGATCTCCCCCTCCCGCCGCCTGTCCCCGCCTCGCCTTCGGACGCGCCGACAGCCCCTCGCTCCCCGCTCGCCCCCCTCCCCCCTCCCTGTCCCCTCCCCACCTGCCTGCCCTGCCCCCTCGGGCCCCAACCGGCCCCTCACCCGTGCCCTCGCTCACTGCTGAGGCACTGCCCCTCCCTCGTCCGGGCCACTGACGGGAATCCCCGCCGGCGAACCCCCCCCCACCGCTCCCCCCCCCCTCTCCTCAGCTCGCTGCTCCCCCTCCCCTGCTGGTAGCTGCCTCCCCCTCCTCCCGCCTCGGGGCTTCGTGGCCTCCCCATGGCGCTCGCCTAGCACCCCCCGTGCCCCCTCCCCCTCCCGGGACTCTCGGCCCCCTCCCCTGACCTCCCCCGCCCCCCCCCTATGGGCCACCCCCTCGGGCACGCGTGCCTCCCTCCTTCCTACCCTCCGCTGGTCTCGCTCCCTGGCTTCGCCACCCTACTGCTGCCCCCCTCCTCGCGCCGCCCTGGGCCCTGGGCCCCTCCACCCTCCGGCTCCTCCACCGCCCGATGGCTTCTCCCCGCCCCTCTGCTCCCCCGCCCTCCCTCCCGCTCGCCCCATTTGCCTCGCCATGCCTCGGCCTCCCTCCGCCCCTATCTCCCCGGCGTCCCCGCCCTGGCGCTCCCCCGGGGTCCCTCCCCGCACTCCCCACCCCCCCTGCGGCCCCTCCATCGGTGGGCCTCACCCTCCCCACCCCTCGCCCCCCTCGCCTCCTCCCCGGCCTTGGCCAGGCCCCTCCCCCCCGGCCCTCCCCCCTCGTCGGCCCTGGGCCTCGCCTCCTCGGCCACGCTCCGCCCTGCCCCCCCTCCTCGGGCCTCCCCGCGCGCCGCCCCCCCCCCTCCCGGCTGTCCTGGGCTCCGCCCCCACCCTGGGCCCCCTCCGCCCCTAGGGCCTCATCGCCCCCGCCCGTCCGCCCCCTCTCCTGCCCCATCCGGGCCTCGCCTTCCCGCCCCTCCGGCCCTCCGCTGCTGCGCCCTGCCGTGGCCTCGGCTCCGGGCCCCTGGGCCACCCGCTGCCTTCACCCTCCCGCCCTCCCCCCTCCGCCCTGCGGACTTCCGGGTATTTGCTGCTCCTCGCCACTCGCTACCCTCCGCTCCTCCCGTCCCCCCCCCTAACCCGCCCTGGTCGCCCTTCCTAGGCCTGCCCCGCTCTTTCGCCTGCCCTCCCTGCCCCCCTCGCTCGCGCCCCTCCTGCCCTCTCGCCGGTCGATCCCCCTGGGCCTCCACCCCTGCACCCCCCCTCGCTGCGCCCCCCCCGGCCGCCCCTACCCCCCCTGCCCCCCCCTCCTCCCTCGCTCCCTGCCCCCTCCTCCTCCTCGGGCATCCCTCCTCCTAGCCCTATCCTTCTGCCGCCTCCGCTCGCTCCTCCCCCGGCCCTGCCTCGCGCGCCGGGGCTGCCCCGTCTACTCCACCGCCCGCCCGGTCGCTCAGCCCTCCTGCCACCTCGCTCGCCCCTCGCCCCGCGTTCTCCTCCGCCCTGTCCCCTGCCTTCCCCCTCCCTCGGGCCCCCGCCCGTCCCTCTTCGCGCCTGGCGCTCCCCTCGCTGCCTTTCCTCCCTCCTTGCTCCCCCCCCCTGGCGTCGCCCCTCGGTCTGCTTGTCCGCCCCCCACCTCCTCCTCCCCCTCTGGCGTCCCCTCGGGTGCTGTCCCCCTCGCCTCGCCTACCTGGGCCTCGCCCTCGCCCCCCCCCCCCCCCCCCTGCCCCCTCCCCCCCCCTCTGCCGCCCTCTTCCTGCCCTCTGCGCCTACCGGGCCTCCCCTCCCCCACCCTATGGGCTCGGGATTTCCACTGCCTCGCCCTGCCCCGCCCGCCGCTCAGGCCTGCCCTCCCGCCTCGGAGGCTGCCCCCTCCCCCCCTCGCCCCCCTCCCCTCCTCCCTCCCCCTGGCTCTCGCCTGGGTCCTCTCTCCTGGCGCCCCCGCCCTCCCCCTCGCCCTGCGACCGCGCCTCTCCGGCCTCTCGGCCTCGCCCCGTCCGCTCCGCCCCCTGGCTCCCCCCCCTCTGCACCCTCCCCCTCCTCCCCTCCCGTGCTATGCACCCTGGCCCATCGCTGCCCCCCCTGCCCCCGCCTACCCGTGGGCCTCGTCCCCTCTCCGCTCCCCCATCTCCGGGCTTCCTGGCGCCCCCCCCCCCGGTCTCTGCCCTCTCCCGCCTGCCCCCGAGGGCCCCCCTGGGCTCTCCATGGCCGCAGAACTCCTGCCGACTCCTCGCTGCCCCACCTCGGCCCCGCCACGGCTAGACCCGCCGCGGCCTCCTGCGCCTTAGCCTCCCCCCCTCGCCACCTCGGCTCATCGCCGCAATCGGCCGGCTCCCGCCCGCTCCCTCCGCCCTCCCTCCCTCCCCCCTCCCCCCTGCTCCGCCCTTTCCCTCTTCGCCCCTCTCTCTCCCGTCCCGCCTCCTCCCTGCCCCGCTCCCGACGCTCGGCGCTCCTCTCGCCTCGTCACCCTCCTCTCGCATTCTTTTTTGCCCTCCATCCGCGCGCCGCTCCCTCTGTCTCCGTCCCTCCTCCCCTTCTCTCCGCCCTCCTGTTGCCCCTCCTCTCCCGCTCCCGCTGCCGCGGCTCCTCCTCCCCCCTCTTCCTCTCCGCTCCCTGCTCCTCCGCCCTCTCCCTCCTCCCTTCGTGGCCGCGCATGGCTCTTCCACTCCTCCCCTCCGCCTCTCTGCTGGTCGCGACCGTCCGGCTCTCTCTTGCCTCTCTCTCCCCTCCCTGCTCCTCCCGCCTCTTCGCTCCTCCGCTTCCTCCCTCGCCCCTCCTCGTCCCCCCTCTCCTTCGCTCCCCCTCTCTTCCCTCCTCCCTCCCTGCGCCCTCTCGCTCCGTCCCTTCCGCCCCCTGTAGCCTCCCTGCCCGGCTCCTCCCTCTTTGCTCCTTCTCCCCTTCGCGCTTGCCCTCCCCTGCCCTCCTCCGGCGTCTTCCCCTTTTCCCTCCCCCTGCCCCTCCGCCCTCTCCCGCTCCGCCCAGCTTCTCCCCTCTTCCCTTCTCTCTCTCCGCACTTCCCCCCCCTCCTTCGCCCCCCCGCTCTCTTCCCTCCCCCCTTGCTCCCCCGCCAGCTCGCCCGCGCCTTCTCCCCCTCCCTCCTCTCTCGCCCTCTCTCTCTCTTCCCTCTCTTCCCCCCCTCCCCTCCCGCCCCCGCTTTCCGTCCCTCTCCCTCGCTCGGGCCCCTCCGTCTCCGCCCGTCCTGCTCTCCGCTCGCGCGCCTTCCGCCGCCCCCGTCCCTTCCTCCCCGGCCTCCCCCTTCCCCTCTTTTCCCCCTCTTCGCCGCTCTTCCCTCCGGGCCCCGCCTTCTCCTTTTCCTTCGCCTCCTCCCGGTTGCGCTCTTTTTCCTGCCCGTCGTTCCTCCCCCTCCCGTCGCTCCTTCTCTCTGCGCTCCGCGCACGTCTGGTGCTGTGTCCGTCGCGCGCGTGTGTTTCCTTCTGCTCGCGTCCGTCTCTGTCGCTCTCTTCTCTCTCGCGCCCTCCGTGCTCTCCTCTATCTTTCCTCTGCTCCGCGCTCTCTCCTCGGTTCTCGTCCGCTCTTCTTCTCTCTCTTGCGTCTGTCTCTTCTCGGTCTGTTCTCTTTTCTCTCGTCGTCCTAGCTCTTCGCTCGCGCTGCCCTCGCTTCTCTGGCCGCTCGCAGCGCACTCTCTACTTTCGGTCGCTCGTGCTACGCGCTCGTCGTCTCTCGTGTGTGTCTCTCTCTACATGACCACTCGTACTCTGACCGGTCCCTCTTGTTCTCTGCGCTTCTTCTATCTGCTCTTCCGCGCCTTCCGCGCCTCTCGCGCTGATCGACTTCCTGTCGTGTTGCGTTCCCGTCCTCGCGTTCCTGCGCGTCTGCTGACTGCCGTCTCGCGCTCCCCGCGCCTACCGTTGCGCCTCGCTCGGCGTCCTCGCTCCTCTCGCGCCTCTCTCGCGCCTCGGTACTCGTCCCTTACTCTTCCGGCTCATCGCAGCCGCTGTTCCTGCTGTGCGCGCTTGCTACCTTCCTCCGCCTCTCTCTGCCGCTTTCTGCCTGCGTCGGCGTACTACGTGCTCGCTCACTCTGCTCGGTCTCGTCGCAGGCTCGCTCCTCTCTCGTTCGTCTTCTGCCTGCTCTGCTCGACTCGCTCTCGCTGCCCGTCTCGTGCCTCCTTTGCTCGCGCGCGCTGACGCTTCTTGCCCTCTCTCCTGCTCCGCTTTTCTCTCTTTCTCTGCTCGCGCTTCGCTGCGGCGCCGACGACGTCTAGCGTCTCTTGTCCGCTGCGCGACCCTTCTCTCTCTGCTCGTCGCCTTCGCCCCTCTCTCCTCCCTTTGTCGACGTGCGCTCGCCGCCTCGCCCTCCTCCTCTCTCCGGCGTCCCGTCGCTTCTACGCGCCGGCGCCGCCTCTTCTGCCGCGTCGCGGGCGCTCTCCTCCGCTGCCTCCTTCGCCGCTCTCGCGACGCGCGCTGGTCTCGCCTCGCACCTCGTCTCGCTTCTCGCCGTGCGCTTCGGTGCTCCCTCGCTGCTGTGTCGCGCTCTCCTCCGTATCCTCAGCGCTCTCTCTCTTGGTTCATCGCGCTCGCCTCGCTTTCTTTTCTCTTGTGCCGGGTCGTGTGTTACGTCGGTGTGCGAGTGTCGCGCGTCCGGCGACTCTCTGTCCTCGTCTGCCCTCTGCGTCTCTGCTCGTCTCTCAAAGTCGTTCCTTGCTCCGCTCGTGCGTCGCTCCTCGTGGCGCTCCGCTCTTTCGCTTTCCTCCTTGGTTCTGCTCGGTTCTTCTCTGCCTTGCGTCGGGCGTCGTTTCTGCCTTTCGCCCTCTGCTCTTGCGCGCGCACGTCCTTCTCTCGTGCCGCCCGACTTCTCTTTTTCCTCTACTTCTTCGCTCTCGCTGCTCTGTCGCCGTTCTCTCCGCTTCCGCTCGGCTCTTCGGCGTTCCTTGCGCGCCGTCGCGTTCTGCCTGCCTGTGTCCTCGTGCTCTCCACTTCCTCCTTCGCCGTGCGGTGCGTCGTCCGGCTCGTGCTCCGACCCTTCTGCTGTCGTCTCGTGCGCTCTCTTTGCCTCTGAGCTTCTGCTGCTCCTCCCTCGTGTCGCCTCGCTGCGCGGCTGCTGCTCGTGTCCTGCCCCTCTGGTCTCTGCCTACTCTGCTCTTTGTACAGAGCGTCCTTTCGGGCTGCGTCTGTCCTCTGCGCGCTCCGCTCCGCGGTCTCTCGTTCTCTTTCGTGCGCTGCCTTCCTTCCACGTCGGGCGCGCGTCGTCCGCCGTCGGCCTCCTCTCCTCTACTCTTGTTCTCTCAGTTCGTGCTCGTCCGCCCGTTGTCTCGTTTCGCGCGCCTGCTCCTGCCCTTCTGTCGCTTTTGCTCCTCCCTTCACGTGCCTCCCTCTCGCGTCTCTGTCGTCTCTCGCGCTTCTTCTCGCCTGCGCCGCCCTCTCGGGCTTCGTCTCGCTCGTGCCGTCGCCGCTTGTCCTCTGTCCGCTCTCTGCTCTCTGGCCTTTTTTCTATCTTTGCCGCCCTACGGCCTCGACCTCTCTCTTCTCATGCGCTCGCGCTGTCTCGTCCGCTCGTCTGTCTCCTCTACTCGCGCTTCTCCTACCTCTGTTTCTCGCTCTCTCTTTTCTTCTTACTCTCTGTTGCTCTGCCCCTATTCTCTGTCGTTCGTGATGGTATCTGCGCTCTAGCGTCTGCCGCGCTGCTAACTCGTCTCCTCGTCGGTCCCCTAACTTCTCTCCGCTGCTGCCGCTGCGCGTCTCTCTTCTGCGTGCCGCCGGCACGTCGTCTCCTTCGGGTCTCGCGCTCGTCGGCTGTCCCTCTGTCCTGCTTGTCACGCTGCCTCTTCTACGGCGACTATCGCGCTCTTTCGCGCCGCTCGCTCGTCGCTCTCGCTCACGCGCGCTCTGTGCGCCTCTGTCCGCTCGCTCGCTCGCCCTCGCTCGCTTTTCGGCCGTCAGCCTGCACTTCTTCTCGGTCTCTGTCCTTTTGGTTGCGTCTTCTGTTCTCTGAGCTCTCTTCTCTCCCCTCGTCTCCCTTCGTCTCTTCCTTTGCGTCGTCTCCTTCTTCTCTGCTCGTCGCGGCGCCCTCGTCTCGCTTCGGACTGTGTCGCTTGCTCCATCTGGTGCCTCTCTGCGCTCTCCTTGCTTCTCCGTCTCTTTTCTCGCCTTCTGCGCTCTCGTCTTCGTCTCCTGGCCGCTTCTTCTGTCTGCGGTGCTCTCTCTACTCCCGCTCGCCTCCCCCCCCCTTGCTCTCGTTCCTGCCTCTGTTCCTCTGTCTCGCGTCCGCTGTCTCTGCGCGATCCTTCCTTAGCCGCCTGCCTTGCTCTCACTCGCCCGTCTCCTCGCTCTGTCTTCGCCGTCGGCGGACGTCTACTCGCCTCTGTCCGCTCTCTTCTCCCCTCTTTCGTCGTGCGTCTACTTCCTCCTGCGCCCGTCCTGCCTCTCTGGCGCTCTCTCTCCGCCCTAGCTCTCTGCCGTCCTCCTCTCGTCGCGCGGGCGACTAGCGACGCGGTCGTGTGCTCGCTTCTCCTCTCGCTTCTCTCGCGTCGCTGTTCTCGCTCGCGCTCGCTCTCTCGCATGTGTCGTCTCCCGCGTGTCAGCCTGTCGCTGCCGTGCGGCTTCGGTCTCTTGCGCCCGCCTCTCCGCGTGTCCGCTCGCTGTCGGCATCTTCTGCTCATCGTACTCGTTCTGCTGTTGTCTGTCGGCGTCTGCTCCCTCTCTCTGCGCCCGGCTCGTCGAGAGCTCTGTCTCCTCTCCTCTCTCCTCGGTTTCGCGTCTCTCCGTTCCGCTCCGCGGTTCCGTCGCAGCTGCTGTCCTCTAGGGCCTCGCTCTCTTATTTCTCGCTCTGCGCTCCGCTGCGCGTGCCCTCTGCGCGCGCCTGTCGACTTGCTCGCGCTTTTCGCCCGCTTCGTTGGCTCTCTCCCTCCGTTGCCCGCTTCGCGCTCTGGTTCTGGAGCTGGTTCTCCTGTCGCTACTCTCTCACTCCCCTCCTTTGCTCGTCTCGCGTCTCCGTCTCGTATGTGTTTTTTCTCTCCTTCTCACTCTCGTCGCGTTGCGGTCGCTCGCTCCCGCTTGCCGCCTCTTCCGTCGCTGGTGCGGCGGCTGCTACGTCTACTCCCCTACTCTACTTCTCCTTCGTCTATTGCTCTGCTCGCGTACTCCTCTTGCTGCGTCACGCTCGCGCTGGCGGCTCGGTGCGTCGCTCGTCTTGCGCTCGCTCCGCGTATCTTCTCCGCCTTCTCCTCCTTCTGCGCTGCGTTTCTCACTCTCTCTCGCTCTCCTGGCTCTCCGTCTTGCCCGCTCGCTGCTCGGGTATCGGCTGTGGCTTTTCTCGCGTCTTGCGTCTCTCTCGCTGTCTCTCGCGTCGTCTGCTACGTGCTGCGCAGGCTTCTTGCGTGTTTTGCCCACTCTCTCTCGATGCGCGCCTCTCTTTCGCTGTTCTTCTCTTCTCCTCGTCTCGCTCCTCGCTCTCCTCTCTCGCCTCTGCCGCTCGTCCGTCTACTCTGCGTGCCTCGCTTCGCTAGTGCGCTCGTCTCGAGCTCCGCTGCCTCTCTCGCTCTCGCTCTCTCTGTCGTTCGCTTCGTGCTCGCTCCTATCTGCTCTCCGCGTACCCCTCTCGTCTCTCTGGCTGTCTCTTCGCTGGTCTCTCTTCTGCTTCTTGTCCGTCTGATCCCTCTTCCGTCGCTCCGCGTGCTGCTGCCGACGGGTCGCTCGCTCTCTCCCCGTCGCTCGCCGCGCTCGCTCTCGCGTCCTTGTTCTCCGTCTCTCTGAGCGCGACGCTCGCTCCGTTGCTCGGCGTGTCTGGGCTCGTCTCTCTCGCGTCGTCTCTGAGCTCCTTTTCGCACCGCCCTGTGATGTCCATTCTTCTCGCTCTCTCTCTCGTACTGCCAGGCGTCTGGCTGACTCTCTCTCCTCGCTGTCCGCGCTGCGCAGTCTCCGGCTGTCCTCAAACGCGTCCGCTTCGTTCTCTCGCGCGCCTTTTCTACCACGGCGCTCGCGTGGTCGTCTCTTCTTCTTCTGCCGCTCGATTCGCTCTCTGCCTCTGGCTCTCCTCCGTCGCTTCCTGTTTTCCCTCTCGCGCTCGCGGTGCGCGTACCTCGTGCGCCTTGCTCGCTCTCTGCTCTCGCGGCCGCCTCTGCCGCGCCTGGGGCTGCCTTATATTTCTCCGTGCTCTGTCCGTCTACCGCTCCGGCAGCCGTCCCGCTGCTTCGCGCTCCGTCGCCGCTTCGCGGTCGCGCCTCCCGGCTGTCGCTCGACGTCGCGTGCTTCCTCTGGTACCTCTCTCTTCTCTCCTCGTGCTCTCTCCGCGGCGTGCCCGTGTTCGCTCGGCTCTCGCGCCTGACGAGCTGCTCCTGCCGGCGACCTTCTCAGTTCCGCGCTGCGCCGCTGCTCTCTTCTGTCGCTCTCTCTCTGTCGGCTATCGCGCCGTCTCGCTCTTCTCGTTGCCCGTCGCGCTCTCGCTGTCACCTCGCTTCGTCCGTCGCCGGCTGCTCCGCGCGCTGTCGCCGCGCTTCTTCCGTGCGGCTCCCCTCCAGCTTCCGCTTTCTGCTCGCGCGCGCGACACTGAGCTCTCCGTTGGCCGCTGCCCGTGTTCGCGTGCTGCTGCGTGCCGTCTCGCGTCTGTCTGTCTTCGCTGGCGTGCTCTCTGTCTCTCTCGTCTGTCCTTCCTTCGGCTGCGGACTCCTGTGCTGCTCGCTGTCTTCTCTAACGCGTGCTTGCTCTCCTGATGCGCTGCTTCATACTCGCCGCCGGCCGCGCGTACCCCGCCCGCTGGTACGTTGTGCGGGCTTAGGTCACGCCGCTGCGCGTGGCCGTCTTGCGCGTGTCTGCGCGTGCCCGCCGCCTCGCCGCGTCCGCGCCGCTGTCGTGCCGCGCGCTTTCGTGTGTCGCGTCTGTTGCCGCTCGTCGCTCGTCCGCCACTACGCCTGGGCCGCTGTTCGCCTCAGTCGCGCCGCCGCTGCGCGCTGACGGTACTCTGCGCGCGCCCCGGGCTCTATCTGGCTGCGCGTCCGCACGGCCCTCTCTGACCGGTTGTCTGCTCTTCTCGTCGCTCCTTACTTCCGCGCCGCGCGCTGCTCCTCTACCTCTACTCCGTTCGTGCGGCGCGTCCCTGCTCCTGGCTTCGCTTGGCCCTCGCTCGTTCGGCGGCGCTTGCGCGCTTGGTCGTCCGCGCTCGTCTCTACTATCTCCGCCGCCGCTTCCCGTGCCTCCCGCTGCCCTGCCTCCTGCTCTCCTCTCGCCCTCGGAGCTTCTGTCGTCTGCTGTCGCTCCGCTGCCCACTTGGCTGCAGCTGCTCCGTTCTGTCTGACGGTGTCGTGCTGGGCTGTCCGCGCGTCCTGCTCTCTCGCGGTCTTCGCTCGCGCGGCGGTCCGCTGCGTGCGCGTGATTGTGGCTGCCCTCTGGGGTCGCGCGCAGACTTCGCGTCTCCGCTCCTGCTTCTTCGTCGTCATTCTGGTCGCGCTTTCGCCGGCGCTCCTCTCTGCGTTTGTCTCTGTCTCGCTTGCTCGGGTGCGGCTCGTGTGTCGCTTCCGTCGGCGTCGTGCTACGTCTCTCTCGCTACCTCTACTCCTCTTGGTCTTTTTTCAATTTTAATGACCAAATCCTGTCCGCCGCTGCTGGGCGTGCCTTCGCCGGGGTCGCGCGTCTACTCTCCCGTCCCTCTCTTCTGTCTTCGTTTCTTCGCTCTGCCTTTCGCTCGACTTTCTGGTTCCTCCGTATCGCCCGCTTGCTTCTGGCTCTCTCTGCGCTGCTGCTCGACGCTTCTCTGGGTGCGCGTACCTCGCTCGCTCTGCTCTCCGCTCTGCGCCCTCTCGCCGTCGGCGTTCTCCTCTGCGTGCTCTCTCTCTACGCTCTAGGTCTCGTGGTCGCTCGCCTTCGCTTTCGCTTCCTGCGTCTGCCTGTCCCCCTGAACTTCTCGTCTCCTCTCTGTCTCTCTGCTTCGTCTGTTTGCTGCTCTTCTCCTGCTTCTCGACCGACTCTCTCCTTCTCTCTGCTTGTTCCTCGTTCCTCCTGTTTTCTGCGGCTGCCTTCCGCCGCCACGCGCTCTGCTCTTCCGCTTCTCTCTGTGTTCGTTGTCTCTCCGTCTCGTCGCTTTCTTGCACTCTGCTCGGCGCTCGCGCCGCACTCTTCTCTCCTCGCCGCCCTCCCGCGACTCTCTCGTCGCGGGATCTCTCTGCCCTACCTCTTCTGATGCGTCTCTCTCGGGAGGCTCCCCCGCGCGCGCCGGGCTCTCTCGCCGCTCTCTCGGTCGGTCTCCCTGCTCTAGCTGGCTCCTCTGGGCCGTCCCTCGTGCGCTGCTATGCTCGTCTGCTCTTTTGCCGCATCGCTGCCGTCGCTGCTTGTTGCTCTTCTTCTACCCTCCTCGCCCTTCGCGCTGCTGGCGTCTACTTGCTGTCTTGCTGTGTCTCCCCTGGCGGCCTCCCTGCCTCTGGTGTCTCTCGGCCGTCGTCTGTCCGACTCTGCTCGCTCTCGCGGCGCGCTCTGCTTGTGTAGCGAGCGCGTCGCTCGCTCTGCTGCTGTCGCCCGCGTCCTACCTACCCCTTCGCTCTTCGTCCACTCTCTCGTCCTGCGTCCGAGTCGTCGTCCGTCTTAGCTCCCTACTCTCTGGTCTGGTCTTCTTCCGCCGAGCGCCTGTGCTCGGCTCTTCGCCGCTCCTCTCTCGCTCTTCGCTGCGGCGCCGCTCTTACTCTCATGCTGCGTCCGCGCGCGATCCTCGTCTCGGCGGCGCGCGTCTGCGTCTCTCCCCTGCTCGTGCGGTTCCGTCGGGCGCTCGCCGGTGCTCTCTACCGCCGCGCTCTCTGCACGCCTCTACAACTCGGCGTGTTGGCATCTGCGGCTTCGTTTTCTCGCGTTCCAGGCTTCTCTCCCCGCTGTCTTCCTCGCTTGTCGCTCGGCGTTGCGTCGCGCCGCCGCGTGTTCTTCTCCTCCTTGCGCTCGTGTCCGCTCGTGCTGGCTCGCGCTCGCGCCTCTCTCTCTCTCTGCTCCGCTGTGCTCTCTGCGCTACCCCCCTTTTCTCGCGGCCGCTCCTTCGTCGCTCTGTCTTCGGCTTGCTTCGCGTATGCTCCCGCTCTTGCGCTCGTTTCTCGCTCGCGTCGCGCTGTTTACTCTCATCCTGTGTCGCCTTCGCTGTCGCCTCTTCTGCTCGGCTTCGCTGCCTCCTTCTGTCTCCTCCTCGCGTACGCTCCCTCTTCTCGGCTCCTTCTGTGCTCACCGCTCTCTCGTCGCCGTCTTCTGCTACTCTCTTCCGGTCTGCTTAACTCCTCTTCGACGACAGTGCTTTCTTCTCTTCTTCTCTCTCGTCGCTTCTTCTCCGCGATGGCGCTATCGCTGCCCGCTGTCGGTCTGCTCTGACTTGCTCGTTTCTTGCTCTTTTTCTGACGCGGTTCCTGCCTGCTCGCCTCTTTTGCTCCGGCTCCGCTGCCGCTCTTTTCGACCTGCGTGTCAGGCTCTCTGCCTCTCTGAACTCGCTCGCCTGTCTTCTCTCGGTTCTACTGTCCGGCGTCTCCATCGTCTCGCCTTCCGCTGGTCTTACGTGCGCTTCTCGCTCTCTGGCTCCTCCGCTCGTCGTTCTACTCGGCTTCGCTTCCTCTTCGTCTCATGTCTTTCTCGCGCGCTCTGGTTCCTCGGCCGTGACCTCTCGGCCTTCTACCCGTCCACTCCGGTCGCGCTCTGCCGTCGCTGCATCTCGTTCGCGGCCCCTCTCGTGCTCTGACAGGCTCTTCTCCTCCTTCCTGCTTTGTTTGTTTCCTCCCGCGCTGTCGGCTCTCTCTCTCTCTTGCTCTGCGCCGTTCTCTCTCTCTTTCTCTTCTGTGGTCGAACCTCTGCTCCCCACTCGGGCTTGTCTGTTCCTCTCTGCGCTCCTGTCGCGCGTCGCGCTTGCCTGCGGTCTCCTCGCCCTGGTCCGTAGCTTGTTCCTTTCGTCGCTCTGCTACTAGTCTGGTCTCTCCTCGACCTTCTTCCTCCTCGTCTCCTCTTGGCTCGTCCTCTCTGTCGCTCGCGGCTCTCAGTCTCGTCTCGTCCCGCTCTCCGTACGCAGCTCCTCTCGCGCTTCTTCTCGTCCTCTTCTGCTCTCCGGTCTACTGTCGTCGCGGCGTCGGCGTTGCCTCCCGGCTCGTTCGCCGCGGAGCTCTTGCGGTCGCCTCGCCTGTTCTCTTCTCGGCGCGCATGCGCTGCGCCGCGCTCTTCTGCTGTGCCTCGGCTCGTTCTCGCCGCGCCGCCTGGGCTCGTTACGCTGCTCTCTCCTCGCTCCTCTCCGCTCCTTCTGTCCTTGTTCTCGTACTTGCGAGCCTGCTTACGTTGTCTCTCGCTCCTCGCCTCTCGCGCGACTCTCGGTTCTCTGTCGCTTCTCTATCGGACTCTCTCCTTCTGCGCGTTCGGCTCTCATGCGCTTGCGACGTTCTCCTTCGGCGTTGCGTGGCTCTTGCTCCTGCTCGGTGCTGCTCCTGCCCGGCCTCTTCTGCCTTTGACTCGACTCTTCTCTGCCTCCTCGCTGTCTCTGACTCACTCTTCTGCTGTCTTGCGGCGGCTCTCTGCGTCTGTTCTCACTTCTCGCGTCTCTCGCAGCTGCTCTGGCTGCTCACTGTGTCCGTGGTACGGTCTCGGCGCTCCTCCGGACGCGAGCGCGTCGCGCCGCTGCGCTGCGCTTCGCCTACTACCTCTCTCGCGACGATCGTCGCTCTTCGTTCGCTATTCTCTGCTCGCTCGCTCCTCGTCGGACTCCGCCTGCGTCTCTCGTACTTCGTCCTGTTCGTCGGCCTGCTGTCTCGCGTGCGTCGCGCTTGCGCTCTCTCGCGTCGCTGCTCTTCTTCCCTCTTTTTGACGTTACGCGTTATCGCGCTCCCGTCCGTCTGTCCCCTTTGTGGCACGGCTTACTCCAGTCACGGCGCACTCGCGCTCGTCGCGCCGCGCGGTCGTCGCGGCGCTGCGCTCGTCGGGTTGTCTGGTCCGCTGCCGTCTTATCTGCGCGAGCTGGCTCTGTATTCGCGGCTGGCGCTGTTCGACTCGCGCTCAGCGCCTCTGTCTGTGCGCGTCCTTCTCCGCGCGCTCTCGGCCTCTCGTCCTTACGTTGCTGCTTCGTCGTTCTCTGCGTGCTGGTCTCTCCTCTGCTGCCGTCACATTATCTGCCCACCGCTTTGCTTTCGCTTCTTCTCCGCTTCGCCTCTCAGTTGTCGTGTCCGCTAGTGCTCGGATTGCTAACTTGCGTGCTCTTTGTCGGCTTCCTCCGTCGCTCTGTCTCCTGGTCTGCGTCGTCTGTTCTTCTGCGCAGTCTCTCTTCTTCGTTCCGACCGTCTTGCTCGCTCCGTCGCCCCCGTCTCTTTCGTCTCGCGTTTGTCGCGTCCTTCCTCTACCCCGTGCGCGCGTCGCCTCCTCTCTCTTCGAGAGTTCCGTCCGTCCCCCCTCTGTTGCCTCGCGCTCGACTGGCTCGTCTCCTCACTCACTCTCCGCGCTTGGTCGGCCGTGCTCGCTCCGCGGCGCCTCTGCGTTGTGTGCGTCTCGGCGTGGCCCGCTACTCGTTGCTCTGTCTTCGCGCGTGCTCCTCTTCTCTCCGTCTCTAAGTCTCTGCTCCTGTCTTGTTACCGGCTTGGCCGGATCTGTGGCGCCGTTGGCCTCCGTCGTACGTCGCGGTGCTTCTTGCCCGTAGACTGCGGCGTCTCGTCCTCGGTTCTTCTGACTGCTTGGCTTGCTTCTTGCTCGGTTTCCTCTCTCTCGCGTACGTTCTCCTCCTTGTCGTCGCGCTCTCTTTCCTCGGCGCGGCCCGTTCGGTCGCTCGCGCGCTGCGCACCTTTCTCCATCGCTTTCCTGTCTCGCGCGTCTCGCGCCTCTCAGCTGCCTCGCGCGGCACTCTGCAGCTCCTGTACGCGCCTTCCGCTCGAGCTAGTCGCTGCGTAGCTCCGAGCTCTTACGATCCTCCCAATGCTCCTTTGCCGGCTCCTGGCTCTCTGCGTCTCCGTCCTCTCTCTTGCCGAGCGCATTTCCGTTCCTCCCGTTCTTCGCGCGGCGTATCTCTCTCTCGCCCTTCTGGTTGTCTCGCTGACGGTTCGTCTCCTTTCTTCTGACGCTGCTCTCTCTCTTTCGGTCCGTGCTGCCTGGCGTCGCGCTGGCGCCTCAGCCTCTCGCCTCGCGCTACGGCGTCCGCGCCCCCCTCTCCTTCGGCCTGCGTCTTCCTCTGCTCGTGGCTCTCTGCCGAGGTCCTTCGCTCTCTCTAACCTTCTCTCCTCTCCCCCTCATGCTTTAGCGGCGGTTGTCGTCTTCTCTGCGACGGCTCCGCGAGCGCTACTTCTCGCTCTTTGCGCTGGCTCGTTGACTCCCGTGTGTCCCTCTTGCGTTGTCTCTCCTCTGCTCTTCTGCTGTGACCTCGCCGCTCTCCTTCCTCTCTGCATGCTGGTCTCTCTTCGCGCTTCTACGGCTCGCGTTGCCGTTTTCGGCGCTCGTGCTGCCCTCGCTCGTCGCTGTCGTCGCTCTGCGCGCGCCCGTGGGCTCCCTGTGCGTCGTGCCCCGTCGTCTCTTCTCTTCGCGTGTCTATCTCGCGCTCTCCTCTCCTCGCCTCTCACTCTCTTCCGCTCAGAGCGGCTCGTCGCTCGCCGCTCTTTCTCTCTTCTTTCTCGCGCTCGCTCCCGCTCTGCTCCTCGCCGCTCTTCTCTCTTGTCCGCTCTCGTTGCTGTGTCTGCTCGGCTTGCGCCTCTCGTCTCTCATGGCTCTACCTGTGCGCGTCTCTCTCGACGGTCCTCTCTCGTCTGTCCGTCTGTCGGTGCGTGCGCGCTCCGCTTGTTAAGACGTCGCCTTTCGCTCCTGACTTTTCCTCGCTTGCGCGTCCTCTCTCTCTCTCTCCCTTATCCTGGCTGCTCGACCGACTCTACTTTCCTTGACGACAAGCCCTCGGTGCGTGGTCCGCTCTCTCCTCGCTCCCGCGTCTCTTCGCTACCTCGTGCGCTACGCTCGCTGCTCTCGACCTTCTCCTCTCGCTGCTCCTCTCCTCCTTCCTGCGCCGTCACTGCCTCCCGCTGTCGCTCCACTCTACGCGCGGTCTCCTCTCGCTTTCTCTTCTGTCTTTGTCGTCTCCTCTCGTTTCTCTAAAACGCTCTCTCTCGCTGACGCTCTCTGACGCGCGCGGTTCCTCTGGCGCGCTCTGCGTCTCTTGCTCTGTCTGCCGCTCTGTCGCGGCTCGTTCCGATCTGCTCTCCTCTCTGTCTTCCGTTCTGCGCTGCGCTCTAAGCTTGTGCGGTCTCGGCTCCTCTCCTTGCTGCTACCTGCTCTTCGCTCGCTCTGCTACTTGTCTGCGCTGGCGCTTGCTCGGGCCGGCTGCTGCTCGTCGCGTCGGCTCCCCCACCTCTCGCTCGGCCTCTCGCGCTCTCTTCTCTCTGTGCTTTGTCGGCCCTTCGCTCCGTCTCCTCTGCATTGCTGCCCCGCTGCCCTCTCTCTCGCGTGTCGCTCAGCTGCGACTCCGCGCAGCGCTTGCCTACGTCGCGACGTGTCCTGCGCTCTTCCTCTCTTCGTCCCGCGCTCTCGCCCGCTTCTACTCTCTTCTACTCTCGCGTCGTGTCTGTACCGCGTCGTGTTACTCTTCTCGTCTACGCCCCCGCCCCCCGCCCCATCGTGCGGCTCTCTCTCGCCGCGTTTCTCGCTCTCTGCTTTGTTCGTCCCCTCCCTGCTCTTGCCTCGTTTTGCGCTTCTGCTCTGTACTGTTAGCGCGTAACATCTGCCTCTCTCTGTCTGTACGTCTTTGCCTTCGTCTTCTTCCCCCTCCTCGCCTTACTCTCCGTCGCGTCGCGGCGCGCCTCCTTTGCCGACGCCGTTCGATGCTGCTCTGCTCCTTCCGTCGACTCTCGTCTCTCACCGCACCTTGTCGTCGGTCTTCTACGCCACGCGTCTCGCTCTCCGACTGTGTCTGTCCGTCTCCGCTCGCTCCCCCAGTCTCTTTCTTCGTCTCGCCGTGCAGCTCGCTCGCCTTGCTCGTCGTGCTACCTGCTACTCCTCCGTCCTGCTCCCTCGGTTCGCGTCTCATGCTTGCTGCGGCGCTCGCGCCTCTCTCTCGCTCTCCCCCTCTGTACTCCGCGCGTCTCTCGCGCCGTCTTCTCGCTGCTTCGCGTCGCATTGCGCTCCTCGCTGGTTGGACCTCGCCTCCGCCTCTCTTCTCTCTCTGCTCTTCTCTCTCACTCTCGTCTCGCGTGTTACTCGTCTCGTAACTCTGGATCTGATCTCCGCTCTCTCGTCCTTGGTGCTCTCGTTCTCTTCTCGTGCGTCTTCTCTTCTTTTACTCGCTACTCGCTCTTCGACTCTCGTACCGCTCGCTCGTCGGGTTGCCGGCTCTCCCCAAATCCTCTTCGTCTTCGCGCCTTTGTGCGCGCTGGTCGCTACT
The DNA here is from genome assembly GCA_022818045.1 of Neotoxoptera formosana. Lineage (NCBI taxonomy): Eukaryota > Metazoa > Arthropoda > Insecta > Hemiptera > Aphididae > Neotoxoptera > Neotoxoptera formosana. Next base: position 4,377,964 of record JAIWJD010000007.1, on the reverse strand, counting down.
CTGCTGTCTGCGCTTCGTCGGCGCTTGCGGCTCGCCGTTTCTCTTCTGCGCGCGCCTCCGAGGTTAGCCGCTCTCTCTCTCTCGTGCGCTGGCTCTTTGCTCACCTGCTTTCTCTGCGCTGCATCGCTACTCCCTCTTCTTCGCGCTGGCGGTCTGACGCTCCTGGCGCTCGCGTTGCTCCAATCTCTACTCGCTCCTCGTCTCTCTCTGTTCACCTACGCCGCTGTCGACTCTTTCGGCTCTCTTACTCTCGGCCTCGTCCGTGCGTCTCTGTCGCTTGCGCGGCGCGCTTTCCTCGTCCTTCCTGTCTCGTTGCGCTCTCGCTCCGGGGCGGGTGTCTCTCATCTCTCTCTTCTGCGTCGCGTCTCTAGTCGTCTCTTACTCTTCTCTCTGTCCGTCGCTTCGTGTCTCCCTCAGCTGCGGCTGGCGTCTTCTCTCGTCGCTCCTCGGCGGCCGCGCTCTCTCTCGCGCGAGTGCTCCGAGGCGCGTCGTCGTGTCTTTCCGCTGCGGCCTGCTCTCGCCGTCGCCGGCCCGGACTTCGCTCTCTCGCGCGTCTCTCCGCTCCGTCGTCTCGCTCCCACGGTTCCTGCTCTGTGCCTCTCTCTGAGTCCTCAGCCTTCTCTCTACTGCGTCTTCTTCTTGCGCGCTTTCTCTCTCTGCTCTCTCTCTGCGCTTTCTCGCTCTTCTCATCTGCTTCGGTACTGCTGCGCTCTGGTGCTCGACGCGTGCCGGCGGTCGCGCGCTCCATCCGCCCCGCGTCTTGTTCGCGCCGCGCTGTCGTGCTCTGTCTCGTCTCTGGCGGCTGCGGCTCGGTGTCGCTGCTCGTCTGCTGTCGTGCTCATGCTGCTTTTACTCGTGCGCGTCGTGTCACTGCGCTCTCGCTGTACTTCTGCTCTGCCCTACGACGGCGTACGTTTGCTCCTCGTGTTCCCCGCGCCTCTCTTGTCATCTCTACTCGCCGCTGGTGTCGTGCGCGCGTCTCTTCGCGGCTGTTCGCTAGCGCGTCGCGCTGTCATTCTCTCTCTCTCCGCCGTAGCCTACTCCGTCTTCCGCGTCTTACCTTCCTCTCAGTAAAAGTTAGTCTTCTGCCCTTGCCGCGTCGCTGCTGCTGTCCTCTCTCTGCTCGCGCGTGGCTTCTCTGGCTCCCGCGTGGCCGACGGGACCGCGCTCTTCTGCCAGCGTTGCGCGCTCGTCCTCGCGCGGCGTCTCTCGGTCGCTCCCGACTCCTCCCGTACGCTGCCGACGCCTGGCCGCTCGGTCCCCTGCTTTCTCTGGCGCTGGACCTTCTACCCTGTGGCTTGCGTCATCGCTCGGATCCAGTTCCTTTCGCTCTATCTGCCGTCTCTTCCTACTGAATCGGGCTCTGTCTGCCTCCTCTTCTCTCTCGTTCTCTCTCTCTGTCCGCTCATCTTCTACGCGCCGCTCGACCGTCTGCTTGCCCGTTTCCGCCCCCCCTCTTCTGCTCGCTGCTGATCTCTCCTCCTCTCGCTCTTGCTCTCTGACTTCCCGGCGGCGGGCCGTCTAGACTCGCCGTCTCGCTCTCCATCGTTCCCGTCTTTCGTCTAACGGCGCTCGTCGGTGCGCCTCGCGTCTCTCGTTTCTCAGCGCGCCAGTTGAAACTTTCGTCTCGGTCCGTTCCTCGCCTGATTGCTCGGCCTGCGTCGCTCTGGCCGCTCTGCTGTCCGCTCGCGCTGCTTGCTGTCTGCTCTCGTCCGCTTCTGTTTCGCTGCTCTCGCTATGACTCGTTTTTCGTCGCGTGTGCCCGCGGGGTCCTTTTCTCCTTTCTCGTTGCTCTACTACTCTCCTTTCTTTCCTTCCTCGCTCTGACGCGCGTCGTTGCTCCGGCGCGCTGCCCTCGTCGCGCGTCTTCGTGTGCTCTTTCCTCCTCTCGCGCCCGTCTTCTCCTCCTCCTTCCGGGGCGCCGCCCCTTATCCGGCTTTCTGCCTTCGTGCTGCTTTCTGCCCTGTTGCGGCGACCTCTTCTGTTCGTGCTTGCCAGCTGCGTCGTCTGCGCTCGCGCGTGCGCGCCCGCGCGCTCGGCGCTCGCCTCTCTCTATGCTTCGTCTAGGCGACTTCTTGAGCTCTGCCACGTCCTCTCTTCCGCGCGCGCGTGTCCTCTCGCGCGCCGGGTCTTTCGCTCTCTGCGCTTCTACCGTCGGATTCTGCGGCGCTCCCTCGTCGCTCGGTGCCTCGTCTCTGTCTCTCTTCGTTGCTTCGTCCCTCTCTCTGCTCTCATCCCTCGGCTGCTTATGCGCGAGGGCCATCCTCCGCGCTCTGCGCGTTACGCCCCGTCTCGTGCGACGCCTTGCTCTTCTGGGTGCGAGGTCGTTCCTGCGTCGCTGCGTGCTCTCTGATTACTTTGTGTGCTCGTTCATTCCTCGCCTCCGGGCGTGCTCGTCAGCTCCGTAGCGTCCGCGCGTGCTTGCGTTCGTCTGTGCTCATGGTGTCTCCTGCTCGCGTCTCTTCGGTTCTCGCGTCTCCGCGCTCTCGGCGCCGTGTCCTGCCTCGTGCGCGTTGTTCCTCTGCTCTCTTCTCCTCTAACTCCTCGCTGGTCGTTGCCTCCTCTTCCCTCTCGTCTTCCGCTTCCGGCGTTCCGTCCTCTCGCCTGAGCTCGATTGTGCACCTACGCGCGCGGTGCGCTGCGCGGCCTTCCGCTCTTTCTCGCTCTCTCCTCGTCGCTCCCGCTGATCCTCTCTCGTAACCCTTTGTGTGCCGTCGTCTCTCTCCGTCTCTGCTCTCTCTTGTCGCGTTCTTCTCTCTTTTTGAAGTTTTCTCAGAGCTCTCGCCTGCTCTGCGCTCTCTCTTACCCCAGCTTCTTTATCTGTGGTGCGTCCTCGGCCAGCTCTTCGGTGTCGCATTTTTGTCGCCTCTCTACGCGTGGCTGCGACTCTGCTCTCGCCTCGCTCGGTGTCCCTCGCCCGCTCGAACGCTGTGGCCTCTCGCCGCATCGCGCTCGCTCTTCTTCGTTCCGCCGCGTACTCCTCTTATATCGCTGCGCCTCGGTGCTGTTCTACTGCGCGCTCTCTTCCGTTCGCCCGCGGCCTTGTACTCTCTCTCTCGTCGCTCGTCTGTCCGCTCGCTCTCTTCTTCTGGTGCTGTCCTCTGCGGCCGTGCGCTCGTCTCCGCTACTCTCCCTTCTCTTCTCCTCAGCCGCGCTCTTGACGTTCTCGGTTTGCTCTCTCTGATTGCTTGGTCTGCCTCGCGTCGCGTTGGACTCCTATTCGCGCTCGCTCTTCGTCTCGTCTCTGCGGCTGTCCGCGTGCGCCGTGCTCTCACTTCTCCGTCGTCTCTCTGCCTCTCTTACCGCTGCTGGCTCTCCTCTGCGCGCCCTGTCGTCTCCGTCGTGCTCTGTTCTCTTTCTTCGCCCCGCCTCTCTCGTACGCTCTGTCGCTCTTCTCGCTGCATGCGCTGTCGCTCGCTTCGCTCTTCTTCTCCGTCGACCTTCGCCCGTCCATTTCTCGCGCGGCCGGAGTGCCCGCGCGTCGCTGCGACCGGCTCGCTTTTCCGGGTCCTGCCTCTCTCGAACTCTCTGGCGCCTCTTGCGCCTCTCGCGCGTGCTCGTTCCTCCGTCTCCTCCTGCTCTGCGCTTCCGTTCCTTTCCGTCTCGAGCCCGGTCGCGCCCGTCTCTTTGCTCTGCGGTGCCGTTCTACTGTGCGTCACGTCTCCTCGTCTGCGTACCTCTGCGCTTGCGCTTCTTCGGTGCTCCTGCTTGTCGGCTCTCTCCGTCGCGCCTGCGCCGCTCGTCGCGCGGTGCGTCGGCGCGCCTTTACTCGGCCGGTCTCCTCCTTCGTTCTACTCCTCTCGCCTTCCTTTGCTCTCTCCGCGCGTAGTCGTCGTTGGCGATGCACAGACGCTCTGATTTCCCGCGCTTGCTTCTCTGCTTCTCGGCGTGCGCTCTCTCCGCTGACGACTCCTGCTTTATATAGCGGGTCTCTCGCTCTCCTGCTTGCCCCTGCTCGCTGCTTCTCGCGAGGTCTCTCTGTTGCTCTGCCTCCTCGCTCGCCGTTCTCGCTCTACGCCTCTCTCCCTCGTGCGTCTGTTGTTGTGGCGCGCTCCTCCGTCTGTCTCTCTCGCTATCGCGCTCTGTGCTGCGATGCTTCTCGTTTTTCCGCTTTCTGCTCTCCCCTGTCTGTGCTATCTGCTAGCGTTGTCGTTCTGTTCGTTGTTCGCTCGTAGCGCCGTCTTACGCGGCCTGACGCGCGGCGGGCGCCTTCCTTGCGACCGGCGGCGCTTTTTGCCTACGGTCGGCATGCTCTCTTTCTCAGCTCTCTCTCTCGACTTGCCGCTCTACTCTCTGCGCTTCTTCTTCTTCTGCGCGCCTCGTGGCCCTCCGTCTCGCTTACTCTGGCCCCTCCTCGTAGCTCCTCGACGTCCTCATCTTTCCTCCTCTTCGCGTCTCTCTTCTCCCCTGCTGCGCTGCGTCCGTCTCGCCTTCGTCTCGCGCTCCGCGTTCTCGCTCTGGCCCGTGCTCCGTCTTGGTCCTGTGCTTCTTCGTTTCTGCCTCTTGCGCTCTCTCCTGTCGTCCTGTGCTTCTCTGCTCCCCCGTACGCTCGCCGCCTTCCTCCATTCGTCTCCTCGCGCCTTCCCTCTCGTCTGTTCTCGGACGCTTCCGTTCGTCCTTGACGGCGTTAGGCGCGGCTGTCTGCCGCTGCGGCTCGCGCGTGCTTTCCTCTTCCCCTTTCTTCTGCGTGGCTCTGGCTGTCTCTCCTCTTCTCGGTTCGACTCCGGCTTGCTCAACTTGTGCTCTCTGTCTGACGTCTTCGCTCTCTCTTCTCTCTCTCCTGGCCTCGTCTGTTTGTCGGCTCTGCCTCGTCTTCTTCTTCGTTCTCTTCTCGCCCGGTCGCTCTTCGCTTCGCTCTCTCTGCTGCCTTCGCTCGCGTCTCTCGTCTAACGTCGCTCATCGTCTCCTCCTACGCGGGCTTTCGCCCGTGCTGCGCTTCCGCGGCCGCACCTTCGCCCGTTCTCTGCTCTGCTCCCTCCGCTTGCGGCTGGGCTATGGCTCTCCGTTGGCTCTCGTCGTCTTCTCGTCGCTCGTCGATGCGTGGGCGCAAGCGCGGTCGACCTGCTCCTCGATTCGCGCACTTCCTGCCCCGGGTTCTCTCTCCTTCTGCGCTGCATCCCTGGTGCTGGCGTCTGCCGCTCCTCTGGCTACTGCGTATCTCGGCTGGGCTCTGGTCTACGCGGCGCGTCGCTGGTCCCCTTCTCCCTGCTCTCGTTCTCGTCTCTCTTCTCTCCGGGCCGCTCGCTCGCTCGTCTGACGCGACTCTCGCCTATCCGCTTCCTGCTGCTCGGAGCCTCCGCTTCTCCTTCTGCTACTTGTCGCGCGTGCTCGCTACTTCTCCTTCTCTCCTTCCGTCTGGCGCTCGTTCTCGTCTTTACGCCGGGGCTCGTCTGTTCTGCTCTCCGCTTCTCGCGCTTCTCTCGCTGCGTGCTCTCTCCTCTCTCCTCTAGCTCCCTCGCCAGCGCGTTCTGTGCGCCTCTCGCGTCTCTCTGATTCTCTCGTCGGTTGTCTGCCTCTTTCTCTCTACCGCTTGTCTGCTGTGCTGCTGCGGCGCTCGCGCTCGTCTGCTTGTGCCGCCTTCTCCCTCCTCTCTGCTCTTACCTCTCGTCGCTGCTCTCTCGCTCCCCGGTCCTCCCGTACCTCCCGCTCTCCGTCCCTCTGCCCGCCCTCCCCCTCCCATCTCCTCCGCCTCCCTCCCTCCCTCTCGCCTCTCCTCCTCCCGCCTCTCCCGCGACTCCTCCTCGCCCTCTCCCCGCCCTCCTCGCGCTCTCTCCCCTCCCTGCACCCTCGCTCCTCCCGCTCGCCGTCCCCTCTCGCGCGCTCCCTCTTAACTCCTCCCCCCCTCGCCCCTTCCGCAGTCTTCCTCCTCTCTCCCTTCCCCCTCTCCTCGCTCTCATCTCTCCCTCCGCTCTCTGTCCCCGCCTCCCGCCTCGCCTCCTCCTTCCTCCCCGTCCCGCCTCCTCCTCGCTCCTCCTCCGCCCCTCTCCGCTCCTCCTCCCTCCCCGCCCCGTCCCCCTCTCCCTCAGCCTCCTCGCCTCCCCTCCCCCGTCTCCTCGCGTCGCATCCCTCCCCCTCTCCTCTCCTCTTCCTCGCCCCCTCGCCCCTCCTCCTCCGTCCCCCCTCCCCGCCCCGTGCCCTCCTCTCTCTCCTGCTCTCCTCCCTCCACGCCTTCCCTCTCGCCTCTCCCGCCTGCCCCGTCCCTCGCTCCTCTCCTCCCTCCTCCCCCTGCCCCTTTCCCAACGTTCCCGCGTCCCTCGCTCCCCCTCCCCTCCCGCTATCCTGCGCTCCCTCCCCCCTCCTCCCCCGTCCTCCGCTCGCCTCCCTCCCGCTCCTCCCTCTGTCCCTCCTACTCTCTCCTCCTCCTCCTCCCTCCCTCCCCCCTCCTGCTCTCTGCCCCTCCTCTCCGCGATCCCCTCCTCCCCGCTCCCTCGCCACGCCGCCGCTCGTCCCTCCCGCTCCCCCTCCCTCATCCCTCCCGTCCCCCGTCCTCCCTTCCGCCCCTCCGCCGCCGCTCCCCTCTCCCGCCATCCTCCCCTCCTCCCGCCTCCCCCGTCTCGCCCCCCTTCGCGCCTCGCCTCTCGCCGTCCCTCCGTCCCTCCTCCGCCCCCTCCTCTCCCCTCCCGTCCTGCGCCCTCTCTCTCTCCCTCGTCCCCGCTCCCCCTCTCCCCCGCCCTCGCCTCGCCCCTCTCCCTCTACCCCGCTCCGCCCCCCTCCGCTCTCTCCCCCCGCCCTCCCGGCCCGTCTCCCTCTCCCTCCCCTCCTCGCCTCCGCCTACTCGCCCGCCTCCCCGCTCCGCCCCCTCCCCTGCGCCCCTCCTCTCGCTCGCCCCCCTCCTCTCCCTCGCCCGCTCCCGCATCGCCCTCCTCACTCCCTCGTCTCCCCCCGCCCCCCTCCTCCCCCCCTCCCCCCGGGCCCCCTGCCCCCCCCC
>JAIWJD010000007.1:4329579-4370936 GCA_022818045.1 Neotoxoptera formosana | reverse complement strand
GGGGCGGGCGGCGCGCGTGCGGGGCGGGCGGGGGGGGCGGGCGGGCGGGGGGGGGGGGCGCGCGGGGGCGGGGCGGGCGTCGCGGTCGGCGCGACGGCGCGCGCGCGGGGGGCCGGGGGAGGTCGGGGGCGCGCGGGCGCGGGGTGGGGGGGGGGGGCGCGCGCGGGGGGGGGGGGTCGGGGGCGGGGGCGGTGGCGGTCGGGGGCGCGGGGGGGCGGGGCGCGGGCGGCCGGGGGGCGGGGCGGGCGGGGGGGGCCCCGACGGGGCGGTCGGGGGGGGGGGCGGGGCGGGGGCGCGGGCGGGCGGGGGGGGGGAGGCGCGCGGTGGGGGCGGCGCGGCGGCGCGCGGAGGGGCGGCGGCGCGCGGGGGGCGGGGTCGGCGGGCGGCGCGGGGGCGGGCGGTGTCGTCGCGGGCTCGCGGCGCGCGGCGGGGGGGGCGGGGGGCGTCGGCGGGCGGCGGCGCGGCGGGCGCGCGGCGCGGGGCGCGCGGTCGGGCGGGCGCGCGCGGCGCTCGGCGGGGGGGCGCGGGGGTCGGGGGACGGGGGCGGCGGGGTCGCGAGGGCGGGCGCGGGGGGGCGGGGGGGCGGCGGCGCGGGCGGCGGGCGGGGGGCGTGGCGCGGCGCGGGGGCGCGGGCGGCGGGCGGCGCGGCGGTCGCGGCGGGGTCGGGCGCGCGCGGCGGGTCGTCGGGCGGGCGGCGGCGTGGCGCGGGCGGGGGGGGGGGGCGACGCGCGGGGCGGGGCGCGGCGGCGCGGCGGGGGGCGCGCGGCGGGGGAGCGGCGGCGCGCGGGGGCGGCGGCGGGGGCGGGCGGGCGGCGCGGGCGCGGGGGCGGGCCGGGGGCGCGCGGCGGTCGGGCGCGCGGCGAGGGCGGCCGGGCGGGGGCGGGGCGGCGCGGCGGGGCGCGCGGCGCGCGGCGGCGGCGCGGGTCGGCGACGGCGGGCGCGCGGGGCGGCGCGCGCGGGCGCGCGGCGGCGGCGGGGCGGCCGGGGGGCGCGGCGCCGCGGCGGGGCGCGGGCGGCGCGCGGCGGGCGGGGCGGCGGGGCGCGCGCGGCGGCGGGCGCGGGCGGCGCGGCGCGGCGGGGGGCGGCGCGCGGCGGCGGCGTCGCGGCCGCGGGGGCGGCGGGGGGCGCGCGGGGGGGGCGCGCGGCGCGGTCGGCGCGCGCGCGCGGCGGGCGGGCGGGCGGCGCGGCGCGGACGGGGGGTGGGCGGCGCGCGGCGGGGCGGCGGGCGGGCGGCGGGGCGTCGGGGCGGGCGGCGCGCGGCGCGGCGCGGCGGCGCGGGGGGCGGGGCGGCGGGGCGCGTCGGCGGGCGGCGGGGGCGGCGGGCGCGCGGGCGGGCGCGCGGGGGCGCGCGGCGGGCCGCGCGGCGGGCGGCGCGCGCGGGGCGCGCGGGCGCGGGCGCGCGCGGCGGGTCGCGGGTCGCCGGGGGCGCGCGGGGGGGCGCGGCGGCGCGGGGGCGGCGGGGCGGCGCGGGGGGGCGGCGCGGGGGCGGCGCGCGGCGCGGGCGGCGCGGCCGCGGCGGGGCGGGCGGGGGGGCGGGGCGGCGCGGGCGCGCGCGGGGCGCGCGGCCGGGGCGCTCGGCGCGGCGGCGTCGGGGGCGGGGCGGCGGCGGGGGCGCGGTCGCGGCGGGCGGCGCGCGCGCGGTCGGGGCGGGCGCGGGGGGCCGGGGCGGGGCGGCGGCGCGGGGCGGGCGCCGGCGGGGGCGGGCGGGGGGTCGGGCGGGCGCGGCCGCGCGCGCGGTCGGGGGGCGGGGCGGGCGCGCGGGGCGGCGGCGCGGCGGCGGCGGGGGCGGCGGGCCGGGGCGGCGGGCGGGCGGGCGCGGGGCGGGCGCGGGGCGGCCGGGCGCGCGGGCGTCGCGGGCTCGCGCGCGCGGGGGGGGCGGGCGCGGGGGCGCGGCGAACGCGGCGCGCGCGGCGGGGGCGGCGGCGCGGGGCGCGCGCGGGTCGGCGGCGCGGCGCGGGGGCGGCGGCGCGCGGCTCCGGGGCGGGGGGGGGTCTGGGCGCGCGGCGGGGCGGGGGGGCGGGCGGCGCGGGCGGCGGGTCGGCGCGCGGGCGCGGCGGCGCGGGCCGCGCGGCGCGGGGGGCGGGGGGCGGGGCGGGGTCGGCGGTCGCGGGGCGCGTCGGCGGCGCGGGGGCGCGGTCGCGGGCGGGGGCGGCGCCGGGCGCGGGCGGTCGGGCTGGCGCGGGGGGCCGGGGGCGACGCGTCGGGGCGCCGCGCGGGTGTGCGGCGGGCGGGCGGCGGGGGGGCGGCGGGTCGGGGGGCGCGCGGCGGCGGCGGTCGGGGGGGGGGGCGTCGTCGGGGGCGGCGCGCGGTCGGGGCGCGGGGGCGGCGGCGGCGCGCGGGGGCGCCGCGGCGGGCGGCGGCGGCGGGGCGCGGTCGGCGCGCGGGGGCGCCGCGGCGGGGCGGGCCGCGGGGTCGGCGGCGGGGCGCGGCGCCGCGCGGGCGGGGCGCGGTCCGGGCGGCGGCGCGCGGGACGCGGGGCGGGCGGGGGGGGCGCGCGCGGCGCGGCGCGGGCCGTCGTCGGCGGCGCGGGCGGCGGCGGGGCGTCGGCGCGCGGGGCGTCGGCGGGCGGCGCGGGCCGCGGTCGCGGCGGGGGCGGGCGCGCGGCGCGGGCGCGCGTCGGCGCGCGGCGGCGGGCGGCGGGCGGCGGGCGCGCGCGGCGGGGCGTCGCGCGCGCGGGCGCGGCGGGGCGGGGCGCGGCGGGGCGCGCGGGGGGCGCGGCGCGGGCGTCGGGCGGGGGCGCGGGGGCGGTGCGCGCGGGGGCGGCGCGGCGCGCGGTCGGCGGGGCGGCGGGGGGCGGGGGGCGGCGCCGGCGGGGTCGCGGTCGGGCGGGGGTCGCGGGGGGGTGGCGGGGGCGGTCGGGCGCGGGCGGGCGGTCCGGCGCGGGCGCGCGGCGGGGCGGCGGCGGGCGGGTCGGGGCGCGGCGCGGGGCGGGCGGCGGGGGGGGGCGCGGGGTCGGGGGGCGACGGCGGGCGGGTGCGGGCGGGGCCGGGGGGCGGGCGGGGGGCGCGGGGCGCGGCGGCGCGCGGCGGGGGGGGGGGGGGTCGGGGGGCGCGGTGCGCGGCGTCGGGGGCGCGGGCGGACGGCGGCGCGCGGGTGGCGGGGGGGGCGGCGGCGCGCGCGCGGGGGGGGCGGCGGGCCGGCGCGCGGCGCGGGTCGCCGGCGCGCGCGGGGGCGGCGGCGGGCGGGGGTCGGCGGGCGCGGCGGCGGTGGGCCGGGCGCGGGGGGCGCGCGGGCGCTGCGCGGGGCGGGGCGGAGGGCGCGGGGGGGGGTCGCGGCGGGCGGGGGCGGTCCGGGGGGCGGGGTCGGCGCGGGGCGCGGGGACGGGGGCGGGGGGGGGCGTCGGGGGCGGCGGGTCGCGTCGCGGGCGGCGCGGGTCGCGGGGGTCGGGCGGCGGGGGGCGGCGGGGGGGCGGCGTCGGCGGCGGGGGGGGCGGGTCCGCGGCGGGCGGGCGCGCGCGGCCGCGCGGGCCGGGGGGCGGGCGCGCGGGGGGTCGGCGGCGCGTCGGGCGCGGCGGGGCGCGGGGCCGGCGGGGGGGGCGGCGGGTCGTCGCGGCTCGCGGCGGGGGGGCGGGGGGGGCGCGGCGCGCGGCGGCGCGGGGGCGGGGGGGCGCGGGGCCGGGGGGTCGCGGCGGGTGGGCGTCGGGGCGGGGGCGGCGGGCGGTGGCGGCGGGGGCGCGCGCGTCGCGGCGGTGGGGGGGGTCGGGGGGTCGCGGGCGCGGCGGGCGGGGGCGCGTCGCGCGTCGGGGGGTCGGGGGGTCGCGGCGGCGGGTCGCGGGGGGGGGGGCGGCGGGCGGCGGCGGCGCGGCGGGGCGGCGCGGCGCGGGCGCGGGGGGCCGTCGCGCGGGCGCGCGGGCGCGGGGGGCGCGGGGCGGGGCGGCGGGGGGCGGGGTCGCGCGCGCGGCGGCGCGGCCGGGGGCGTCGGGCGGGCGGCGGCGCGCGCGGGGGGGGCGGCGCGCGGGCGGGCGCGGCGGCGGGGGGCGCGGGCGGGCGGGGTCGGGGTCGGGCGCGGGCGGGCGGCGCGGCGGCGGGGGGGCGGGGGCGGGCCGGCGTCGGGCGCCGGCGGGGCGGCGTCGCGGGTCGGGGGCGCGCGGCGGGGCGTCGGCGCGCGGCGGGCGGGGGGCGGGGGCGGGGGCGGGCGGGCGGGGGGCGCGGGGTGCGGGGCGGGCGGGGCGGGCGGGGCGGCGGCGCGGGCGGGGCGGGTCGGCGGGGGGCGGGGCGGGGGTCGCCGGGGGGGGGGGGCGCGAGCCGGTCGGCGGGGCCGGGGGGCGGCGCGGCGGGGGCGGGGGGGGGGGGGGGGGGGGCGGGGCGGGGGGCGGGGCGGGGGCCGGGGGGGGGGGGTCGGGGCGGGGACGGCGGGGGGGCGCGCGGCGCGGCGGCGCGGGGGGGCGGCGGGGGGTGCGGGCGTCGCGCGGGGGGCGGGGGGGGGGCGGCGGGGGGGCGGGGGGGGGCGGCGGGGGGGCGGCCGGCGGCGCGCGCGGGCGGGCGCGGGGGCGCGGCGCGCGGCGGCGGCGGGTCGGCGCGGCGCGTCGGGCGCGGGGGCGGGGCGGCGGGCGGCGGCGGGCGCGGTCGGGCGGGGGCGGGCGGCGCGGTCGGGGCGGCGGCGGGGCGCGCGGGGCCGGGTCGCGCGGGTCGGCGCGTCGGGCGGGGGGGGGTCGCGGGTCGGGGGCGGGGGGCGGGGCGGGCGGGCGGGGGCGCGGCGGGCGGCGCGGCGCGCGGGCGGGGGGCGCGGGGCGGGCGGCGCGGGGTCGGGCGTCGACGCGCGCGGTCGCGGCGGGCGGCGGGCGGCGGGCGGGGGGTGCGGCGCGGGGCGGGGCGGCGTCGGCCGGCGGGCGCGGGGGGGGCGGGGGCGCGGGCGGTCGGCGGCGCGCGTCGGGTCGCGGCGGGGGCGCGCGGCGGCGGCGGGCGGGGCGCGGCGGGGGGGCGGCGCGGCGGCGCGCGGGGGGGGGGGCGCGGGCGGTCGGCGGGGGGTCGGGGGCGCGCGGGTCGGGCGGGGGGGGGCGGGGCGCGCGGGCGGCGCGGGGGGCCGGGCGTCGGGGCGGGCGCGCGCGGGCGCGGCGCGGTGGGCGGGCGTCGGGGGGCGCGCGCGGGGCGCGGGGTCGCGGGGGGGCGGGCGGCGGGGCGCGGGGGCGCGCGGGCGGGGCCGGGGCGGGCGGGGCGCGCGGCGGGGGCGCGGGGGGCGGGTCGGCGGGGCGGTCGCGCCGCGCGGGGGCGGCGCGGCGGGCGGCGGGGCGGCGGGGGGGCGCCGCGGGGGGTCGGCGGGGGGGGCGGCGGGGGCGGGCGGGGGGGGCGGTCGGGGAGCGGGGCGGCGTGGGCGGCGGGCGGGGGGCGGGGGGTCGGGCGGGGGAGCGGCGCGGGCGGCGGGGCGGCGGGGGCGGGTCGGGCGCGCGCGGGGCGGCGCGCGCGCGTCGGCCGCGGGGCGGCGCGGGTCGGGGGCGGCGCCGCGGCGCGGCGGCCGGCGCGGGCGCGCGGCGGGCGCGGGTCGGTCGGGGGGGGCGGGGGCGCGGGCGGGGGGGGGGGCGGCGGCGCGGGTCGGGGGTCGGGGCGGGCGGGGTCGGCGCGGGGGCGGCGCGGGGGGGCGCGCGGGGGCGCGGCGGCGCCGCGGGGGGGGGCGGCGGGTCGCGGCGGCGCGGGGCGCGGCGCGCGGGCGCCGGGCGTCGGGGGGCGCGGCGCGCGGGTCGCGCCGGGCGGGCCGGCGGGGCGGGGCGCGGCGGACGCGCGGGGCGGCGGCGGGGGTCGGGCGGCGGCGGGCGGCGCGGCGCGGGGCGGCGGGGGGCGCGCGGGGGGGCGGCGCGTCGCGCGGGGGGCGGCGCGGGTCGCGGGGCGCGGGGCGGGCGGCGGTCGCGGGGGTCGGGGGGCGACGGCGCGCGCGGCGGCGCGCGTCGCGGGGGCGGGGGGCGGCGCGGGGGGCGCGGGCGGGCGCGCCGGCGGGTCGGGGGGGCGGCGGGCGCGGGCGGCGGGCGGGCGGGGGGGGGGGGTGGCGGGGGCGGCGGCGGCGGGGCCGGGCGCGCGGGCGCGTCGGCGGGGCGGCGGCCGGGCGCGGGCGGGGCGCGCGGCGGCGCGGCGGGGGCGCGGGCGGGGGGCGGCGGGGCGCGGGGCGGCGCGCCGGGCGGCGGGGGCGCGGGGCGAGGGGGCCGCGTGGGCGGGGGCGGGGGCGCGGGGGTCGCGCGCGGGCGGCGGTGGGCGGGGGGCGGCGCGCGCGCCGCGGCGCGGGGGGGGGGCGCGGGGGACGGCGGCGGGGGCGCGGGCGCGCGCGGGCGGTCGGCGGGGCCGGGGCGGGGGGCGGGCGGCGGGCGGCGGGCGCGGGCGCGGCGGCGCGGCGGGTCGGCGGGCGGCGGTCGGGGTCGCGTCGGGGGGCGGCGGGGGGGCGGCGGCGCGGGGGGGCGGGGCGGGGGGCGCGCGCGGCGGCGGCGCCGCGCGGGGCGGGGCGCGGGTCGCGGCGGCGGGGGCGCGGGGCGCGGGGGGCGGTCGGGGCGTCGGCGCGGGGGGCGGTCGGCCGCGCCGGTGGGGCGGGGCCGCGGGGGACGCGCGGCGGCGCGTCGGGGCGGCGGGCGCGCGCGCGGCGCGCGGTCGCGCGCGCGCGCGGCGGGTCGGCGCGCGGGCGGCGGGGGTGCGGGCGGCGGGGCGCGCGGGGGCGGGCGGCGGGCGGGGTGCGCGGCGGGCGCGGCGGTCGGGGGGGGTCGGCGGGGGGGCGCGGCGGGTCGCGGGGGCGCGCGGGCGCGGCCGGGGCCGGCGCGGGCGGGGAGGGCGGCGCGGCGCGTCGGGGGCGGGGGGGGGCGCGGGGCGGGCGGCCGCGGGGGCGGCGGCGCGGGGCGGTGGGCGCGTCGCGGGGGGGGGCGCGCGCGCGGCGGGCGGGGCGCGGGGGGCGGGGCGCGGCGGGCGGGCGGGGCGGCGGGGGGTCGGGGCGGGGGGGGCGGCGGGGGCGGCGGCGGGGCGGGCGCGCGTCGGGCGGCGGGCGGGCGGCGGGTCGCGGGAGGGGCGGGTCGCGGGCGGGGTCGGGCGGCGGGCGCGGGGCGCGTCGGCGGGGACGGGGGCGGTCGCGGCGCGGCGCGCGCGGGTCGGGCGCGGCGGGGCGCGGGCGGGGGCGGGTCGCGGGGCGCGGCGGCGGGGGGCGGCGGGCGGGGGCGGGGCGGGGCGGCGGGGTCGCGCGCGCGGGGGCGGGGCCGCGCGGCGGGGGGCGGGGGGCGCGGGTCGGGCCGGGGCGGCGGGTCGGCGCGGCGGGGGCGGGGGGGGGGGGGCGCGTGGGGGCGGGCGGGGGGGGGCGCGCGGCGCGGGGGGCGGGTGCGGGGGCGCGCGGCCGGGCGCGGGGTCGCGGCGGGGGCGGGGTCGCGGGCGGGTCGGGCGGCGCGGTGGGCGGGGTCCGGCGGCGGGGCGGGCGCGCGCCGCGGGCGGGGTCGCGCGGGCGGCGCGGCGCGCGGCGCGGGCGGGGGGGTCGGGGTCGCGCGCGGGTCGGGGCGGCGGGCGGGCCGGGGCGCGGCGCGTCGGCGGCGGCGCGGGGGGGGCGGCGCGCGGGGCGGCGGCGGGGCGCGGGGGGGCGGGGGCGCGGGCGGGTGGGGCGGCGCGCGCGGGCGCGCGGCGGGGCGGGGGCGGCGGGCGGGCGCGGGCGGGCGGGGCGTCGGGCGCGGGGCGCGCGGGCGGCCGCGCGGGCGCGGCGGCGCGGGGGCGGGGCGCGTGGCGGCGCGGCGGGCGCGGCCGCGGGCGGCGGGCGGCGCGGCGGCGCGCGGGTGGGGCGCGCGGGCGGGGGGGGGCGGTCGGGGCGCGGTCGGGGCGGGCGCGCGGGGCGGCGCGGGGGAGGCGCCGCGCGCGCGGCGGCGGGCGCGGGCGGTCGGGGCGGGGCGGGCGGCGCGCGGCGGGCGGCGGGCGGGGGCGGGGGGCGCGTCGGCCGGGGGCGGGGGCGGCGGGCGGGCGGGGGCGGCGGGCGGGGCGGGCGCGGGCGCGCGCGGGCGGTCGGCGGGGGGGCGGGCGCGGGGGGCGGCGGGGGGGGCGGGCGCGCGCGCGGGGGGGCGCGGTCGGGGGGCCGGGCGGCCGGCGGGCGACGGGGGGCGGCGGGGCGGGGCGGGCGGGGGCGGGGCGGGGGGTCGGCGGGCGTCGGGGGGGGGGGGCGGTCCGGGGGCGGGGGGGGCGGCGGCGCGGCGGCGGGGGGGGCGGCCGTCCGGGCGGGGGGGCGCGGTCGGCCGCGGCGTCGAGGGGCGGGCCGGCCGGGGTCGGCGCGGCGGGGGGGCGCGCGCGCGGGGCGGCGTCGGCGCGGGCGGGGCGTCGGGCGCGCGGCGGGGCGGCGGCGGGTCGGCGCGGGCCGGGCGCGTCGTCGGGTCGGGGGGCGGTGGCGGGGGGCGGCGGTCGCGCGGCGGTCGCGCGCGGGCGGGCGCGCGGTCGGGGTCGGGGCGGGGCGTCGCGCGGGGGCGGGGGGCGCGGGGGTCGCGGGGCGGGCGGGGGGGGGGCGGGCGTGCGCGGCGGGCGTCGGGGGCCGGCGGGGCCGGGCGCGTCGGGGGTGCGCGGGTCGGGGCGTCGCGCGGCGCGGGGGGGGCGCGGCCGGCGCTGGGGGCGTCCGCGCGCGGGGCGGCGCGGGCGCGGGGGGGCGGGCGGGCGCGGGGGGCGGGCGCGCGGGCCGCGGGGGGGGCGGCGGGGCGCGGGGTCGGCGGCGGGAGGGGGGCGCGTCGCCGGGCCGGGGCGCGGCGCGGGGGCGCGGGGCCGCGTCGGTGGGGTCGCGGGCGGTCGGGCGCGCGTCGGCGAGCGGGCGGGGCGTCGCGGCGGGGGCGCGGGGCGGCGGGTGCGGCGGCGCGCGGGGGGGGGCGGGGCGGCGCGGTCGGGGGGCGCGCGCGGGCGCGCGGCGCGCGGGGGGCGCGCGGGTCGGGGGGGCGGGCGGGCGGCGGGGGACGGGCGGGGCGGGGGCGGCGGCGCGGGCGGTCGCGCGGGCGCGGTCGGCGCGGCGGGCGGGCGGGGGTCGCGGCGGGCGGCGTCGCGGGCGCGCGGGGGGGGGGCGGGGGGCGGGTCGCGCGGGGCGGGAGACGGCGTGGCGCGTCGCGCGGGGGCGCCCGCGCGGTCGCGCGCGGCCGGCGGTCGCGGGCGGCGCGGGGCGCGCGCGGGCGTCGCGGGCGCGCGGCGGGGGGGGCGGGCGGTCGGCGCGGGGGCGCGGGTCGGCGGGGCGGCGCGGGGTCGGCGCGGCCGCGCGCGGGGGGCGGCGGGCGGGCGGGGGCGCGGTTCGGGGCGGGCGCGCGGGCGCGCGCGGTCGGCGGGGGCGGGGGGGCCGCGGCGCGGCGGCGCGGGGGGCGCGGGCGGCGGCGTCGCGCGCGGGTCGGGCGCGGGCGGCGGGGGGCGGCGGGGGGGCGGGGGCGGGCGGCGGCGCGGGGGGGCGGGGGGGGCCGCGCGGCGGGCGCGGGGGGGGCCGCGGCGGGCGGGCGTCGCGGCGGGGGCGGGGCGCGGGCGCCGGTCGGGGGGGGGCGCGCGGCGGGGCGGGCGCGGGGTCGGCGGGGGGGCGGCGGGCGCGGGGGTCGGCGCGGGGCGGGGCGCGCGGCGCGGGGGGGCGGGCGGGCGGCGGCGGGGGGTCGGGCGGCGCGCGGGGGCGGGGTCGCGGCGGCGGCGCGCGCGGGCGCGCGGGGCGCGCGGGGGCGGGCGGCGCGGGGGGTGCGGCGCGGGGCCGGGGGGCGGGCGGGGGGCGCGCGGTGTGGGGGTCGGGCGGGCGCGGGTCGCGCGTCCGGGCGGGGGGGCGGTGGGCGGGCGGCGCGGCGGCGGGCGCGGCGGGGGGCGCCGCGGCGTCGGGGCGCGGGCGGGGCGCGGGTCGGCGGCGGGGGGGCGGGGCGGCTCGGGGGGTCGGGGCGGGGGGGCGCCGGCGGTCGGCGCGGGCGGCGGGTCGCGTCGGCGCGCGCGCGCGCTGGGGCGCGGGCGGGGGCGCGCGGGGTCGCGGGGTGCGGCGGGGCGCTCGCGGCGCGCGTCGGGCGGGGCGCGCGGCGCGCGGGCGGGCGCGGGGGGGCGGGGGGCCGGGGGAGCGCGCGGCGGGGCGGCGCGGCGGCGGGCGGGGCGGGGCCGCGGGCGGCCGGGCGCGCGGAGGGGCGTCGCGCGGGGGGCGCGCGGGGGGGGGTGGCGGGTCGCGGCGGCGGGGCGTGCGGGGGCGCGGCGGCGCGCGGTCTGGGGGCGTCGGGTCGCGGCGGGGGCGGCGGGCGCGGCGGGGGGCGGGCGGGGGGGCGGGTCGGGCGCGGGGGGGGCGGGGCGGGGCGGGGCGCGGGCGCCGGGCGGGCGGGCGGGGCGGGGCGGGGGCCGGGGCGGGCGGCGGCGCGGGGGGCGGCGGGGGCGGCGGCGCGCGCGCGGGGGGGCGGCGGGCGACGGGCGGGCGGCGGGCGGGGGTGGCGCGGCGGCGGCGGTCGGGCGCGGGCGGCGGGGCGCGGCGCGCGGGGCGCCGGCGGCGCGCGGGCGGCGGCGCGCGGCGGGCGGGCGCGCGCGGCGGCGGGGCGGGGGGGGTCGCGGGGGGTCGGGGGGGCGGGGGGGGGCGGCGCGGGGGGCGCGCGCGGGGGGGGCCGGGGCGCGCGGGCGCGGCGGCGGGCGGGTCGCGGCGCGGCGGGGGCGGGGGGGGGTGGCGGCGGGGGCGGGTCGCGGGTCGCGGGTCGGGGGCGCCGGGGGCGGGGGGCGGCGCGTCGGCGCGGTCGGGGGGGTTCGCGCGCGGGGGCGGTCGGGCGGGGGGGCGGGGGGGCGTCGGGCGGCGCGCGCGGGCGCGGGTCGGGCGGGGCGGCGGGCGGGTCGCGGGGCGCGCGCGGCGCGCGGGGGGGCGCGGGCGGGGGCGCGCGCGGCGCGGCGGGGGGGCGCGCGGCGGGGGGCGCGGCGCGGGCGGCGCGGGCGGCGTGGGGGCGGGGCGGGGGGGGGGGGCCGGGTCGGCGGGGTGGGCGCGTCGCGCGGGCGGGGCGGCGGCGCGGGGGGGGGCGCGGGGTGCGGTCGCGGGGGACGGGGAGGGCGCGGGCGGGGGGCGGGGGCGCGGCGGCGGGGGCGCGGCGGCCGAGGGGCGCGGCGCGCGCGCGGGGGGGGGGGGCGCGCGGCGGGGCGGGGCGGTCGGGGGCGGGTCGGCCGCGCGCGGCGGGGGGTCGGCCGCGGGGCGGGGGCGCGGCGCGTGGTCGCGGACGTGGGGTCGGGCGCGGGGCGGTCGCGCGCGCGCGGCGTCGGCGCGGCGGGGCGGCGGGCGGGCGGCGGGGCGGGGGGGTGGCGGGCGCGGGGGGCGGCGCGCGGGCGGGCGGCGGGGCGGCGCGGGGCGCGGGCGGGGGCGCGGCGGGGCGCGCCGCGGGTCGTCGGGGGCGCGCGCGGCGGTCGGGCGGCGGGGGGGCGGCGCGCGGGGGGCGGGCGCGGCGGGGGGGGCGGGGCGGGCGTCTGCGGGCGGCGGGGGGCGGCGGGCGTCGGCGCGCGGGGCGGGGCGGCCGGGGTCGGGCGGGCGGGGTCGGCGCGCGGCGCGGGCGGGGGGCGGGGCGCGCGGGGCGGTGCGGGCGGCGGGCGCGGGTCGCGCGCGGCGTCGGCGGCGGGGGCGCGGCGCGCGTCCGGGGCGCGCGGGGCGGGGGGCGGTCGGGTGCGCGGGGGGGGGGCGGGGGGCGCGCGGGGGGCGGGCGCGGGGGGCGCGGGTCGTCGCGGGGGGTCGGACGGCGGGCGGCCGCGCGGGGGGCGGGGCGGGTCCGGGCGGGGGCGGGCGGTCGGCGCGGGGGTCGGCCGCGCGCGGTCGGGTCTGGCGGGCGGCGGCGCGCCCGGCGGCCGGGGGCGGGGGCGGGGCGGGGGCGGGTCGGGGGGCGCGGCGGGGCGGCCGGGGCGCGCGCGGGGTCCGGCGGGCGCGCGCGGCGGGGGCGGGGCGGGCGCGGGGCGGGGGGCGGCGCGGGTTCGTCGCCGGGCGGCGGGGGGGCGCGGGGGTCGCGGGCGCGTCGCGGCGGGGCGTGGCGGGCGGCGCGCGGTCGGGCGCGGGGGCGCGGGGGGCGCGCGCGCGGGCGGGGTGCGGCGGGTCGCGGGGCCGCGGCGCGGCGGTCGTTCGGGGCGGGCGCGGGCCGGGGCGGGCGGGCGCGGCGGCGGGGGCGGGGCGGGGGGGCGGGCGGGGTCGCGGGGCGGTGGCGGGGCTGGCGCGGCCGGGGGGGGGCGGCGGGTCGTCGTCCGGCGCGCGGGCGGGAGCGGGCGCGCGGCGGGCGGGGTGGGGGGGGGCGGGGCGGGGCGCGGGGGGCGGGGCGCGGCGTCCGCGGCGGGCGCGTCGGGCGGCGCGGGGGTCGGGGGGGCGGGGTCGCGCGGGGGCGCGGCGGGGGGGGGGCGGCGGGGGCGGGCGGGGGTCGGGCGCGCGGGGGCGCGGGCGCGCGGCGGCGGGGGGGTCGGGCGGGGCGGGCGCGGTCGCGCGGGGGGCGCGGGCGGTCGGGGCGGGCGGGGGGGGCGGCGCGGGGGGCCGGTGCGGGCGGGCGCGGGCGGTGGGGGGGGGCGCGGGGCGGCCGGGCCGGCGGGTCGGGGCGGGCGGGCGGGGGCGGGGGCGGCGCGGTCGCGCGGCGCGGCGCGCGGGGGCGGGCCGGCGCGGCGGCGTCGGCTCGGCGCGCGGGCGGGGCGGCGGGCGCGGGCGGGGCCGGCGCGGGCGGGGGTCGCGCGCGGGGCGCGGGCGCGGGTGGGGGCGGGTCGTCGGGGGCGTCGGCGGGCGGGGGGGGCGCCGGGGTGGGGGGGGCGGGGGCGGGGGGCGCGGGGCGGGCGCGCGGGCGCGGGCGGTGACGGGGCGGGGAGCGCGCGGGCGCGCGGTCGCCCGTCGGGGGAGCGGCGGGGGGGGGGCGGCGTCGCGGCGGCCGGGCGCGGGGGACGGGCGGGGCGGCGGCGGGCGGGGGGGGGGGCGCGGCGGGGCGGCGGCGCGTGGGCGGCGGGCGGACGGCGGCGGTCGCGGGCGGCGGCGGGGCGGGGGGGGGGGGGGGGGGCGAGGGCGCGCGCGGGCGGCGCGGCGCGGCGCTGGCGCGCGGGGTGGCGGGCGGGCGGTCGCGGTCCGCGTAGGCCGGGCGCGGTCGGTGCGCGCGGCGGGCGGGGGCGACGCAGTCGGGCGGGCGGGCGGGGCCGGGGGGGGGGTCGGGGGCGGCGCGGGGCGGGGTCGCGCGGGGCGCGCGGGCGCCGGGGGCGCGCGCGGGCTCGCGGGCGCGGCGAGGCGCGGCCGCGCGGGTCGGGCGGCGCGGCGTCGGCGGCGTCGCGCGGGCGCGCGCGGCGGCGGGGCGGCGGCGGTCGGGTGGCCGGGGGCGGCGGGGGGCGGCGCCGCGGGAGGCGCGGGCGGGCCGGGGGGGGCGGGGCGGCGGGGTCGCCGCGCCGGTGCGGAGGGGGGCGCGCGGCGGCGGTGGTCGCGGCGGCGCGAGCGCGCGCGCGCGGGGACGGGCGCGACGGGGTGGCGGGGGGCGGGGCGGGCGTCCGGGCGGGAGCGCGGGCGCGTCGGGGCGCGGCGGCGCGGGCGGCGGGGGCGGCGGGGGCGGGGGGGGGGCGGGGTCGCGTCGCGGGGGGCGGCGCGCGGGCCGCGGCCGCGGCGGGTCGGCCGCTGGGCGCAGTGGCGCGGGGGGCGGCGGCGCGCGGCCGGCGGCCGGGCGCGCGGGTCGTCCGCGGCGGCGGCGCGGGGCGCGGAGCGCGGGCGCGCGGGCGGGCGGGGCGGGGGGGGGTCGGCCGCGGGGGCGCGCGGGCGGCGGCGTGAGGCCGGGCGCCTGGGGGGGCGGCGGCGGGGCGGGGTCGTCGGCGGCGCGGGCGGAGGCGTCCGCGTCGGGGGTCGGGGGGGGGGGCGGCGTCGGCGCGGCGGGGAGCGGGGGGGCGCGGGCGGGTCGGGGCCGGGCGGGCGGGCGCGCGCGCGTGGCGGGCCGGGGGCGGGGAGCGCGCGTCGGGCGGCGCGCGCGGGCGGCGCGGCGCGGGCGGGCGCCGTTCGGTCGGCGGGGCGGTCGGCGTGGAGCCGCGGCGCGGGGCGCGGCCGGCGGCCGGGGGCGGGCGGCGGGGCCGCGCGCGGCGGCGCGCGGGGTCGGCGGCGTCGCGCGGGCGGCGCGGGTGGGGCCGTCGACTCGCGTGGCGCGCTGGTCGGTCGCGGGTGTGCTCGCTCGATCGCGTCGCGGTGGATCTTTTCGTGGGCGGGGGGGTCGTGAGGGGGGCGCGTTCGCGAGTTGAGGAGCTGGGGTGTGCCTTGGTGGTCGTCGGAACGAGCGGCGGCGGAGGCGGCGAGCTCGCGCGAGCGCGCGTGCGCGCGCGTCCTTAGCGGGACGGGTCGGAGACCGCGGCGGTACGTCGGCGTGGAGCGCTGTCGGGCGGAGCGCTTTCGGGCGGCGTCGGAACGCGTCGGCGGGGGCGGGTGTTCGAGCTGGCGGCGGGTCGGTGTAGCGCGGGGCGGGGGGGGGCGGGCGGGCGGTGTACTATAGTTTGCGCGTTGGCGGGGTCGGGCAGCGGCGCGGGGGCGGGGGTCGGTTCGTCGTGGCGGGCGTCGTGGCGGATCGACGCGGGCGTGCGGTCGCGCGCGAGAGGAGGTCCGGCGTGGAGGGTCGAGGCGGTTTTCGGTCGGGAGCGGCGGCGGGCGCTGGCGCGGGGGTCGGGCGCGCTGCGCGTGTACGCGGCGTGCGTGGCGAGCGGAGGGGGGCGCGGCGTCGTGCGGTGTCGGCGATGACGGGTCGTGCGCCGCGGTGGCGTGGGGGCTGCGCGGCGGGCGGGGACGTGGCGGCGTGCGCGCGCGGCGCGGGATAGAGGGCGGCGGACGGGGGCGTCGCGACGGGTGGGGAGGTGGGTCGGGGTTGCGCGCGCGCGGGTCGCGTCGTCGCGCCGCGCGCGCGGGGTGGACAGCGGACGGAGCGTAGGGGTCTGGCGTCGCTTCGGGCGTCGCGGCGGCGGAGCGGGCGGCGCGGGGGGAGGGGGGTCGGCGCGTCGGGGCGCGTCGACGTTTTGGGGGGGCGGCGGGGCGCGCGCGGGCGAGTTGCGTGGATCGTCGCGCGACGTGTCGGCGAACGCGCGGGCGACGCCGGGGGGGGGCGACGTCGTCGAGCGGGTCTTGGTCGGCGGCGATTGGGCGGGGGGCGGTGGGGGCTGGCCGCGGACGCGCGGTGCGCGGCGGTGGTGCGAGCGCGGCCGGCGGCGGCGCCTGCGCCGGCGCGGCGATGCGCGTGGGGGGCGCGGGGGGGGTCGGGACGGCGTGCGGCTGGGGGAGCTTGCGGGCGGCTCGGGAAGCGAGGGAGGGTCGGACGGGGTTGGGCGTTACTACGACGAGGGCGGCGGAGGGGAGCGCGGGTTGCGCGGCGCGCTGCGGTGGGCGTCGGTGGATCTCGGGCGCGCGTGGGTACGAGACGAGCGGCGTAAGGGGGGGCGGGGCGGCGCTCCGCGTGGCGTCGTGCTGTCGGGGGGGCGTCGGGCGTGGGGGCGAGGGGCGCGGGACGGCGCGGGGTCGGTCGTCGCGGCGCTGTGGACGGCGGGGCGCGGGTGCGCGTCGAGGCGGGCGGGGTCGGGGTGCGCGGGTGGCGTGGATTCTAGCGCGGCGGCGCGTGGTGGCGGTTCGGGCGAGGCGTGGGATCTCTGTGTGGTCGCGCGCGCATCTGCGCGTCGTCGTCGCGGCGGCGCGGCGCAGCGGGAGCGCGGCGTAGCGCGCGTGGCGCGAGGTCGCGGACGGCGTGTGCTTGCGCGGGACGTGAGCTGACTGCTGCGAGGTCGGGTGGCGGGGTTACGGAGGTCGGCGGCGTATGCGTCTGCGGGCGGCGGTGTACGCGCGGGCGGGCGTCGGCGCGGCGCAGAGGGGGCTTCGGGTTCGCTCGGCGGGCGGCGGGGCTGTCGGCGATCGGACGCGCGCGTGCGTCGGCGGGGGGGGACGTGCGAGCGGGCCGGTGGCGTTCGGTGGCGTCGGGGGGGTGCGGGTGGTCGGGAGTAGGCGTCGTTGCGGGGGAGGCGCGCGCGGGAACGCGGCGGGGGCGTCGTGCCGATCGCGCGACGTCGACGCGGGGGCGCGCGGGACTGCGGCGGCGGAGGAAGCGGTCGGCGCGTCGGTTCGGGTGCGGACGGCGCGCGGGTGGGGAGGGCGAGCGCGGCGGGTGGGGCGTTCCTGCGGTGCGCGGGGCGGGGGTATTTCGGGGTCGCCGCGCGCGTGCGACCGAGCGGGGGGCGTGGGTGATTGCGCGCGGCGCGCGCGGCGCGGAGTCGGCGCGGGAGTTCGCGCGGCGCCGAGCGGGGTCTGCGCGTCGCGCTGGGGTGACGCGGTGCCGCCGGTACGTCGGGCGGCGGCGGGTGCGACGCGCTGGTGGGGGGGGGCGGCGGGGTCGCGCGGGTGGTGAGTGCGTCGGTTGCCGCGGACTGTCGGGGCGAGGCTACGGGCGGCGACGGGCCGTGCGGCGTGCGGTCGTGCGGGCGGTGGTCGCGGCCGGCGGGGGTCTGCGGGGTTCGGCGGCGTGACGCGGTGGGTGGCGGGCTGCCGGACGCGGGCTGCGCTGCGGCGTCGCGTCGCGCGGACTTGGTCGGCGCGGGACGGCGGCGGCGTACGGGGAGGTCGGGGCGGGTGGTGCGGGGGCGGCGCGTGCGCGTTTGCTTACGTGATCGCGAGGGCGCGGCCGCGGCGCGCGGGGTCGGCGCGGTCGTTGGGGGCGCGGGCGGCGCGGGCGGCGGGGCGGCGATCTGGGCGCGGCGCGGGGGGGGCGCGTGCGGCGTCGCCGGGCGCGCGCGGTGCTGGCGAGGCTGCTCTTGCGCGCGACGGGGACGGCGGCGTGACGGCGCGGCGCGCCGGCGGCGCGAATCGGCGGCGACTGTCGTCGTAATGAACGGGCGGGGCGAGGCGGCGCGCGGCGCGTCGTCGCCCTCGGCGGGCGGCGTCGGTAGGCGTGTCGAAGGTCGGCGGGTGGCGTGGCGGCGGCGGCTGCGAGTCGCGACTCGGCGCGGAATGGGGCGAGCGAGCTCGGCTCGCGGCGTCGGCGGGGCGCGGGCGCGGGCGGGCGCGCGGGCGTGCGCGCCGCCGGCGTCGGGTGTGCGGGACGCGACTGGGCGGTGCGACGAGGGGGTCAGTCGGGTCCGGAGTTCGGCCGGGGTCGCGGGGTGCGTGCGGACGCTTGAGTCTGCGGTCGCGGGGCGGCGACGCGGCGTCGGTGGGGCGCGCAGCGCGTGCAGCCGAGGCGTCCGCGGCCCGCGTGTGGTTCGGCGCGGATGCGCCGGCGGGATAGGGTGGGTTCGGTTGTCGGGGAGCGGCCGGGACGCGGGGCGGGCGCGGCGCCGCGGGCGCGTCGCGGCGTTGCGTGCGGGTCGCGGGTCTGATTCGTGCTTGGGCGCGCGGCGGGGTCGGTGGTGCGGGGGCGTTCGCGGGCCGGCGGTCGGGGTGCGCGGGGGGGGCGCTGGCGGTGGGACGGGTGCGCGGTTGATGCGCTGGCAGTCGGCGGCGAGCGGGCGGCGACGAGTGGTGCTCGGGGCCGTTGTCGCGGTGGGGA
Organism: Neotoxoptera formosana; assembly: GCA_022818045.1. Lineage (NCBI taxonomy): Eukaryota > Metazoa > Arthropoda > Insecta > Hemiptera > Aphididae > Neotoxoptera > Neotoxoptera formosana. The sequence goes on along the minus strand of JAIWJD010000007.1, from coordinate 4,353,568 downwards.
GTCGGAAGGACGGGCGGTCGGCGTTGCGCGCGGGCGTGGGGGAAGTGCGTCGGGGCGGCGCGGGATGTGGGGGGGTTTCGAGGCGGTGGCGCGCGGGCGTGGCGCGAGGGAGCGGCGGCGGCGTAGCGCGGCGTCGGCTGTGGGCGCGTCGAGACGGTGCGGCCGGCGGTGGCGCGCGCGCGGGCGGGGCGAACGGGCGTGTGATGGGCGCGCGTCGCGGCTGCGGGTGTCGGTTCGGGTCGGCGGGGGTGCGGAGGCCGCCGCGCGCGCGGGCGGGCGCGTCGCGGGTCGCGCGGAGCGGGGGGGGTGTGGGGACGGGAGTGCGTCGGTTCGGGGCGGTCGCGGGACGGCGTCGGACGCGGTGCGTGACGGTCTGGCGGGGACGAGTCGGGTGGGGGGCGGGCGGGTACGCGCGTTGGGCACGGTCGTGGGATCTGAGGCGCGGTGGCGGGTTCGTGTCGCGGGTTCGAAGTGGCTGGCGCGGGGGCGCTCGGGGCGGACGGGCGGGGGTGCGCGCGAGGGCCGCGGCGCAGTTGGTGCGCGCGTGCGTGGTCCGGTTGCGCGGTGGAGTCGGGGCGACGGTGGCGGGTCTGGCGCGGTGGTGGGGCAGGCGCGGGTGGGCGCGTGGGCGCGACGCGTCGTGGGCGTCAGCGGGGCGCGGGGAGCCCGTGGGGACAGCGCGGCCGGGCGGTTAGGAGCGAGGGTTGACGCGGTACGTGGGAGTGTGCGTGCGCGCGCGGGCGCGTCGTGGGCAGACGTCGCCGCCGGTCGCGGGCACGCGGTCGGGCGGCGGGCGGATGCGCGGGTCGGGCGAGCGCGGCGGCGTACGGGTGGCGACGCGCGTTGGCGCGCTCGGCGCGGGCAGCGGGGGGGGCGACGGGTTTGGCGGGGGGCGGGGGCCGCGTTGCGGCGACGGCGGGCGGGGGTCTGGGCGTGGCTATGGTACGCGTGTATCGGCGGCGCGCTGCGTGACGGCGGTGGCGGCGCCGGCGCGCGGAGGGGGCTGGGAGGGCGACGAGCGTCGGGCGCTGGGACGGGGCGGTCGCGGAGCGATGGCGCGCGCGGGGTTCGCGGCGTCGGAGCGGGCGGTGGGGCGGCGCGAGGCGTGGCGACGTGCGTTCGGGCGGGCGGGCGGGATCGCGACGGTGCGGGTCGAGCGGCGGAGCGTGCGGGTGTTGGGGCGGGCGCGCGACCGTGCGGTGGCGCGGCGACGCCGCGGCCACGCGGGCGCGCGCGCGGGAGCGGATGTGGGGCGGGGGCGCGCGCGATCGCAACCGCGGAAAGCGGCGGATTTAATCGTACGCGTGCGCGCGACGGTGCGTCGGTCCGGTACGCGGCTGGGCGGGCGCGCGACCGGCGGGGCGGACGTGCGGGGGGTGGCTGCGGGCGCGGCGGGTTAGTCGTGCCGATCGGCTCGCGGGCGTCGTGGGGGTGAGCGGCGCGCGTGGGGCGAGTCGAGGGCACGACGGCTGTCGGATGCGGTGCCGTCGGAGGGGTCGCGGGTTGCGCGCGGCGGTGGGGTGGCGTCGGGGCCGCGCCGGTCGCGCGCGCGGGTGCGCGAGCGCGTAGGCGTGGACGGTGCGCGGTTGCGGGGGGCGGCGGCTGCGGGGCTACGTCGGCGGGAGGCGCGCGCGCGCGGAGCGCGTCTCGGTGGCGCGGACGGGTCGGTGTGGGCTACGCGCTGGTGGCTGCGCGGGCGCGCGGCGCGGGGCGTTGGCCGGGCGGGGACGGGCGTGGCGTCGATCGACAGGCGGTCGGGACGGGGCGCGAGTGGGCGGGGGTGGGTCTCAGGGATGCGGTCGCGACGGCGACGTCGCCGCTCGTGCGCGCGGGGCGGACGAGCGCGCGGCTCGTGGTGGGGGGAGCGGGCGGAGTGCTCGCTGCGAGAGCGAGGGGCGCTTGGGCGGAGCGACGCTGCGGATCGCGGCGGTGCGGCTTCACGGGGGCGGGCGGGGCGCGCGGGGGCGGGGGTGGTACTCCGAGCGTGGTACGGCTAGGCCGCGCGCGCGGGGGGCGCAGCGCGCGGGGACGGCGGTGGGACGGTTCGCGGCGGCGCGGGTCGCTGGCGGTCTCGGGAGGGTAGGGGGGCCGGGGCGATGCTGGTCTCGTGTGTCGCGTCGGATTCGGTGATCGCGACGCGGCTGGAGACGGCGCGAGCGGAGCGCGGGCGGGCGGGTGGTCAGCGCGGCGCGCGCGCGGAATCGGCGTGCTGAGCGCGTCGTGGGGGCGGTCACGCGCCGACGTGCGGTGCGCGTCGTGCGCGTGCAGCGATCGGGCGGATGGGGCGGGTTCGCGCGGCGGGGAGGGCTGGCGTTATGTGCCGCGCCGCGCGACGCGGGCGTCGCTGGGTCGGGTAACTGCGGAACGCGCGCGCGTGCGGGGCGGTCGCGGAGCGGGGGGGCGGCCGGGGGTAGCGGCGCGCGCGACGGGGCGCGCTGCGGGGCGGCGGTCGCGCGGTGTGGGCGCGCGCGCGCGGGGGGGGGAGGCGCTGCGGGCGGCGGGCGGGGGCGGCGGGCGGGTGAGCTGGTCGAGTCGGGTCGGCGGGGGGCGCGGGCGGCAGGCGGGCGCGGCGTTGGGCGTGCGCGCGCGGGCGTCGGCGAGCCGTCGCGCGGCGGCGCGCGAGCGCGGGAGCGGGTGCGACGGAACGGGCGAGTGCCGATCGGCGGCGAGACGTTGCGGGGGGAGAAGGGGTCGGCGGCGCGTCGAGGGGCGGGCGGGGGGGGCGGTCGTCAGCGCGCGGGTCGCGGCGGGCGCCGGGCGGACGGCGAGCGTTTAGGCGCGCGGGAGGGGTGGCGCGATGCGCGGCTGTCGCTCGGGGCGCGGCGGCGGCGGCCGGGGCGCGCGGGGGCGCGACGGCGTCGCGGTGGTGGCGACGGGGGGCGGTGTCGCGCGGTCGACGCGGCGGCTGCGGGGCGCGCGGCGCGCGATGTCGCGAGTCGCGCGAGCGGCGGGCGGAGGGGCGCGAGTCGCGCGGGCGAGGGCGTGGCGTGGCGGAGGGGCGGGGGGAGGGGCGGGCGCGCGGCTAGCGGCGTCGGAACGGGGCGTGCGGTCCGACGGGTGCGTCGCGCGGGGGGTCGCCGAAGGGGCGGGGGCGGGCGCGGACGTGAGTCAGCGCGCGGGGATAGGGCGAGGATCGCGCGCGGTCGGTATGGGATTTTTGTGGTGTGGCGGCGGGGATCGGTGACGGTGCGACTGTGCGTCGCGGCGGACGTCGCTCTGCGCGGTGCGGCGCGGTGGCTGCCGGCGTGGCGGGAGGCGGCGGGCGTGGGTTGGTCGCTGGCGGGAAGGGAGCGGTCGGCGTTGTCGACCTCGCACCGGTCGGAGAGGCGCGCGCGCGGCTCCCCGTCCGGGTGCGTGCGCGTCGCGCGGGCGGCGGACGTGGCGGGGGGTGGCGGTGCCGGGGCGCCGGGCGTGCGGTGGGCGGTTCGGGCGCGGGGTTTCGGTCGAGCGCGCGGGGTGGGGCGTCGGGCGCGGGTACGGCGCGCGGGTTGAGGCGCGGAGGTCGGGGTCGTGCTGTGAGCGTCGGGCGCGGGTCGCGCGCGGCGGGCGGGTGTCCGGGATCGCGGGCTGTACCGCGGGGGCGCGGGTGGTGTGCGGCGCGGGTGACGTCTGGTGGCGCGGGGCGGAGAGCGGGCGCGAGCGGGCGCGGGCTGTGTTGATCGGCGCGATTGCGAACGGGGGGAGAGCCGGGACGTGGGCGCGGCGCGCGGTCGCCGCGGCGGTGGGGCGCGGCGGGCAGGTTTGCGGGCGGCGGGTCGTTGGTGGCGGGCGCGGGGCGCGACGGGGCGGGCGGCGGCGGGCGGGGACGCGATCGGCGGCGGGGCGGACGTACGCGGTAGTGTCGGCGCGTCGGCGCCGGGCTATATGAGCGGCTGTCGCGGGGGCGGCGGAGGGTTCCGGGACGCGGTTGGTCTGGCGCGCGTTGCGTGGCGCGCGACGCTGGTGGGGGCGAGCTGTGTAGCGGGGCTGCGTACGCGCGGTACGCGTGCTGGTCGGCGTCGCGCGTCGGGGTCTGCGTGAAGCGTGCGTGCGTATCGGGGCGTTTTCGCGTTGTCGGGGTGCTTCGGAGGCGGGGTCGGGGCGGCGGCGCGCGACGCCGCGAGAGTGGCTCGGCGGCGTCGTCGCGGGGCGGAGCGACGCGCGCGCGTCGGCTGGGCGGGTTCGTGCGGGGGGGCTGCGTCTTGCGCGCTCGGTCGGGACGTTTTGTCGCAGCGGGGTCGGCGGCAGCGCGCGCGCTAGTAGGGTCGCGCGGGCGGATCGTCGGGGGGAGGGCGCGTCGGGGATAGCCGCCGCGGCGCGTGCGCGGTGGGCGTCGTGGGCGGGAGTGGCCGGCGGCGTCGCGGCGGGCGGGGGGGGCGCGGGCGCGTGCGGGCGCGGAGACGCAGCGTCGGGTGGCCTGACGGGGACGCGCGGACGGCCGGCGCGCGGGGGGGGGCGCGCGTGTCGCGCGGTGCGTGTCGGCGCGCGGGTGTCGCGCGGTGGCGACGCTCGGGGCGCGCGGGCGCGGGGCGGCGTAGGGCGGGCGGCGCGCGGCGTCGGTCGGTGTGCGGTGTTTTGGCTCGGTAACGGGAGCGTTGCGGAGGTCGCGGGACGCGCGGGCGGCGCGGGCGCGCGAGCGGGGCGCGCACGTCGGGTCGTCGCGGCGGCGACGGGCGCGGCGGTGGGTGTGACGGCGTAGGGGGCGGGCGTCGGACGGCGGCGGCGCCTGTCGGCGTCGGGCGACGCGGATGCCCGTGGGCGCGCGGGAGGGGGGGGTGCGTGCGCGTCGGCGGCGGGCTAGTGTCGATCGCGTTGGGGACGCTGGACGGGGATTCGCGCGCGCGCGGTGAGGCGCGAGTCGAGGGGCGGCTGAGGACGACGGCGGATGGTTTCGGGGCGCGCGAGCGTCGGCGACGCTTCGGGACAGCGCGCGTGGACGGGCGGGAGCGGCGCGATGCGGCGGACGTTGCGGGGTTTCGGCGGCGCGGGGGGCGGATCGGGGCAGCGGCGGCGGCGCGCGCGCTTGTCGCGGCGTGCGCGGCTGGTGCGTAGGTTCTAGGCGGGGAACGGTTCGGGTTGACGCGGGTCGGTTGTTCGTGCGCGGAGGTCTTGGAGCGACGGTGCGGGGGAGCGTGTTTTCGTCAGGCGAGACGCGGCGGGTGCGGGGTGGGCTTGTAGGTTCGGCGTCGGCGGCGGCGCGCCGATGTGCTACGGGGGGGCGAGAGGCGCGACTGAATACGGCGGGCGCGTCGCGCTGCGCGTCGGTCGCGGCGCGCGACGTGGGCGTCGGGGTATGTGGCGGGGTGGCGCGGGTCGGCGTCGGGTCGTGTCGGGGGAGGCGGGGGCGGGCGTCGGCACGGCACGCGCGGCGCGTCGGGGTCGGGCGCGCGCGTGGCGGAGGTACGCTCGTGGTGGCTGCGCGGCGTCGCGGCGCCGGCTGGGCGCGGTGACGGGGCGTGTGGGTGGTCGCGTGAGGCGCGGGCGCGGCGGCGTGCGATCGGGCGTCGCGGGTGTGGGAGAGGCGCGGCGGAGCCGGGGCGCGTGTCGTGCGTCGCGTGGCGTGAGGGAGGGGTCGGGCGGGGGGCGTGCGCGGGTGCGTCGGACGGTGTCCGTCGGGGGCGCGCGGTCGCTGCGGCTTTCGGGGTCGCGCGCGGCGCGGCGCGCGCGCGGTGGGCGAGCGTCGCGGGGCGGCGGGGGTGCGCTGGCGCGCGCGCGCGACGGCGCGAGTGGCGCGCGGGGGGTCGGTCGCGACGTAGTTCGGGGTACGGGCGCTGCGGTCGGCGCGGGACTGGTCGTGCGACGTCTGCGGAGTTCGCGTTCGGGGCGGTGAGTGTGGCGAGGGGGCTGGCGGGCGGGAACGGTCGAGCAGGCAGGGGGAAGGGGGTATGGAGCGGCGCGGGGGCGCGTGTCGGCGCTATCGTGCGCGTTCGCGAGACGCGTTGGGGGGCGCGTCGGGCGTAGGTTGTCGTCGTATTTCTGTGATGCGCGTCGGCCGGGGCTGGGACGGTTCGGCTAGGGACGCGGCGGAGGCGCGTGGGCGGGTTGGACGCGACAGGCGGCGCGCAGGGGAAGTAGGGCGGTGGGTGCGTAGCAGGTCGACGTCGCGCGCTTCGGGGAGCGGGTCGGCAGGCGCGCGGCGTCGGAGGGGTCGTTTGGAGGCGCGTCGGCGGGCCGGGGGGGCGGATGTTCGGGCGCACGGTTAGCGAGACGCGTGAACGTCGCGGCGCGCGACTCGCGAGCGGGGGGGGAGCGCGTCGCGCGTGTCGATGTGGTGGCGCGGTACGTTGCGCGGGTTGGTTCGTGTGTAGGCGTTCGGTACTGTCCCGGGGGTCGTGCATCGGGTCGCGGGTGTGGGCTGCGGCGAGGTGCGAGGGTCGTGGGCGGGAGTGTCGGGTTTGCGGTTGCGCTTCTCGCGTCGACGCGGGGCGTGCGGGGGGTTGGGGGGAGTCTACTGCGTCGGGACGTCGCGTGGCGGCGGGTTTCGTTGACTGCGCGATCGTCGGTGGGCGGGTCGCGGGCGTGGGCGCGGCGGATGCGGGCGGTGAGGCTCGGCGTGCGCGGCGGTGGACGTCGAGCGGGCGCGGTGGGTCTTCGGGGCTGTGGAGTGGCTTCCGCGGCGGGTCGGCGTGGCGTAAGTGCCGCGAGTGCGGCCGCGGTCGGCCGGGCGACCGGGCGTTCGCGGGCGGGGGGACGGTTGTCGTGGCGGCGGCGGCGGCGACGACGGGAGTTGGTGGCGGCGCGTGGTGTAGCCGCGGCGTGACGTAGTGACGGTGATGCGTCGACGCGCGGGGTTGGGCGGGGGGGCGACGTGCGCGCTGGGGCGCTCGGACGCGCGGTGGATGAGCGCGGAGGCGGCTTATGAACGGGAGTACGCCGGGGCGCGGAGTCGCGGCGGCGCGGCGGGTGGAGATCCATCGTTGGAGGGCGCGGTCCGAGGTCGATCGGGGGGCGCGTGCGGGGCGGCGTCGGATTAGTCTCGCGGTTAGTCGCGAGTCTGTCGGGCGCGGGCGGGAGCGCGTTGGAGCGGATCGGCGAGCGTTCGGAGCGTCACGATTCCGGGTGGAACGAGGGACGCGCGTGAGGCGTTCGGTATAGTTAGCGGGCGGTTTGCGTGCAACGGCGGGGGTCCAGACGTGGGGCGCTCGGGTGGTGGCTGCGGGTCTTGGGCTGCGGCGGTCGAGTTCGGCGTGCGAGGGGGGACGAAGGGGTCGGGTCGTATGTGCGCGGGTCGCGAGGAGACGATCGAGCGAGTCGCGTGGGAGGCGCGCGCGGCGCTTCGCTTGGTGAGCGGGGAGGGCCGTCGCGGCGGGCTTTCGCGTCGTTGGGCTGCGGGGGTGGCGGCGGCGGGGGCGCGACGGGGAGCGGGGGAGTCTGCGCGGGGCGATGCGCGGGGGTCCCGCGCGTGTCGGCGGGGTCGTCGAACGGGGACTGACGACGCGTGTCGGGAGGTTGTCGGGCGCTTCGGCGTGTGTGGCGATTTGGCGTTCGGCGGGGCGCGTAGCGTGGACGCGGGGCGCGCGCGCGAGCTTGGCGACTCGGAGTAGGACGCGGGGGCGGGGGTGGGGCGGCGGTCTGACTGTCGGCGCACAGGTTGCGACGCGAACCGGGGATGGCGGGCGGGCGGAGGCGGCGACTCGGCGCGCGGCGAGGCGCGGAGCGGGCGTCTGACGCTGGGTGGTGGGTTACATGGACGTTGCCGACCGTGGTGTCGAGGTGGGCGGCGAAGGGGTGCGTTCGTGCCGGACGGCGGGGGGTGGGCGGTCGGTGGTTCGGTCGGGGGAGCTGTCTATCGAGCGTGATACGTGGGCGCGCGGCGTGTTGCCGTTCGCGCGAGGTCTGTCGGGGATTATCGTGCGCGGTCTGACGCGAGCGCGCCGTTTTAAGCGCGGGGAGCGTGGGTGGTTCGTGCGGGGGACGTCGGGCGGGACGGTGAGTCGAAGCGGGCGCGGAGTCGGTATCGGGAGGGGGAGGCTCGTGTGGCGGGGGAGGTCGGGTAAGTCGCGTGCGGCGCGGTCGGCGCGGCTCGCGTTCACCCCATGTTATTGTTTTTGTGGAGGGTGGGGCGAGGCCGCGCGACTGGCTCGGCTAATACGCGGGTACGTCGCGAGCGGGGCGGCGCGGGACGGTGGTCGGATTACTGAGCGGGTAGCGTCGCCGAGACGGCGGCGCGGGCGTGAAAGTGGCGCGGCGACGGCGTCGTGTCGCGGGACGGCGGGGTCGCGGCTGGCGCGTCGGGTGGCGCCGGGGCGAGAGCAGTGCGGCGCGATGGCGCTGTAGGCGGCGCAGAGTCACGGCATTCGTCGTGTCGGTGACGCGCGTCGCGGGGGCGGCGCCGCACGTTGCGTTCGACGTGGCTACGGAATGGGGCGCGGCGGCGCGTCGGCGACGCGCGGCGTGTGGGCGGGAGGCGGGCGACTTGGGTCGGGGTTGGGTGCAGCGTGGTCCGGCGTGCGTGGCGGATGCGCGGGACGCGTGGCGTACGCGGGGGGAGGTGGGTCGGAGCGTCTGTGGGCGTGCGAGAGCGGTGCGGGTCGGGATTCTGCGGCGTTTCGGCTTGGTCTGGCGTGCGGGCGAGCCGGCGCGGCGTGGTGGTGGCGGCCGAAGCGGTCGGGTGGCGAGCGGTCGGCGAGCGTGGCGCCGTCGCGGTGAAGCGCGCGGGCGGTTCGCTGGTCGGTGTCGGGCTGCGTCGCGGCTGCGCCGGTTTACGAACGAGGCGCGGGGCGGCGTGCGCACGGGGGCGCGGCGGCGACGGCGTGCGAGCGCCGCGCGATGTCGGCGAGGTCGTTCGGTGTGGAGAACAGTCGTGGTAAGATGTTTCGGCTGTGCGTCGGTCGGCGCGGTGCGGACGGCGGACTCCGACGAGTCGTGCGAGGGTGTTTGAGCCGCGTTTGGTTAGATTTGTTCCGGTCGGAGTTAACGACGTCGGGTGGCGGATTGACGGTACGTTTGTTGCGGGTAGCGGTAGGGGGACGCCGCGGTAGCGGCGGGCGGCGGCGCGGCGACGGGGGCGCGGGCGTCGCGGGCGCGCGGTCGGCGGTCGGTCGCGTGGCGGCGATCGGATGTCGGTCGGCGGGGGTCGCTTCGGGGTTCGCGGGGTTCGCCGGAGTCGGGGGCGGGCGCGGCGGGGTCGGCGCGGCGGGGGGCGCGGGCGACGAGGAGTCGGGCTCGGTGCGTTCGGCGGTTGCGGGTGGGCGTACGCGCGCTGCGACGAGGTGGGGTCGGGACGTGCGCGGGCGCGCGGTCGGCCGTCGTCCGCGAGACTACGTGTCGGAGGCGCGAAGTGCGCGTGGCGGAGCGGCGACGGGGGGGGGTGCGTAGCGGAGGCGGCGAGCGAGGGTGGCGGGCTTTGGCGATGGGCGCGGGCGCGGGAACGTTCTGTCGGGCGGGTCGAGCGACGCGGGCGTGTCGGTGCGGCGTGGCTGAGGGTAGCGCGGCGATACGGGACGACGCGGCGGCAGGCGTGGCGGAGGCGGTGGCGACGTGGGCGGAGCCGGCGAGCGCGGCGCGCGGCGGGCGGGCGCGGAGAGGGGGAGAGTACGGGGGGAGCGGGCGACGGGGAGGGGCGCGGCTGCGGTGGTGGTTCGAGGCGGAGGCGCTGTCGCCGCGGCGGGCGTGCGTGTGGGCCGTCCGCGGCTGGAGCGGCCGGCGCGCGACTGACGGGACGTTGGCGCGAGTGTGTGCGCCGGCGCGGAGGTCGTGCTTCGTCGGTGGGACGGCGATGCGTGGGGGCGTCGACGCGGATGGGCGCGAGTCGGGGGTTGCGTCGCGGGGCGAGGGCGTGTGGTGCGGTGCGCGCTGCGGGGGTGGGCGTCGTTGCGCCGCGCGCGGGCGGCGGTATCGGCGGGTCGGACGGTGGGACGGTTTCGGTTCGAGGGGCGCGGTGCGTCGCGCCGGCGCGGGCGGGGGTCGGCGCGGTGGTGGGTACGGGAGTGGAATCGGGCGCGCGGCCGCGCGCGAGTCCGCGGCGAGCGGGGGCGGCGGGACCGGCGGTGCGGCGGCGGGGCGGTGCGCGGTAGGTACGGGGGCGGGTTGTGGCGTGCGGCGAGCGCTGGCGGTGCGCGCGTAGTGCGGATGTGGCCGCGAGCGGGCGCGTGCGGTTCGGCGTCGGCTCGGGGGGTGTCGCGCGCGGGTGGCTGGCGCGCGTCGTAACGCTGAGTTCGCGCCGCGGTCGCGGGGGCGGCCGCGTGTGACGTCTTTGACGGGTGTGGCGGGTGCGCGGTGCGTCGGGCTCGGCGGTGCGGCGCGGACGGGGCGGCGGGCCGGGTGGTGCGGCCGCGGGGGCGGGCGGGGGGGCGGCGTCGGCGGGGGCGCGCGCGGGGCGGCGGCTCGGCGCGGCGCGCGCGGGGGCGGTCGGGGGGCGTCGGCGGGTCGGGCGGCGACGCGCGGTCGCGGCGGCTGGGGCGCTGGGGGGCGCGGCGCCCCGCGGCCACGACGTCGGGTCGGGCGCGAGGGGGCGCGGGCCGGGCGCGGGTCGTCGGGTCCGCCGGGGGCTGGGGGCGCGGTCGGGCGGGTCGCGCGGGGCGGGCTGGGTCGTCGCGGTCAGGTCGCGGGGTCGCGCGCGCGGTCGGGGCGCCGGGGCGCGCGCGCGCGGTGGCGCGCGCGGGGCGTCGTCGCGCGTCGCGGGGGTCGGCGTCGGCCGGGGGGGGCGGGCGCGTCGCGCGCGGTGGGGGTCGGGGGCGCGGGGCAGGAGGTCGCGCGCGCTGGGCGGTCGGGGCGCGGTTCGCGTCGGAGCGCGCCGGGGTGGTCGCGCGGGGCGGGTCCGGCGGGCAGCGGGGCGGGCGTCGCGGGTCGGACGCGGCGCGCGGGGGGGGCGTTCGGGGACGGCGCGCTGGGGGAGCGTTCGCGGCGCGGGGGCCCGTCGCCGCGCGGGGGCGGGGGCGCGGGGGCCGGGCGGTGGTCGCGGCGGTCGGGCGGGGCGCCGCGGCGCGGGGCGGGGCGTCGGCGTTGCGGCGGCGGGCGGGTGGCGGCTGGGTCCGGAGCGGGTCGCTAGGCGCGGCGCGCGGTCGCGTTGGTCGGGGTCGGGCGGCGGAGGCGCGGCGGAGGGGGGTCGCGCGTCTGTCGGGGGGCGGCGGCGGACCGGGCGGCGGCGGTGCGGGGGCGTCGGCGTCGTGCGCGTGGCGCGCGGGGCGCGCGAGTTGGCGTCCGCGGGGGGGCGGGCCGCGTCGGGCGGGAGCGGGCGGGCGGCGTCGGCGAGCGGGGGGGGGTCGGCGCCGTGCGCGGGCGCGCGGGGGGCGGGCGGGCGGGCGGTCGGCGTTCGCGGGTCGCGGCTAGGGCGGAGGTCCGGGGCGCGCGGCGAGCGGCGGGCGCGGCGCGGGTCGGTCGACTGGTCCGGCGGGGGGGCCGGGGTGGCCGCGGTCGTCGTTCCGCGCGGCGGGCGCGGCGGGCGGTCGGGGCGGCGCGCCCGCGTCGGTCGGGGTCGCGCGGGGGGTACGGCACCGGGCCGCCGTTCGGGGGGGGGGGGCGGTTCGGCACGGGCGCGGGGGGAGCGCGTGTCGGGGTCGGGGTCGCGGCGGGCTCGGTCGGCGCCGCCGGGCCGCGGTGGGGGTCGGTCGGGGGGGTCGTCGCGCGGGGGCGCGGGCTGGGGCGGTCGGCTCGTGGCGGAGGCGCGGGGTCGCGGGGGGTTCGGGCGCCGGCGGGGGCGCGGGGGTGGCGTCGAGTCGGGGGCCGGAGGGTCGCGGCGACGGCGGCGGGCGGGGGGCCGGCGCGGGCGGGTCGGGGGGCGCGGTCGGTCGTCGTCGTGGAGGTTGGGGGAGTGGGCGAGGGTGAGGGGGGGCGCGGAGGGCGGCTCGCGCGGGGTCGGCGGGGGCAGGGGGGTCGGGGGCGCGGGCGGCGGGGCGGGCGGGAGGTCTCGGGGTCCGTCGGGGGTCGCGGGGGCGGCGCAGGTCGGATCGGCGGCGCTGGCGGGGCGTCTGGGGGGGGGGGGCCGCGCGCGGCGGGGTCGGGGCCGCGGCCGCGGGTCGGGGGCGTGGCGTGGTCGTCGCGCGGTGTCGGGGGCGCGGGGGCGGGTCGGGGGGACGGGTCCGGGGCGCTTGGGGGTCGGCGGGGCGCGTGGCGCGTGGCGGGGTCGTCGCGGGCGTGCGGTCGGGGCGGGGCGTCGCGTCCCGGGGGTTCGTGAGGGGCCGCGCGGCAGCGGGGGGCGGGGCGGGGGCGCGGCGGCGGTTCGGTCGGGGGGCGTCTGGGTGGCGGGGGCGTCGCGGGCGTCCGGCGTCGCGTAGCGCGGGCGCGGCGGACGGCGGCGGCGTCGGGGGGGTCTTCGGGCGGGTCGGGGCCCGCGCGTCGGCGTAGGCCGCCCCGGGTTTCGTCGCGCCGTCGGGTCGCGCCGAGCGCTGGGCGGGGCGCGCCGCGAGGTGCGGTTCGGCGCGGGGGCGGGGGGGCGGTCGGGCGGGCGGTCGGGGCGGCGGTCGCCGCGGGTGCGCGGCGGCGCCGTGGGGCTGTGGTCGCGCGGGGGCGGGGCGCGGGGCGGGGGGGGGGGGGCGGGCGCCGGGCGGGGGCGGGGGACGGCGAGCTGGTCCGGCGCGTGGCGCGGTGTGGCGGCTTGCGCGGCGGCCGGGCGAGGCGCGTCGTACGCGGTGCTGCCGGGGCTCGAGCGGCCCCGTGCGTCGCGTGTCGCGACGCGTCGGAGCCGGGGCGGCGGACGGGCGGGGGGGGGCGGGTCGTATCCGGGGGCGGAGCGCGCGGGGGCGCGGTCCGGGGGCGGGGCGAGCCGCGGGGGGCGGGCGTCGTCGGGGTCGCGGCGGCGGGGGGCCGGGGCGCGGGGGGGGGGCGGCGGCGCTTGGGGGGAGCGGTCCGGCGCGTCGGGGCCGTCGCGGTCGGGGACGGCGGGGGCGGCCGGGGTCGGGGGCGGTCCGGAGGCGCGCGGTCGGGGGCGGGTCGGCGTGTCGCGGGCCGGGGCGTCCGATCGGAGGCGGTCGTTCGCGCTGGCGTGTCCGCGTCTGCGGGGCGGCACGGGGGTCGTCGGTCGCGTCGGCGTCGGGGGTCGGCGGTCGCGGGGCGCCGGGCGCGGTCTGGGGGGCGCGGGAGGGGAGGGAGTCGTCGCGGGCGCGCGGGTCGATCGGCGCGCGGCGGCCGAGGGCGCGGCGCGGCGCGTCGGGGCAGCGGGGGCTGTCAGGGCGGCGGGGTCGTGCGGGGTGTGCGGGGTTTTCGGTGACGGAGTCGCGGTCGTACGGCTGGAGGTGGCGGGTCGGGGGCGGAGCGGGGCGCGCGGGGGGCGCCCGGTTCGGCAGGGGGCGGTCGGGGGGGGGCGGTGCGACGGGGTGGGGAGGCGGGGGCGGTCGGGGGCGGCCGGGCCCGGGCGCGGCTCCCGCTCGGGCGCCCGCCCCGGGTTGCGGTGGCCGCGCGGGGCGCGGTACCGCCGGCTGGCGGGGGTCGGCGGCGGGGGCTGTCCGGGGTCGGGCGTCGGGGGTCTGGCGTCGCGTCGCGGCGCGGGCGTCGGCGGGTTCCGCAGGGCGGGGCCGCGTCAGCGCGCCGGGCGGCGGGTGAGGGAGCGCGCGGCGGTTGTCGTGCCGGGCGGTCGTCCGGGTGGGCCGGGGTCGGGAGGGTTGCGGCGGCGCGCAGCGGGCGTTGCGGGGGGCGTCGCTGAAGATCGGGGGCGGGCGTCGAGTGGAGGTGTCGCGTCGGGCGGGCGGCGGCGGGCCAGGGGGCGGCGGCGGGCGCGGTCGCTGGACAGCGGCGGACGGGGGCGCGGGCATAAGGCGGGGGGGTCGGGCCGGGGGTCGGCGCGTCCTGGCGCCGCGCGCGGCGCCGTGGGCGTCTGGGGGTGAGCGCGGCGAGCGGGCCTTTCGAGTGCGGGCGGCGTCGCGTGTCCGCCGGCGGGGGGGGCGTCGGTCGCGGATGCGTCGCGCGGGCGCGCGCGTGTCGGGGCGGCGGCGCGTCGCGCGCGGGAGTGCGGGGCCGCGGGGGCGGGGCGGTCGCTCGCTCGGCGGGGGGCGCGGGACGGGGCGGCGGGGGGGCGGGCGTCCGGGGGGGCGGGCGGGCAGGCGGCGCGCGGGGGGGTGCGGGGCCGTGTGCGGCGCGGTCCGTCGCGGTCGGCGGTGCGGGCCGCGTCGGCGCGGGGGGCGGGGCGCGCGGGTGCGGGCGCGCGGGCGCCGGCGGGGCCGGCGTGCTCGCGGGGTTTCGGCGACGTGCGGTCGGCGGGAGGGCGGGCGCGGTGCGGGGCGGCGTGCGCTCGCAAGCGGTGGCGGCCCGAGCGGCGGGGTCGGGGGGGGGTCGGGCCGCAGGCGGGCGGGCGGCGCGAGCGGGCGTGGCCGGGCGGCGGCCGGCGGGGCCGCGCGCTGGGGGCGCGAGTCGGGGCGGTCAGCGCGGGGGGAGTCTGCGGTGGCGTCGGCCGGCGGACCGGGGTCGGCGGCGGGGACTACGCGGCACGCGCGGGCAGGCCGCCGGGGGCGTCGGGAGGTGCGTACGGGCGGTGAGCGGCGGGTAGGGCGTTGGCGGTCCGCGCGGTCGCGCGAGGGCGTGGCGCCGCGCGGGGCGCGGATCGCGGGGGTGGGGCCGGCGGCGCGCGTGTCGTGGTCGGGCTGGCGGTCCGGCGAGTCCGGGGGGGGCGGGGTACGCGGGCGCGCGTTCGGGTCGGGCGCGCCGGGGTCGAGCGGGCCGCCGGGGCGGCGTCGGGCCCGAGCGGGGGGCGCGGCGGTGCGGCGTCCCGGTCGGGGACCGTGGCCGGGCGCGGCGGCGAGCGCGGTCGGTCGCGGCGAGTCGGCGGTGGTCGGGTTCGCCGCCGGCGGGGGGGGGCAGGCGGGGGGGTGCGTGCGCGTCCGGGGCGGCCGTACGGCGCGGGGCGGGGCAGGGCGCGGCGGGTCGCGCTGATCGGGGAGGGGTCGGGTCGCGCGGGGGCGGCGGCGGCTCGTCGGTGCGGCAGGCCGGTGTCGCGCGGGGCCGAGCGCGCGAGGCGGCGCGGGGCTGCGCGGTGGGCGTCGCGGCGGGGGTGGCTGGCGCGTCCGCGAGGCGCAGCGGCGGACGGGCATTCTGGGCGGTCGCGGGTCGGTCTTCGCCGGGTGGCGGAGGAGGGCGCGGCGGGCCGCGGGGCGGCGGGGCGGCGATCGGGTCGGCGGGATCGCAGCGCGGGGCGAGGGGGCGTCCGCGCGGGGCAGTCGCGGGGCGGGCGGGGCGTGTGCGTCGCGCGCGAGTGCGGGTCGTCGCGCGGTCGCGGGGGGCGCGGGTCGCGGGGCAGCCGGGGGGGGCGCGCGCGGGGGGGCGGGGGGCGCCGCGCGGTCGGGGGGGGGCGGGGAGTCGCGGGGGCGGGGGTCGCGGCGGGGCGCGGGGGCGCGGGGCGGGGGGCGGCCGCGCGTCGGCGTCGGGGCGGGGGCGGGTCGGTCGCGGGGCTGGCGGGGCGGCGGTAGGCGGCGCGGCGGGCGGCGGGAGGGCGGGGCCGCGCGGGGGGGGCGGGGTCGCGGGGGGTCGGCGGGCGCGGGGGGTGGGGCGGGTCGAGGCGGGCGGGAGCGGGCGCGGGGGCCGGGGCGGTCGCGCGGCGGGGCGGCGGGCGGGCGCGCGCGGGGGGGGCCGGGTGGGGGGGGGGGGGCGGCGGGGCGCGGGGCGGGGATGGGGGGGGTCGCGCGGGGGCGCGCGCGGGGCGGGGCGGGGTGGGGGGGGCGCGCGGAGCGGGCGGGGAGGGCGCGGGGCCGGGGGGGCGGCGGGGCGTCGGGCGTGCGCGGGGGGGGGCGGGGGCGGGGCGCGCGCGGGGGGTCGGCGGCGGGGGGCGCGGGCGGGTCGGGGGCGGGCCGGGGCGGGCGGCGGTGTCGTGGGGGTCGCGCGGGCGGGCGGGCGCGGGGGGGCGGGCGGCGCGGGTCGGGGCGCGGTCGGGGCGGGGCGCTGGGGGGGCGCGGGGCGGCCGGCGGGTCGCGCGGGGGTCGCGCCGGGGCGCGCGGGCGCGGCGGCGGCGGGCGTGTCGGGGGGCGGGCGGGGGACGCGGGCGGGTGGGGTCGGGTCGGGCGGGCCGGGAGGTCGCGGCGGGGGGGCGGGGCGGGGGCGGGGGGCGGGCGGTCGGCGGGGGGGCGCCGCGCGGCGGGGCGCGCGGGGGGGGGCGCGGGGGGGCGCGGGGCGGGCGCGGCGGGTCGGGGGGGGCCGGGGGGCGGGGGGCGCGGCGGGCCGGGGGGGGGGGGCGGGGGCGGTCGGGGCGGGGGGGCGGGCGGCGGGGCGGGGCCGGCGGGCGCGGCGGGACGGGCGCTCGCGGGGGGGGGGGGGGTCGGCGGGCGCCGGGGGGCGGGGGGGGGCGCGGGCGTCGGGGCGGCGGGCGGGGGCGCGGGGGCGCGGGGTGGCGCGGGGCGGCGGGCGGGGGGCGCCGGGGGCGGGGGGGGGCCGGGGGGGGGGGCCGGGGGGGGCGCGGGGGGGGGCGGGCGGCGCGGGGTCGGGGGTCGCGGGGGTCGGGGGGGGTCGTCGGCGGGCGGGGCGGGGGGCGGGCGGGGGCGGGGCGGGGGGCGGGCGGGGCCGGCGGGGCGGCGTCGCGGGGGGCGGGGTCGCGCGGGGCGGCGGGGGGGCGGGGGCGTCGCGGGAGGGGGGGTCGTCGGCGAGGCGCGGGGGGGGCCGGCGGGTCGGCGGGCGCGCGGCGCGCGCGCGGGGGCGCGCGGGCGGGGGCGGCGCGGGGGGGCGCGCGGCGGCTGGGGGCGGCGGTCGGAGGGGCGGGGGGCGCTGGGGGGCGTCCGCGTCGGGGCGGGGGGGGGGGGGGGTCGGGGGGGAGGGTCGCGAGGGGGGGGGCGCGGGGGCGGCGGGGGCGGGGCGGCGGGGCGTGGCGGCGCCCGGGGGCGGTCGTCGGGGGCGGGGGGAGGGCGGCGGGGGGGTCCGCGCGGGGGGGGGGGCCGCGGGCGGCGTCGGGGGGGGCGCGTCGCGGGGGCGGGGGCGCGCGGGGCGTCGGGCGGGGGCCGCGTCGGCGGGCGCGGGGCGGGGGGGAGCGGGCGGGGCGGTGTGGGCGGTCGCGGCGGGGGCGCGGGGGCCGGCGGGCGTGGGGCGCGCGGGTGGGGGGCGGGGCGCGTGGCGCGTCGCGCGGCTGGGCGCGGGGGCGGGGGCCGGGTGTCGGGGGCGCGGCGGGGCGCCGGGGGCGCGGGGACGCGGGGCGGGGGCGGGCGGTGTGACGCGCGGGGGGGCGGCGGGGGGGCTGGAACGGCGGCGGGGCGGCGGTGGCGCGGGCGGGGTCGGGCGGGGCGCGGCGTCGCGGGGGTCGCGCGCGGGCGGGCCCGTGCGCCGCCGCGGGTGGGCGGGGGCGCGCGGCGGGGGCGGGCGGAGGGGCGGCCCGTCGCGCGGGGGCGCGGCGGGGGGGGGGTCGGGGGGCGGGGCGGGGCCGGCGCGTGGGGGCGGGTGGGCGGGGGGCGTCGGCGGGGCGCGGGGGGGGTCGGGGCGGCGGGGCGGCGGGTCGGCCGCGTCGGGTGGGCGGCGGTCGGGCGCGCGGTTGGCGCGGCGGGGCGGGCGGGCGCGCGCGGCGGGGCGGCTGCGGGCGCGGGTCGGCGCGGGTGGGCGGGGGGGCCGGGCGGCGGCGGGCGGGGGGGGGGCGGGGGGGCGGGTCGCGGGCGGCGGCGACGGGCGCGTCGGCGCGCGGAGCGGGCGGGGGTCGGGCGCGGGCGCGGCGCGGGGGGGCGCGGGGGTGCGGGGGGGGGGCGGTCCCGGGGGGGCGTGTCGCGGGGGGTCGCCGGCGCGGGGCGGCGCGGGGTCGGGGCGGCGGGGGCGGGCGCCGGTCGCCGGGCGCGGGGCGGGCGCGGCGCGCGGGGGGTGGGGGGGGCGGCGTGGGCCCGGGGCGCCGCGGCGCGGGGCGTGGGCGCGGGTCGGGGGGCGCGGCGGGGGGCGGCGGCGGGGGCGCGGCGCGGGGGTCGGTGTCGGGTCGGGGGCGGGGCGGGGGGGGGCGGGCGGGGCGGCGCGGCGGTCGCGGTCGGGGGCCGGGCGCGGGGCGCGCGGGGGCGGGGCGGCGCGGGGGCGGTCGGGGGGGGTCCGGGGGGCGCGGCGGTTCGGCGGGCGCGGGGGGGCGCGGGTGGCGGGCGGGGGGGGGGTCGCGCGGCCGGTCGGGGGCGGCGCGGCGTCGGCGCGGCGGCGGGGTGCGGGTCGCGGGGGGGCGGCGGGCGGCGGGCTCGGGGGGGGCGGTCGGGCGGCGCGTCGGCGGGCGGGGGGCGCGGTCGGCGGCGCGGCGGCGGGGGGGGGGGTCGGGCGGGCGGGCGCGGCGGGGCGGGGGCGGGTCGGGCGGCGTCCGCGAGGGGGCGGGCGGCGCGCTGGCGAGGCGGGGGTGGTCGGCGGGCGGCGGGGGCCGGTCGCGGGGGGCGGCGCGGCGTCGGGGGGGCGGGTGGCGCGCGGGGGGGGCGGCGGGGGGGCGGGGGGCGGTGGCGGCGCGGGGGGGGCGGGGGTCGGGCGGGCGGGCGGGGGTCGGGGGCGGCGGGGGGCGGGGGGGCGCGGTCGCGTCGCGCGGGGGGCGTGGCGGCGTGGCGGTCCGCGCGCGGGGTCGGGGGTCGGTGGGGCGGCGCGGGTCGGCGCGGGTGGGGGCGCGGCGCGCGGGGCGCGGGTCGGCGGGGGGCGCGGGCGGGGCGGCGGCGGGGTTCGGGGGGGCGGGCGTCGGCGGCGTCGGGTGCGGGCGGGGCGCGGGCGCGGGCGGGCGCGGGGGGGTCGGGGCGGGGGGGGTCGTCGCGGCGGGGGACGGCGGGGGGCGCGGGGGGGCGGGGGGCGGGCGGGCGTCGGCGGGGTGCGGTCGCGCGCGGCGGGGCGTCGGCGGGCGTCGCGGTCGGTGCGCGGGGCGGCGGGGGGCGGGGCGCGCCGTCGGGCGGGGGTCGGGGGGCGGGTCGCGGGCGGGGCGGGGGGCGGGGCGGGGCGGGCGGGGGTCGCGGGGTGCCGCGCGGGGTGGTCGGCGGCGCGGGGCGGCGCGTCGTGGGCGGCGGGGGGCGGGGGCGGGGGCGGCGTGGGCGTGGCGGCGGTCGGCGGGGGAGCGGCGGCGCGCGGCGGTCGTGCGGGGGGGTCGCGGCGGCGGGGGGGTCGGGGGCGGGCGGAACGCGGGGGGCGCGGGGGGGTCGGCGCGGGTGGCGGGCGGGGCGTCGGGGCGGGGTCGGTCGCGTCCGCGGCGGGGGACGCGGGGCGGGGGGCGGTGGGGGGGGCGCGCGGCGGGCGGGGGCGGGGGCGCGGGGGCGGGGGGCGTCGGGGGGCGCGGGGCGGCGGCGCGCGGGTCGGGGGGCGGGGCGGGGGCGGGGGGGCGGGGCGGGCGGTGCGCGGGGGCGGCGGGGTCGCGGGGCCGGCGGGGCGCCGCGCGCGGAGGCGGGGGGCGCGGCGGTCGTGGGGCGGCGGGGGCGCGCGGTCGGGGCGGTCGGCCGGGCGTCGCGGGGGGCGGCGTGGTCGCGGCGGCGGGGGGCGCGGGGGGGGGGGGCGCGGGGGGCGGGGGCGCGCGGCGGCGGCGGGGCGGCGTCCGGGGGGCGGGGGGGCGGCGGGGTCGGGGAGCGGGGGGGGCGGTGGGCGGGGCGGGGCGGGCGGCGGGGGGCGGGGTGCGTCGCGGGGGGGCGGGCGCGGCGGGGGCGCGGTCGCGCCGGGGGGGGCGGGGGGGGGTCGTCGTTCGGGGTGGCGGGCCGGCGGACGCGCGGCGCGGGGAGGGGCGGGGTGCTGGTCCGGGGGGGGGGGTGGCGGCGCGGCGCGCGCGGCGCGGCGGCGCGTCGGGGTGCGGCGGGCGGGCGGGGTCGCGGCGGGGGGCGCGGGGTGTGGGGGCGGCGGGCGCGGCGGCGGTGCGCGGGGCGGCGGGGCGGTCGGGCGGCGGGGGCGGGCGTCGGGCGCGGGGGGTCGGGCGGGCGGCGGGGCGGGCCGGCGTCGGCGGCGCGCGTATCGCGGGGGGGGCGCGTCGGGGCGGGCGGGGGGCGGGGGGGGGTCGCGGGGCGGGGGCGGGTCGGCGGCGGGGTCGGGCGGGCGCGTCGTGGGGGGCGGGGTCGGCGGCGGGGTCGGGCGGGTCGGGGCCTGGGGGGGGGCGCGTGGCGGTCGGGGGCGGGGGGCGCGTCGTGGGGGGGGGCGGGGGCGCGGGGGGGCGGGGGGCGGGGGGGCCGCGGGGGGGGGGGGTCGGCGCGGCGGGGGGCGGGGGTCGGTCGCGGGCGGCGTGCGCGGGGAGCGGCGGGGGCGGGGTCGGGGGGGCGCGTGGGCGCGGGGGGCGGTCGGGCGGGCGCGGCGGGCGCGGCGTCGCGCGGCGCGGGGCGGGGGCGCGCGCGGGGTCGTGGCGTGGCGGCGGGGCGGGGCGTCGGCGGGGGCGGGCGGGGGGGTGGGCGGCGCGGGGAGCGCGGGGGCGGGGGCGAGGCGCGGCGGCGTCGGGGGGGCGAGCGGGGGGTCCGCGCGGCGGGCTGGCGCGGTCGCGGGGGGCGGGCGGAGGGGCGGCGGGGGCGCGCGCGCGGTCGGGGGGGCGCGCGGGTCGGCGGGGCGCGGGGGGGCGCGGGCGGCGGGTCGTCGCGGGGGGCGCGCGGGGGGGGGCGGGGTCGGCGGTCGGGGGGGGGTCGGGGTGGCGGGGGGGGCCGTCGGGGGCGGTTCGGGGCGCGGGGCGCGCGGCGGGCGGTCGCGCGGGGGGCGGCGGGGGGGCGTGGGGGTCGCGTCGGGCGGCGGGGGGTCCGGTGCGGGCGGCGGGCGGGGGGGCGGGGGGCGCGGGGCGTCGGCGCGGCGGGGGGCCGGGTGCCGGGGCGCGGCTCGGGGGCGCCGGGGCGGCGGCGGGGGCGGGCGGGCGCGTGCGGGGCGGGGGCGGGGGCGGGGCGGTCGTCGGCGGTCGGCGGGGGGCGGCGCGGGGCGGGGTCGCGCGGGGGGGGTCGGCGGGGGGTGGCGGGGGCGGGGCGGCGGGCGGCGGTCGGCGCGGGGGGCGCGCCGGCGCGGGGGGGGGGGGGGGGCGGGGGGGCGTCGCGGGGCGCGGGCGGGGCGCGGGTCGGCGCGCCGGCGCCGGGGGGGCGGGGGCGGGCGGCGGCGCGGCGGGCGGGCGCGCGGCGGGGCGGGCGCGGTCGCGGCGGCCGGGGGGGGGGGGGCGGCGGGCGGGGGCGCGGGGTCGGGCGGGGGCGGCGGGTCGGCGGGTGCGGGGGGGGGGGGGAGCCGGCGGGGGTGGCGCGGGGGGCGCGTCGGGGCGCGGGGGCCGCGGGGGGCTGGGGGGAGCGCGCGCCGGGGGGTGGCGGGCGTCGGCGCGGGGGCGGTCGGGGGCGGGGCGGGGGGCCGCGGGGGCGGCGCGTCGGGGTCGGGGGGGGCGCGGGCCGGGGGGCGAGGGGGGGCGGGGCGGGGGGGGGGTCGGCGACGGGGGGCGATGGGCGGGGCGTGGGCGCGGCTGCGGCGCGTCGGGGGCGCGGGGGGTCGGGGACGGCGCGCGCGTCGGCGGGGCGGGCGGGGGGGGCGCGCGCGGGGGGGCGGGGCGGGGGGGGTCGCGGGGCGTCGGGACGTGGGCCCCCGCGCGGCGCGTCGCGGTCGCGGGGCCGGGCGGCGGCGGGGGGCGGGGGGGCGTGGCGGCGGCGGGCTGCGGGCGGGGGCGCGGGGCGACGCGCGGGCGGCGGGGGCGGGCGCGCGCGGGGGCGGGCGCGTCGATCGGGGGCGCGCGCCGGCGGACGCGTCGTCGTCGGGGGGGCGGGGGCGGGCGGGGCGGTGCGTGGGGCGGGGCGGGGGTGCGGCGCGGGCGCGGGCCGGGCGGGGGGGCGCGGGGGGGCGCTCGGGGCGTGGGGGCGGGGGGGGCGTCCGCGGGCGGGGGCGGGGGGGTGTCGCGGCGGCGGGGCGCGGGGGGCACGGCGCGGGGGGCGCGAGGGGCGCCGGGGGCGGCGGGAGCGGCGGGGGCGGGGCTCGGGTGGGGGTGGGGGCGGGGGCCGTCGGGGAGCGGCGGCGGCGGGGCGCGGGTGGGGGGCGGCGGGGCGGCGCGGGCGTCGCGGTCGGGGGCGGGCGGCGCGCGGCGGGCGGTGGGCGGGCGGGGGGCGGGGCGCGCCGGGCGGGGGGGCGGGGGGGGGGGCGGGCGGGGGGCGTGGGGCGCGGGGGCGAGGGTCGGGGGGGGGGGCGTCGGGGGGGCCGGGCGGGGGGGGGCGGGGGGCGCGGCGGCGCGGGGTCGGCGCGCGGGGTCGCTGGGGCGGGGTCGCGGGGGGGGCGGGGGGGGCGGGGTCGGGGGGGGCGGGGGGGCGCGGCGGGTCGGGGGCGCGGGCGGCGGGGGGGTCGGGCGCGGGCGCGCGCGCGGCGCGGTCGGTCGGCGGGGGGGGGGGGTCGCGGGCGTGCGGGGGGGGGGGGCGCGGGGGGGGCGTCGGGCGCGGTGGTGCGGCGTGGGCGCGGGCGTCCCGGGCGGCGGCGGCGTCGCGGCGGTCGCGGGAGGCAGCGTGTGGCGGGGGCGGGGGGGTGTGGGCGGGCGGGGGGGCGTCGCGGCGCGGCGCGGGCGGGGGCGATGGGGCGTAGCGGTCGGCGGCGCGCGGGGCGGGCGCGGCGGGGGGGGGGCGCGGGGGCGGGGGGGCGCGGGTCGCGGCGAGGGGGGGGTCGGCGGCGGTGCGCGCGGGCGGGTCGGGGGCGAGGGGCGGTGCGGGCGTGCGGGCGGCGGGTGTCGGGGTCGGGGCGGTGTCGGCGCGGGGGGGCGGGGGGCGGTGATGGGCGGGCCGCGCTGCGGCGGGGCGCGGGAGGGGCGGGTGCGGGTCGCGGGGGGGGGGGCGCGCGGGGGGGAGGGGGGCGGTGCGGGGGGGCGGCGGGGGCGCGGGGACGGGGCGGGCGGTCGGGGGGCGGGGGGGGTGGGGCGTGCGGGCGGGGGGGGGGCGGGGGGGCGGGGTCGGCGGGCGGGGGGGGGGGGGCGGGGGGCGGGGGGTGCGCGGCGCGGCGTGGGGGCGGGGGCGGCGGGGGGGGCGTGGCGGGGGGGGGCGGCGCGGCGGGGGGGGTCGTGCGGGGCCGCGGGGGCGCGCGGGGGCGGGGCCGGGGGCGGCGGCGGGCGGTTCGCGCGGGGCGCCGGGGGGGGCGGGCGGGCGGGCGGGGGCGGCGGGGGGGGGGGGGGGGGTCGCGGGCGGGGGCGCGGGGTTGGGGGGGAGGGGCGGCGGCGGGCGGCGGCGGGGGCGGGGGGGGGCGGGTCGGGCGGGGGGGGCGGGGGGGCGCGGGGGGGGGGGCGGGGGGGGGGCGGCGGGCGGGGGGGGGGGGCGCGGGCGGCGGGGGGGGCGGGGGGGGGGCGGGGGGGGCGGCGGTGGGGGGGGGGGGGGGCGTGGGCGGCGGGCGGGGGGGGGGCGGGGCGGGGCCGCGGCGGGCGGGGGGCGGGGGCGCCGGGGGGGCGCGGGCGAGGCGGGGCGTGGGGGGGGGGGGGCGGGCGTGGGGCGGGCGCGCGTGCGGGGCGGGGGGCGGGGCGGGGCGGCGGGGGGCGGGGCCGGGGCGGGGCGGCGGGGGGGGGCGGCGGGGGCGCGGCGTCGGGCGCGGGCGGGCGGGGGGCGGGGGGTCCGGCGGGGGGGGGGGCGCGCGGGGGGGCGGGGGGGCGGGCGGGGGGGGGGCGGGGGGGGGCGGGGGGGAGTCGGGGCGGGGGGGGGGGGGGCGGGGGCGGCGGGGGGCGGCGGCGGGGGGGGGGGGGGCGGGGGGCCGCGGGGCGGGGGGGGCGGGCGGGGGCGCGGGGGGGGGGGGGGGGGCGGCGGCGGGCGCGGGGCGGGGGGGGGCGCGGGAGGGGGGGGCGGGGTGACGGGGGGAGCGGCGAGGGGGGTTCGGGCGTGGGGCGGGGGGCGGGGCGGGGGGCGGGGGGCGGCGGGGGGGGGGGCGGGGTGCGGCGGGCGCGGGGTGGGGCGGGGGCGCGGGTGGCGGGCCAGGGGGGCCGGCGGGGGGGGGGCGGCCGGGGCGCGGGGGGGGGCGGGGGACGGGGGGGCGGGTGGGGCGCGGGGGGCGGCGGGGGTCGAGGGTCCGGGGGGGGGGCGGGCGGGGGGGGGGCGCGGGGGCGGCGGGGCGGGGGTGGGGGGGGGCGCGGCGGGGCGGGGGGGGCGGGGCGGGGGCGGCGGGGGGGGGCGGGGGGGAGCGGGGGGCGGGGGCGGGTGGCGGGCGCGGGGAGGCGGGGGGGCGGGCGGGGGGGGCGGGGTCGGGGGGGGGGGGGGGCGGGCGGGGGGGGCGGGGGGGCGGGGGGGGGGGGGGGGGAGGGGGG
>JAIWJD010000007.1:4306839-4329479 GCA_022818045.1 Neotoxoptera formosana | reverse complement strand
GCCCCCCCCGCCCCCCCGCGCCCCCGCCCCCCGCCCCCCCCCGCGCGCACGCCGCCCGCGCCACGCCCCCGCCCCGCGCGCCCCCGCCCGCCCCCGCCGCCCGCGCGCGCCCGCCCGCACCCGCGCGCCCGCGCCCGCCCCGCGCCCCCCGCCCCCCCCGCCCCCCGCCCCCGCGCCCGCCCGCCCCTCCCCCGCCGCCGCCCCCCGCCGCCCGCGCCCCCGCCCCCGCCCGCCCGCCGCCCCCGCCCCGCCCCCGCCCCCGCCCGCGCCCCCCGCCGCGCGCCCCCCGACGCCGCCCCCCGCGCCGCCCGGCCCCGCCCCGCCCCCGCGCGCCCCCGCGCCCCCCGCCGCCGCCCCCGCCCGCCCGCCGCGCCGCCCGCCGCCCGCGCCGCGACCCGCCCCGCCCCGCGCCGCCGCCCGCGCGCCCCGCGCCGCGCGCGCCCCGCCCCGCACGCCCGCGCCCCCCGCCCGCCGCCCGCGCCCCGCCCGCGCGCCGCCCGCGCCCGCCCGCCCCCCCGCGCGACCGCCCGCCCCCCCGCGACCCCCGCCCCGCGCCCGCCCCACCCCGCCCCGCCCCCGCCGCCCCGCCCGCGCCCGCCGCGCCCGCCGCCCGCCCCCCCCCCGCCGCCCGCGCCCCCGCCCGCGCGCTCCGCCCCCGCTCCCGCCGCCCCCGCCCCCCCCGCCCCGCCGCCCCCCCCGCCCGCGCCGCCCGCCCGCCCGCCCCCGCCGCCGCCCGCGCCGCGCGCCCCGCCCCCCGCCGCCCGCCCCGCGCCCGCCCCCGCCCCCCGCGCCCCCCCGCCGCCCCGCCGCCCGCCGCCGCCCCCGCGCCGCCCGCCCCCCCGCGCCCCCCGCGCGCCGCCCCGCGCCGCGCACGCCCGCGCGCCGCCCCCGCCGCCCCCCCGCCCGCCCCGCCGACGCGCGCTCGCCGCCCCCCGCCGCCCGCCCCCGCCCCGCCCGCGCGCCCCCCGCCCGCGCCCCGCCGCGCCCCGCCGCCCCCCGCCGCCCGCCGCCCCCCGCCGCGCCGCCCCCCCCGCGCCCCCTCGCGCCCGCGCCCCCGGCCCCCGCGCCCGCCCCGGCGCCGCCCCGCCCGCCGCCCCGCGCCCGCCCCCTCGCCCCGCGCCGCCCGCGCCGCGCGCCCGCCCCCGCGCCGCGCGCCCCGCCCCGCCCCCCCGCCCCCGCGCCCGCCCGCCGCCCCGCGCCACCCCCGCCGCCCGCGCCGCGCCCGCCCGCCCCGCCGCGCCGCCGCGCCGCCCCGCCCCCCGCCCCCGCCGCCCGCGCGCCCGCGCCGCCCCCGCCGCCCCCGCGCCGCCCCGCCGCCCCGCCCCCGCCCGCCGCGCCCCGCCCGCCGCCGCCCCCCGCCCGCCGCCCCGCGCCGCCCCTCGCGCCCGCCCGCCGCGCCCGCCGCCCGCCACGCGCCGCGCCCCGCCGCCCTCCCCGCCGCCTCGCCGCGCCCGCCCCCCGCCCCCCCCTCGACCCGCACCCCCCCGCCCCCCCCGCCCCCGCGCCCCACGACCGCGCCCCCCCCGCGCCCCCGCACGCCCCCCCCCCGCGACCGCCCGCCCCCCCCCCGCCGCCCCCCGCGCCCACGCCGCGCCCCGACCCCCCCACCCCCGCCCCCGCGCCGCGCCACCCCCCGCCCCGCCGCACCCCCCCCGCCCGCGCCCCGCCCCCCCGCCCCCCGCCCCCCCGCGCGCCGCCGCCCCCCCCCGCCCCCGCCCCGCGCCCACGCCCGCACCCGCGCCCCGGCCGCGCCCGCGCCCCCCGCCCGCGCCGCGCGCCCCGCCCCGCCCCCCCGCCCCGCGCCCCCGCCCCCGCGCCCGCCCGCCCGCCCCGCGACCGCCCCCCCCCCGCCCCCCCCGCCCCCCCCCCCCCGCCCGCCCCGCCCCGCCGCCCCGCGCCCCCCCCCGCCCCCCGCCCCCCCCGCGCCCGCGCCCCCCCCCGGCCCCTCCCCCCGGCCCTCCCCGCCCGCCCCGCCCCCCCCGCGCCCCCCGCGCCCCCCGCCGCCCGCCCCGCCCTCCCCGCCCCCCCCCGCGCCCCGCCCCCCCGCCACGCGCCCGCCCCCCCCCCCTCCCCGCCCGGCCCCCCCGCCCCCCGGCCCCCCGCCCCCCGCCCCCCCCGCCCCCCCCCCCCGCCCCCGCCCGCCCGCCCACCGCCCCCGCCCGCCCCCCCGCCGCCCACCCCCCCCCCCCGCCCCCGCGCCCGGCCCCGCCCGCCCCCGACCCCCCGCCGCGCCCCGCCCCCCCACCGCCCCGCCCCCCCGCGCCCCCCCGGCCCCCGCCCCCCGCGCCCGCCCCGCCCCCGCCCCCCCCCCCGCCCCCCCCCCCCCCCCCCCCCCCCCGCCCCGCCCCCCCCCCGACGCCGCCCCCGCCCCCCCCCCCGCCCCGCCCCCCGCCCCCCCCGCCGACCGCCCGCGCCGCGCGCCCGCCCGTCCCCCCGCCCCCCCCCGCCGCCCCCGCCGCCGCCCCCCCCGCCCCCCCACCCCCCCCCCCCCCCCGCCCCCCCGCGCGCGACCCCCCCCGCCCCCCGCCCCCCCCCCCGCCGCCCCGCCCCCGCGCCCCGCCCCCGCCCCCGCCCCCCGCGCCCCCCCCCCGCCCGCCGCCCCCCCCACGCCCCCCCCGCCGCCTCCCCGCCCGCCCGCCCCCCCCGCGCCCGCCCCGCCCCGCGCCCCCCGCCGCCCCCCCCCCCCGGCCCGCGCCCCCGCGCCCCCCCTCCCCCCGCGCCGCCGCCCCCGCCGCCCCGCCCCCTCCGCCCCCCCCCGCCCCCCGCCCCCCCCCGCCCCCCCCCCCGCCCCCCCCCGCCCCGCCCGGCCCCGCCCGCGCCGCCCCCCCGCGTCCGCCCCCCGCCCCGCCCCCCGCCCCCACGCCCCCGCCGCCCCGCGCGCCCCCCGCCCCCCCCCCCCCCGGCACGCCCGCCCCCCGCCCCCTCCCCCCCCGGCCGCCCCCCCCCCCCGCCGCCCCCCGGCGCGCCCGCCCGCGCGGCCCCCCCGACCCCCCCGCCCGCCCCCGCCCCGCTCCCCCCCCCGCCGCCCCGCCCCCCGCCGCCCGCCGCCGCCCCGCGCCGCCCCGCGCCCCCCCCCCCCCGGCCCCCCCCCCGCCCCGCCGCCCCCCCCCCCCCCCGCCGCCGCGCCCCCGCCCCCCCCCGCCGCGCCCGCCCCCCCCGCCCCCGCCCCCCGGCCCGCCCCCGCCCGCCCCCCCCCCCCCCCGCCCGCGCGCCGCCCGCCCCCCCCCCCCCCCCCCCCCCCCCCCCGCCCCCCCCCGCCCCCCCCGCCCGCCCCGCCCCCCCGCTCCGCCCCCCCCGCCCGCCCCCCCGCGCCGCGCCCCCCCCCCCCCCCGCGCCCCCCCCCCCCCCCGCGCCCCGCGCCCCCCCCGCGCCCCCCGCCCGCGCCGCCCCGCCCCCCGCCCCCCCGCGCCCCCCCGCGCCCCCCCCCCTCCCCGCCCGCCCCCCCCCCCCGCCCCCCGGCGCCCCCCGCCCCCCCCCCCGGCCCCCCCCCCGGCCGCCCCGCCCCCCGCGCCCACCCCCGCCGCTCCCCCCCGCCGCCCCCCCCCCGCCCCCCCCGCCCCCCGCCACCCCCGCCCCGCCCCCCCCCGCCCCCCGCGCCCGCCCACCCGCCGCCCCCCCGCGCCCCCGCGCCCGCGCGCCGCCGCGCACCGCCGCGCGCCCCCGCGCCCGCCCGCGCCGCCCGGCGCACGTCCGCGCGCCCGCCGCCCGCCCGCCGCGCCCCGCGCGCGCGCCGCCGCCCGCGCGCCGCGCCCCGCCCCCCGCGCCGCCGCCGCCGCGCCGCGCCCCGCCGCGCGCCCGCCCGCCGCGCCGCCGCCCGACGCGCCCGCCCGCCGCGCCCCCCCCCGCGCGCCGCCGCGCCCGCCCGCCGCCGCCCGCCCCGCCCCCCGCCCCCGCCCGCCCCGCCCGCCCCCGCAGCGCACGCGCGCGCCGCCCCCGCCTCGCGCCCGCCCCCCGCCCGCGCCGCCCCCCGCGCCGCCCGCGCCCGCCCCCCGCCCCGCCCCCGCCGCGCCCCCGCGCGCGCGCCCGCCCCCGCCGCGCCCCCGCGCGCGCCCCGCCCGCGCCGCCCGCGCCGCGCGCCCGCGCGCGCGCCGCGCGCCGCCGCGGCGCCCCGCCGCGCGCCCTCCGCCCCCGGCCGCCCGCCCGCGCCTCCGCCCCCGCGCGCCGACGCGCCCCCCCACGCCCGCGCCGCCCGCCCCGCCCCCCCGACCGCCGCCCCGCCCGCCCCCTCCCGCCGCGCCGCCCACCGCCCGCGCCCCGCCCGGCGCCGCTCGCCCGCCCGCGCCGCACGCCCGCCGCTCGCGCGCGGCGCCCGCCCCGCGCCCGCCCCCCCGCCCCCCCCCCCGCGCCGCCCCGCCCGCGCCACCCCCCCCCCCCGCCCGCGCCCCCGACCCGCCCCCGCCGCGCGCGCACCACGCCCGCCCCGCGCCCGCGCGCGCCCCCCCGCCCGCCCTCCCCGCCCGCCCGCGCCCCGCGCCGCCGCCCCGCCGCCGCCCGCCCGCCGCGCCGCCCCCGCGCCCCGCCGCGCCGCGCGCCGCCGCCCGCCGCCGCCCCCGCCCCGCCGCCCCCGCGCCCGCGCGCCGCCGCCCGCCCGCGCCGCCGCCGCCGCGCGCGCCCCGCGCCGCGCGCCGCCGCCGCCGCCGCCCCCGCCGCGCCGCCCCGCGCGCCCGCGCCCGCGCCGCGCGCCGCCGCCGCCCGCGCCGCCGCGCCGACGCGCGCCCGCCCGCGCCCGCCCGCGCGCCCGCCGGCCGCGCCGCCGCCCGTCCGGCGCCCCCCCGCCGACCCCCGCGCCCCCCGGACCGCCGCCCGCGCGCGCCCGCGCGCGCGCCCGCCGCGCCCGCCGCGCCCGCGCGCCGCCCGCCCCGCCGCCGCGCCCCGCCCGCGCCGCCGCCGCCCGCCGCCGCCCGCCCCGCGCCGCCCCGCCGACCCGCCCGCGCCGCCCCCGCGCCGCCCCCGCCCCCCCGCGCCCGCCCGCCGCCGCGCCCGCCGCCGCGCCGCGCGCCCGCCCCGCCGCCGCCCGCCCCGCCCGCCCGCCCCCGCCGCGCCGCCCGCGCCCCCCGCCGCCGCCGCCGCCCCGCCGCGCCCGCCGCCCCCCCCCCGCCCCCGCCCCCGCGCCGCCCCGCCGCCCCCCCGCGCCCCCGCCCCGCCCGCGCGCCCGCCGCGACCCCGCCGCCCCGCGACGCGCCGCCCGCGCGCCCCGCCGCCGCGCCGCCCGACCCGCCGCCGCCGCCGCGCCCCGCCGCCCCCCGCCGCCCCCCGCCCCCGCCCCGCCGCCGCCGCCCCGCCCTCCCGCCCCGGCGCGCCCGCGCCCCGCCCGCCCCCGCCCGCCGCGCCCCGCCCCGACCGTCCGCGCCCGCGCGCCCCGCGCGCCCGCCGCCGCCGCGCCCGACCCCCGCCGCCCCCGCGCCGCGCGCCCCGCGCGCCCCCCCCGCCGCCGCGCCCCCGCCGCCCGCCCGCGCGCCGCGCCGCCCCCGCCGCCGCGCGCCCGCCCGCCGCCCCGCGCCCCCGCGCGCCCCGCGCCCCGCTCCGCGCCCCCGCCCCGCCGCCCGCGCCCCCGCGCCGCCCGCCCCGCCGCCCGCGCCACCCCCGCGCCCGCCCGCGCCCCCCGCCCCCGCCCCGCGCCCCCGCCGCCCGCGCCGCCCGCCGCCGCCGGCCACCCCCGCCGCGCCCCGCCCCGCGCCCCGCCCGCCGCCCCCGCCCCCGCGCGCGCGCCGCCGCCCGCCACCTCCGCCCGCGCGCCGCGCCCCCGCCCGCCGCGCCGCGCGCGCCCGCCGCGCCGCCCCGCCCCCCCGCCGCGCCGCGGCCGCGCCCGCCCGCCCCCGCCGCCCCGCCGCCGCCGCCGCCGCCCCGCGCCGCCGCCGCGCCGCCCGACGCCGCCCGCGCCGCCCCCGCGCCGCCGCCGCCCCCCCCGCCCCGCCCGCGCCCCCGCGCCGCCGCGCCCCCCGCCCCCGCCCCCGCCGCCGCGCGCGCCCGCCCCGCCGCCGCCCCGCCCGCCCGCGCCCGACGCCGCGCGCGCCCCCGCCGCCCGCCCCGCGCCCCGCCGCCCCGCGCCCCCCGCGCCCCGCCGCCCGGCCGCGCCGCGCGCACGCGCCGCGCGCGCCCCCGCCGCCCCGCCGCCGCCCCGCCCGCCGCGCGCCGCCCCCGCCCGCCCCGCGCCCACCGCCGCCCGCCCGCGCGCCCGCGACGCCCGCGCCCGCCGCCCGCGCGCCCCCCGCGCCGCCGCCCCGCCGCCCCCCCCCCCCCCGCCGCCGCCGCCCCCCCGCCGCGCCGCCCCCCCGCCGTCCCGCCGCCCGCCCGGCGCCGCCCCCCGCCCCCCGCGCGCCCCGCCCGCGCCGCGCGCCCCCCGCCCCGCCGCCGCCCGCGCGCGCGCCGCCGCCCGCCGCGCCCGCCCGCCGCCCCGCGCCCCCGCCGCCCCCCCCCCGCCCCCCACCCGCGCCCCGCCCCCCCCCCCGCCCCCCCCCCGACCCCCCCCGCCCCCCGCCCCCCCGCCCGCCCCCGCCGCCCCGACCCACCGCCCCCCCGCGCCGCGCGCGCGCCCCGACGCGCCCCCCGCGCGCCCCCCCCCCGCCGCCCCCGGCCCCGCCCCCCCCCGCCCCGACCCCGCGCCCCCCCCCCCGCCCCCCGCGCCCCGCCCCCCCCGCGCCCGCCCCCGCCCGCCCCCCTCCGCCCCGCCCCCGCCGCCGACCCCCCCCCCCGCGCCCCCCCCGCCCCCCCCCGCGCGCCGCGCCCCGACCCCCGCCGCCCCCGCCCCCCCCCGCGCCACCCGCCCCCCCCCGCCCGCCCCCCGCCCGACCCCCCCCCGCCCCCCGCCCCGCCCCCCCCCCGCGCCGCCCCGCCCCGCGACCCCCGCCCGCCGACCCGCCGCCCCCGCCCCCCCCCGCCGCGACCGCCCCCCCGCCGCCCCCCCCCCCCGACGACCCGCGCGCCGCCTCCCCGCCCCCCCCCCCGCCCCCCCCCCCGCCCGCCCCCCCCACGCCCGCCCCCCCCGCCGCGACCGCACCGCGCCGCCCGACGCGCCGCGCCGCCCGCCGCCACCCCCGCGCGCCCGCCCCCCGACCCTCCCCCCCCGCGCCCGCCCCGCCCCGCGCCGCCCCCGCCCGCCGCCCCCCCGCCGACCCCCGCCCCGCCCGCGCCCCCACGCCCCCCGCGCGCCGCCGCCCCCCCCCCCCGCCCCCCCCGCCCCCCGCCCCGACCCCCCCGCCCGCCCGCCCCCCGCGCGCGCCCGCGCCCCGACGCCCCGCCGCCGCCCCCGCCCGCGCCCCGCCCGCCCCCGCCCCCGCGCCCCCCCCCGCGCCCCCGCCCCGCCCCCCCCGCCCCGACCGCCCCCGCCCGCCCCGCCCCCCGCCCCCCGCCCCCCCCCGCCCCCCGCCCCCCCGCCCCCCGCCCCCCCCCCCGCCCCGCCCGCCCCCCCACCCGCCCCCGCGCCGCGCGCCCGCCCCGCCCCCGCCGCCCGCCCCCGCGCGCCGCCGCCCGCCCCCCCCGCCCCGCCGCCCCCCGACCGCCCCCCCCCCCCGCGACGCCGCCCAGCGCCCCGCGCCCCCCCCGCCCCCCTCCGACCCGCCACCGCCCCCCCGCGCGCCCCTCCCCGGCCCCGACCCCCCGCCCCCCCGCCCGCCCCCGCCCGCGCGCCCCCCGCCCCCGCGCCCCCCCGCGCCCCGCCCGTCCCCCCGCGCCCGGCCGCCCCGACGACCCCGCCCCCCCGACCCCCCCCCCCCCGCCCTCCCCGTCCGCCCCGCCCCGCGCCGCCCCCCCGCCCCCACCCCGCGCCACCCCCGCCGACCCCCCCCCGCGCCGCCCCCCCCCCCCCGCCCACCCCCCCGCCGCCGCCCCCCACCCCCCCGCCCCGCCGCCCCCGCGCGCGCCCCCCGGCCCGCCCCCGCCGCCCCCCCCACCCGCCCCCCCACCCGCCCGCCCCCCGCCGCCCCCCCGCCCCCGCCCCCGCCCCCCGCCGCCCCCGCGCCCCCCCCCCCGCACCCCCGCCGCGCCCGCGCGACGCGCGCGCCCCGCCGCCCCCCCCCCGCCGCCCGGCCGCGCCCCCCCCGCCTCCGCCCGCCGCGCCCGCCGCCCCACCCCCGCCCCCGCCCGCCGCCCGCCCCCGACCCCGCGCCCCCCCCCCGCCCCCCCGCCCGCCCCCCCCCCGACCGCCCCGCCCGCGCCGCCCCCCCGCCCCCACCCCCGCCCCCCGACCCGCGCCCCCCCCCCCCCGCCCCGCCGCCCCCCCCCCGCGCGCCGCCCGACCACCGCCCGCCCCCCCGCGCCCGCCCCGCCCCCCCCGCCCCCCGCGCCGACCCCCGCCCCCGCGCCCCCCCCCAGCCCGCCCCCCGCCGCGAACCCCCCGCCCACGCCGCCCCCCCCCCCCCCCCCCGCCCCGCCCGCCCCCCCCGCGCCCACCGCCCCCCGCCCCGCCCCCGCGCCGCCCCGACCCCCCCCCCACCGCGCCCGCCGCCCCCCCGCCCCCCCGCCCCCGCCGCCCCCCGGCCCCCCCCGCGCCGCCGCCCCCCCCGCGCCGCGACGCCCCGCGACCCCCGCGCCCCGCGCGACCCCGCCCCCGCCCCCCGCCGCCCCCCGCCCGCGCGACACCCGCCCCCCGCCCCCGCGCCCCGCCCCGCCCCCCCCCGACCCCCGCCGCCCCCCGCCGCCGCCGCCGACCCGACCGCCGCCCCCGCCACCGCCCGCCGACCCCCCCGCGCCCGCCCCCCCCCCGCGCCCCCCCGCCCCCCCCCCCGCCCCCCCCCGCCCCGCCCCCCCGCGCGCCCGCCCCCCGCACCCCCCCGCCCCCCGCCCGCGCCCGCCCCCCCCGCGCGCCCGCCGCGCGGCCCCCCCGCCCGCCCCCGCGCCCCCGCCCCCGACCCGCCCCCCCACCCCCGCCCCCCCCCGGCGCCCGCCCCCCCCCGCCCGCGCGACGCCCGCCCGCGCCGCCCGCGCCCCCCCCGCCCCCCCGCCCGCCCCCGCCCCGCGCCCCCCCCCGCGCCCCCCGCCGCCGCCCCCCCCCGCCCCCCCCCCCACCTCCCCCGCGACCCCGCGCCCGCGCCCCCGCCCGACCCCCCCGCGACCCCCCCCGCCGCCCCCCCCGCCCGCCGCCCCCGCCGCGCCCGACCGCCCGCCGACCCCCCCCCCGCCCCCCCCGCGCCCGCCCGCCCGCGCGCCCCCGACCCCCCCGCGGCCGCCGCCCGACCCCGCCACCCCCCCACCCCGCCCCCGCCGACGCCCCCCCCGCCCCACACCCCCGCCCCCCCCCCCGCCGCCGCCCCCGCCGCCCCCCCCCGCCCCCCCCGCGACCCGCCCCCCGCCCCGCCCGCACCCCCGCCCCGACGCCCCGCGCCGCCCACCCGCCCCCGCGCGCGCCCCCGCCCCCCCCCCCGCCCCGCCCCCCGCCGCCCCGCCCCCCCCCGCCCCGCGCCCCCCCGCGCCCCCCCCGCCCCGCCCCCCCGCCCCCCCCCACGCCCGCCCGCACCCGCGCCCCCCCCGCCCCCCGCCCCCGCCCCCCCCGCCCCGACCCCGACCCCCCCCCGCACCGCCGCCACCCCCCGACCCACCCCCGCGCGCCCGCCCCCGCGCCCGCGCCGCCCCCGCCCCGCCGACCCCTCCCGCGCCGCCCCCCCCCCCCCGACCCCCCCGCCGCCGCCCCCGCGCCCGCCCCCCCCGCCCCCGCCCCCCCGCCCCCCCGCGACGCGCCGCCCCCCCCGCCTCCCCCCCCCCCCCGCCCCGCCCCCCCCCCCGACGCCGCGCCCCCCGGCCGCCCCACCCTCCCCCCCCGCGCCCGACGCCGCCCGCCGCCCGCCCGCCCCCGACCCCTCCCCCCCGCGCCCGCCCCCCCCCGCCCCCCGCGTCACCCCCCCCCCCCCCCCCCCCTCCGCCCCCGCCCCCCCCGCCCGAACGCGCCCCGCCTCCCCCCGCCCCGCCGCCCCCCCCCCCGCCACCCCCCGCCGCCCCGCCGCCCCGCCCCCGGCCCCCCCCCCCCACCCCGACGCCGCCCCGCCCACCCCCCCCGCCCGCCCCCCCGACCGCGCCCCCCGCCCCCGCGCCCGCCCCCCCCCGACCCGCGCGCCCCCCCCGCCCCGCCCCCCCGCCTCCCCGGCCCCCCCCCCCCCCCCCCCGCGCCCCCGCCCCGCGCCCCGACCGGCCCCTCCCCGCCCCCCCCCGCCCACCCCCCCGCCGCGCCCCCGCGCCCCGAGCGCGCCGCCCCCCGCGACCGCCCCCGCCCGCCCCCCGACCGCCCCGACCCCCCCCGCACGGCCCCCCCCGCCCCCCGCGCCCCCCCCCCCCGCCCCCCGCCCCCCCCCCCCCCCCCCCGCCCCCCCGCCGCGCCGCCGACCGCCGCCCCCCCCCCCGCCCCCCCCCCGCCCGCCCCGCCGCGCCGACCCGCCGCCCCCGCCGCCCCGCCCCGCGACACCCGCGCCGACCCCGCCGCGCCCCCGCCCCTCCCCGCCCCGACCCGCCCCCCCCGCGACCCCCCCGCCCCCCCCCCGCCCCCGACCCCCGACCCCCGCGCACCCCCCCCGCCGCCCGCCGCCCCCCGCCCCCGACCCCCCCCCCCCGCCGCCCCCCCCCCCCCCCGCCCCCCCCCCCCCCGCCCCCGCGCGCCCCCCGCCCCCCCCCGCCCCCCCCCCCCGCCCCCCCCGCCGCGAACCCCCCGACGCCCCCCCCGCCCCCGACCCCCGCCCCGCCCGCCCCCCCCCCCGCCCCGCCGACCCCCCGCCCCCCGCCCCCCCCCCCCCCCCCCCGCGCCCCCCCCCCCGCGCCCCCCCGCCCCGACCCGCCCCCCCCCCCGCCAGCCCGCGCCCCCGCCCCGACGCGCGCCCCGCCCCCGCGACGCGCCCGGACCCCCGCGCCCCCACCTCCCCGCCCCCCGCCGCCCCGCCGACCCCGCCCCCCGCCCCCCTCCCCCCTCCCCCCCCGCCACCCGCGACCCCGCACCCCGCGCCCCCCCCCGCCCGCCGCCCCGCCCCGCCCGCCCGCCCCGCCCCCCCCCCCCCCGCCCCGGCCGCCCGGCGCCGCCCCCGCCCCCCCCCCCCCCCCCCCCGACCGCCCACGCCCCCGCCGCCCCCCCTCCCCCCCCGCCCCCCCCCACGCCGACCGCCGCCGCGCCCGACCCCGCCCCCCCCTCACCCCCCGCCCCGCCGCTCCCCCCCCCGACCGCCCACCCCCCCCCCCCCGCCACGACCCCCGCCCCCCCCCCCCGCCGACACCCGCGCCCCCCCCCGCCCCCCCCCCCGCCCCGCGACCCCCCCCCCCCGCCCCCCCCGCCCCCGCCCCCCCCGCGCGGCCTCGCCCGCCGCCCCCCCCCCCGCCCCCCGACGCCACCGTCCCCCCCCCCCCCCCGCCCACCCCCCCCCCCCCCCCCCGCCGCCCCCCCCGCCCCGCCCCCCGCCCGCACCCCCCCCCCGCGCCCCGCCCCCGCACCCCCCCGACCCCCCCCCGCCCGACCCGACGCCCCCCCCCCCCCCCCCCGACCCCCCACCGCCGCCCCCGCGCCGCCCCCCCCCCCCCCCGCCCGCCCCCACGACCCCCCCCCCCGCCCCCCACGCCCCGCCCGCCCCGGAACCCCCAGCACACCCCGCCCCCCGCCGCCCGACCCCGCGAACCCCACCCCCCCCACCCCCCCCCCCCACGCGGCCCGCCCCCCCCCCCCCGCCCCCCGCCCCCCCCCCCACCCCCCGGCCCCCCGCGAACCGACCCCGCGCCCCGCCGACGCGCCCCCCTCCCCCCCCCCCCCCCCCGCCCCCGCCCCTCAGACAGACCCCGCGAGGCCCCCCCCGCCCCGGCCCGCCCGCTTCCGCCCCCCCCCCCCCCCCCCCCCCCACCCCGCGCGCCCCCGCCCCCCCCGCCCCCCCCGCCCCCCCCCGCCCCCCGCCCCCCCCCCCTCCCCCGAGCCCCCTCCCCCCCCCCCACCCCGAACCCGCCCCCCGAGCCCACCGACCACCCCCCCCCCCCCCCCTCGCCGCGCCCCCCGAAGCCCCACCCCCCCCGCCCCCGCCCCCCACCCCCCGAACCCGCCGCCCCCCCCCCCCCCCCCCCCCCCCCCCCCCCCCCCCCCCCCCCCCCCACGCCGCCCCCCGACCCCCCCGAACAACGCCCCCCCCGAGCGCCCCCCCCCCCCCGCCCCGCCCGTCCGTCCCCCCCCCCCGGGGCCGCCCCCCCACGCCCGCCCCCTCCCCCCCCCCGCCCCCCGCCCCCCCGACCCCCCCCCCGCGCCGACCCACCCTCGGCGAACCCCCCGCGCTCGCCGCCGACCCCACCGACGACGAACCCGACCCCGCATCCCCCGCGCCGCCGCCCACCCCCGACCCCCCCCCTCCCCCCGCCCCCGCCCGCCGCTCCCACGGCCGTCCCCCCCCCGGCGCCCCCCCCCCGCCCGACTCGCCCCGCCCCGAACCGACGAGCCGACCGACGACAGCCCGACCGCGTTCCCCTCGCCCGCTGCCCCCCCCCCTCGACCGCGCCCCCCCCCCGCGCCCGCCGGCCCCCCCCCCCGTCCCCCCCCGCCCGCCCCCGGACCGATCCCCGCCCCGTCCCCCGCTGAGCCGCCTCCGCCGACCCCCCCCCTCCCGCGCCGCCGCCGCCCAGCCCCCCCCGCCGCCGACCCGCCGACCCCCCCCCGCCCCCCCCGCAACCCGCCCCCCGCCCCGGCCACGGCTCGACCCCGCCCCCCCCCCACCCCCCCCCGGCCCCCGTGACCCCGCCCCCCCCCCGCCCCGCCCCCAACCTTCGCCCGTCAGTACCCCCCCCCCCCCCCCCTCTCGCCCCGCACCGCCCCCCCGACCGACCCCCCCCCCCCTCCGCCCCCCCCCCCAGCCCCCGACCCGCCCCAGGGCCCCCTCCCCCCCGCCCCGCCCCCCCCCCCCCGCTGAGTCCCCCCGACACCCGCCCGCGACCGCGACCCCCCCGACCGCCCGCCCACCCGACGCCCCGCCCAGACGACCGAACCCCACCGACGACGAGCCCACGACCGACCGTCCCCGACCGACCCCCCCCCGCGACCGCCCGCCCGACCCCCGCCGCCCCGCCGACGCGCCGCCCGCGCCGACCCGCGAGCGCCCCCCTGCCGCCCGACGTCCCCGCCGACCTCCCCTCCCGGCCGCCACGCACGACCGAAGCGCCGACCCGAGTACGCCCCCCTCCTCCGGGGGAAAAAAGGAAAAGTGGACCCGACCGGCTGAACCCCTCCCGCCCCCCCGCCGCCGACGAACGCCTCCACCCGACCTCGCGCCGACCCCGACCGGAGCCCCGCCCACCCCCCCCCCCGCCGCGAGTCCGCCCCGGCCCCGCGAGGACGCCGACGGTTTCCCGACGCCCGCCGACCCGACGCTCGCGACCCGCCCGCCGACCCCCGCGCGACTCGCCCGACGCCCGACCGCCCGACGCTGCTCGACTGCCCCCGCAGGCCGACGCCCGACGCCCCGCCTCCCGACCACCCCCACCGCCCCGCCGCCACCCCCCGCCCGCCCGACCCCCCGACTCGACCCCCACCCCCCGAAAGATCGCCCCCTCGGCCCGACGACGCCGCGCGCTTACCCTGCCCACCCCCCCCGACCCCCCACGACCCCTCGGCGCGCTCGCGCCCCCGACCCGGCCCCGCGCCGCCGCGCCCGAACGCCGCCCGCGCCCGCCGTCCGAACGAGCCCTGCCCCCCCCGACCTCGGACGCCTCGACGACCGACCCGCCGACCCCCGCTCGACTTCGCCCGGACCCCGAGTCGCCGCCCGAGTCCCCGACGACACCCGCCCCTCGAACCACCGCACCCCACCCCCCTCCACGATCGACGCCCCCACGAACGCCCTCCGCCCCGACCCCGACGCGATACCCCGCCCGACTCGCCGACCCCGACCCGACGACCGACACCGCCCCGCGCCCCGTCCGGACCCGCGACCGACCCGCACCCGACGACGGACCCCTCCCACCCCTCCCCCACCCTAGCGCCGGGCAGTCGACCGGCGGCCCCCTCCGCGACCAACTGACCCCCGCCCCACACCGCCCTCCGCCCGCGGGGGGCGACCCGCCCGGCGCGCCGCCGACGCGGAGCGCCCGAACCCCCACCCCCGGCGACCACCCGCGAACGCCCCCGACCCGCGCCGACCGCACCGCTCCCTCCCCGAACGCTCGTCCCCGACCACCGCGACCCGCCGAGTAACGAATCCCCGCGACCCCCCCGCCCGACGCGTAGCCCCCGCCCCCCGACGATAACGCCCCGTCGGCGGCGCGACTCGAACGACCTCCCCGCCCCGCCGTGAAACCCCCGCGACCCACGAGCGTCGCGCGAACGCCCCGCCGCACCCCGACACCGACGCGCCCGTCCTGACCCGACGACCCGCCCCTCGACCCGACCCCCGACAACGCCCCCCCCCCCGCGCCCCCCCTCCGAGAGCGCACACCCCGCCCCCCACCTCGCCCCGCCCTACGCCCGCCCCCCCCCCCGTCACCCCCGAGAAACCGCACCCGCCGCCCACGCCCGCCCGCGCACGACGCTATCCCGAACCCCGGCCCCCCGCCGCCCCCCGCGCCCCGACCCCGACAGGCCCTCACCCCGACGCTCCAGCCCGACGAGTCGAGGCGACCTCGCTCCCGCATCCCCGCTCCCCGTGACCGGAGTTCACGACGCCCGACCGACCCGCCCCCCCCCCGCGACCCGAGTAAAGACACACATATAGGAATCTGTGAGCCATTTAAAAATTTTTGACAATTATGAAAAAAATAATACTGAAAAACATTATTGATAAAATACAAATGTTGGTGTAGTTAAAACAAATAAGAGTAATAAAAATAGCAATGGAACAAAGATATTTAGTGTAGAATAGATACGAGGTAAAATAAAACATCTTGGCATATTTAACAAAAAAAATACAAAGAAAAAATAAAAAACTGGAGAGAAACCGGAAGAACGTATAGGTCGCACTGTCAATACGAGATAAAGCCTACGACAATTGACAAATATGGACAGTATTGTCTCAAGAACAATATGAGCAGGTGCATCGAAGCGGAGGGGTTTTGTACACGAGACGCGGTTGACGGGGAAAAGAAACTTTTATTGTGAGAAAGCCTCTTGAAAACCCTCCAAATTCATATTGCATTTGCAATAATAACTCAGAGTTGATGGCACAAAAAAAAAGTAAGTAAAAATAAAACTGGGGTACGCTCATTTTTCAAATTCAGGAGTTTCGCATCCAAACAGTTTTTTTTCTTTTGTAATAAACCTAGCTTCGCAGTTTTGGCGATATCATCCGTCTTTGTCAGACACTTTTTGAGCGTCAGTGCACGACCCGTGAATTCGATTTAATTTCATAGTACCTTTCAGTTGATCATAAAAAAAAAAATGAATAAATAGAATAAGATATGCCTTATAAATGCATTAACTGGGACAGATACCTTGGCTGGTTGCAGGAAAACGTTCTCGTAATAAAACGCCGTATCCGCAAAAAGTCAGTGTACGTTGGTAAATTCGTTGTCGTCGCAGGATTTAACGCCCGTACAACTAATTCCTTCGGGAAAGTTGGATACTCCGGGGGTTTGTTAATTTTGAATGGCTGAAAGCGGACGAGCGGCAGAGTACGTGGACAGGGTTGAATGGCGCTGTATAAGTGCAATAAACCACCCTCCTGGTCAGAAAGCACTACATCACAAAAGGGTCTGATTTCGGAACGGTAACCCGTGAATGCCGGAGGTATGTGTTTTGATTGCTGTCAACCAATCCCAGGGTGACATTTTACAAAGGTCACTATAACTGTGCCCTTCTCCCCGCCTAAGTTGTCTTATAATTATATATATAATTACATGTATATAAACAATATCGTGTGTCAAATCAGCGTTTTATATTATTTTAATATTGTGTTGGAAGAGTCTATAACGTATTTCGGTCAATTAATTATATTTCATTAAGGACTTTTAATATCAATAAATATATTTTGAATTTCTCGAATATAATTTAATATATGATGTCTTAATGTCGGCTGAGTACCAAGTTGTTGTACAACCAGTTTTTATAATTTATGAATAGGTACTATTTTATTAACTTTTTAGGAAGCCATAGTACATGAGAAGAAATGTGCGACAATCAATCAATTTATCTTATAGAATTTCTTTAACAATAAATTATTTTTTTCCTATATATATTGATTAAGAGAATTAAACATTATACTGATTTATACAATATAAGATGGATATCCCAAGGACTCATAATTTGGTTTTTGTAATGGTTTCATTCAAACTATGGGACTATTCATGGACGTATCCTATTTAAATCATCATAAATCCGAAAAAATCAATCAAATTTATAATTATTTTTTATCTTTTACTGTTTCTTTATTGCAGATTAAAAATAGTTTTGATTGTGTAAAAAGCTTGATAAATAAATTTAAATTTGTCATTTAATGCTCATTAAAAAAATATAATAAATTGTATTCGGAAATATATATTTATCAAAATATAACTTATTTAAAAAATTAAAAAATAACAAATGTTTGTGTTACATAAATTTTTATTTTTATTTTTTGATATAATGTAAATATAATTTTAGTATGTTATAGAGGACACATACCAGCATCCCTTTAGAAAGATTGATGGTCCTCTAGACGACTTAGTAATATTCCAGGCACCCCATCAGTCATTTGGGTTTTTCATTGCATATACATATGTTATGTTCTTCCTTACAATCGTTCATTTCACTAAAAATGAGCGACTACTGTGTTAGCATGATTTTCGTTGTCTTATTACTTATATTGGTTTGGAACTCTTAAAACCATATCATTGCACTAGAAACTCATCACCAGTTTATTCCATCCACTACCAGTATACTATAGTTTATCTTTTGACATTTTTCTTTTTCGTTCAATAATTTTAATCCAACACGAAATCTCTTGGCATAGCAATTTTTTATTTTAAACGAAAACTTATCCCAAATTATAAGTGGAATTTATGGAATTATCGTTTTTTCTTCTTGCTTTGCGTGTTAGTTATTTATTTTTAAGTGCAGTTTAAATATCAGAATTACACATATTTTTGGTTTGTCTGCTTAAAATATTTTCCTGTAACTTGCCCGGGCAATAATATATTAATATATAATAATGAATAATAATAAAATAATATAATAATATGCAATAACATATATTAAAATAACATATATAAAATATATAAATATATAAAAATTATCTTACAGTTTAAATCACAACTATACTTTACATAATCGTGTATATTTTGAGAAAAAAAAAAAATACTACCCACTGGGCATATATTCAGTATCGTTTTACCCAGTAATCTGATAGGTCAATCTAAAAAAAAGAGGAAAGAAAACCAGGCACAGAATACTACCATGTAGGGTTACCTTACATAATTTTAACTTGTTGATAAAGATGAAAAAATAATTAATACTAGGTACAATTTTTTCAAATGTATAAAAATACTTTCATAATATGTAATAATTGTATCTTCATTTTATAATTTCCATATTACGTTTAACAGCCATTATTTGGTTTGTTGGTTTTATTCGATATTCGTTCAACTAATTATTTCGGTTTACATTAAATTTAATCTAAATTAAAATAAGTTGTTACGATTTTAATCGCGTTTTCGATTTGTATTATAATCGAATAATCAGTTTTATTTCATTATAGGTAAAAAATGAGAAATTACATTTCCACTTAGTCCGCTTGAGCACAACCAGTATAGCAGCGATGCGAGAGGATCCTTCGCAGCGGTTGTTGTAATTCAAACTTCCAGTCCGGATGAGACTGATCTTAAACCGATTAGTCGACAAGCGAAAAATATATTAGAGTGTTGAATTTCAGCACCGACCTTGGTCTTTTGTTTCAACCGGGACTAGCAGTTCT
The DNA here is from genome assembly GCA_022818045.1 of Neotoxoptera formosana. Lineage (NCBI taxonomy): Eukaryota > Metazoa > Arthropoda > Insecta > Hemiptera > Aphididae > Neotoxoptera > Neotoxoptera formosana. The sequence continues at coordinate 4,311,663 of JAIWJD010000007.1, read as the reverse complement.
GTAGATTCCCCTGCAGTATTTCAACGAGTGCTGCGCGCGCGCTTCATTAATATTATTATTTTTCATGTGGGAAAAAACACTTAACAATATTCAAACCTCCGTGGACAGATTTAATGGTGTACACCGGGCGTGATAATGATTTTATAATATTAAAACGTGGGGGAACAGGATGATAACGACTCCACCGAATCGCTCTCGCATTCTCGCACCATCTCCCCTCCTTCTATTTCTTTCGTACGCTGCGGCTGTATAGTTCTATATTTAAGATAAATGAATCGCTTTAAAAACGTTCCCGCTTCGTTTGTCATAAACAAAATCGTTCTAAGACGACCTCGTACTTTTATATATATTAAATTTTTCCCCTTCCAACCAGCAGCCAACGGACCCTCCGTGGTAGATGGCTTTCATGGATACACACTCTCGGCGAGTCCATTAGTTACGGACAGGAGGGGGACACCGTCGTTTTAATTGATGTAAAAATCGCCTAGGCCCATTTTCCCCGCAATATCATTGAAGGGTTTTTGCCCCTTAAAAATAAACTAAAATTAATTAATCGCGATCATAATAATAATTGTATATTCCGCTTACTGTGGTAAGGGAGAGTGCGTGCATCGAGGGTGCTAGGAAATAATCGCAAAAATATTTGGAAAAAAACGCTATAAAATTACAAAGACAGATTCACGTAATGTTATTAGGATACGGAGGTAAAGTACAATAATTACATTATTATTTACTGCTATTTACTTGTAATCAATAATAATAAAATCTATAGATATTAAATTAATAACTATGGCGGTGAAGTTTATTTTAACGTAAACGAATTTTTAATAGTATAGACCACCCAACATAAATGTTTTAGCTATAATTGAAATAAAGACATAAACAATATTTTTCGAAACCTCAACAATATAATAACTATTCACTACGATGTGTAACGGAAATGTAGAAGAAAAAAAGTTTTTTTTTTTTACCGAAAGAATGCAAATCCACCCATGTATGACTACGACCTACGCCATGATATTTTTTCGTTGTCCCAATTTTTCATCACGGTTGATGATTTAACACGACGTAAGCTACGTATTTTATTTTCAAGTAATTACTGTATTAAAACATAATATATTTTTAAACATATAGTCGTTTTTTTAAAAATAACATTTTGTAAATACATTTGTAAACGTCACAAATATGAAATACACATCATTGACTGCACCATTGAGTACGTGGCCATTTTTATATTCAACCATTGCGATGAGAACCAATTAGTATAAGAGGGTAGATACTATTTAATATTTGACAATAATAATATGTTCCTATAATTTTAATTACAACTGTAAAGTATTTGTTATTATTATCCATCATCATTATTATTAATGGTGGACAAGAAATGTTTTTTTTTTTCTTAAGAGTTCATTCATATTATTTACGTTTTTTTTAATTGAATTATGATCATTATTTCAAATGTGATTTATATTATTAATTGACAAATTTTAGAACATTTTCAAATAAATATACCACACATATGGATAGTTAGTTGAAAAAAAAAAAAAGAATCATTAAATCATTAAATTGTATTTTTCACGGTTACGATGACGTTTAAAAAAATTGGTTCTAAAGGGTGACGGAATTATTTTTTATATTATTATTATTATTATTATTATTATTATTAATCTGCGCCGCTCGCCTCTCCGACAGCTTTAAACAAAGTTTTAAAACGCCCCGGTAATGAGAAAAGTTTGAAATTTTAATGACCGAAAAGCCTACCTGCACACGGGCCGTTATTATGTCGGCTGAGTTGTTAAAAACAATACACGAGCCGACTTCGGCGGGAAAGCGTTCAAAATCGTTATTCCGTTTTAGTAGGAATAGAGGAGAGAATGACATCCGGAATGTCTTAGGAGTTTTTTCTCCTGAACACTGATAATTTCTAAGGAAAAAAATAAACAATACAAAAACACGTAATATTTTACGGACACTATTCTTTTGGCATTTCAATCAGCGATTCTGACATTTGGTTTTTCATATATTATTAATAATATTTTTACGTGCTTTTTATTTACTAAACATACGATATAACTATTAAAAAAAATTGATCGTTTTGTATTAATAATGCACGAGATAAATATTAAGTTTTGTAGTCAAACATTCGCATATAATATTATAATTTATTGCCGTAGGTACATACGTCTACCATACCTTTACAAGGTAACCGATTTCTATAAAGTAACCTATTACTTTTATTTATAGATTTCCAAGTAAGGATAATATTCATATGGTTGTTAATAACATTACTTACAAATGTCCATAGATTTACATTAACAGTATATATTATGTATTATGTATATTTAGTTTAGGTTTATAAATGTATTATGTAAGGTACCTTGATTTTTGATAATTATATTGTATAATAAATAATTTATAAGATATTCTGGAAATATGTTGAAACAAGAAATATTCGAAAATATTAAACAGCCCGGGCATAAAATATTAAATTACACAAATCCTGAATGAAAATCAATCTGCTTGTTTAAATATAATAATCATTTATTTACTATGCATTCGAGCAAAGACGTCGGCGGAATTCAAATACTCCAACTATTTTTAATCGTAAAATGTTAGAATTAAATCTTTATAGAACATATAACGTCATTACCTCATAAAGTCATAACAAATACATTCCCGAAGATGCGCGCCAATACGCATATAGTATGCCTACCACCTGTAATTTAAAGTACATCAATACAAATAACGAATACGTTGCTCGATTGAAGAAAAAAGAACTCGGATAATATTATTATAACCTACAGAAAATGGTTTTCTCTCGGCCGAAAAAAAAAACTAGTAAAGGAATTAAAATTTTACCATAGCACTAGGCACGCATTGTTTGGTCATAAAACGAAAGTCCCAGGTCTTTTTTTTTCATTTCTTTTTGTAAATCCTTGTTGACCCTAACCCGTCCTCCGGAATAGCAGGAAGTCGATGATGGATGCCACATCGCGTTGGTGTGTGTGTGAGTGTATTATCCGTGTTTTTTGGGGAAAATAATAATAACTAATTAGTAATAATAATAATAATTGGAAGTACGACGCGTCATTGTACACCGAGGTGGAGACGGTGTCAAGACGCCGCGGGGCGGATTTCATCCAGCTATAAACAACAATAATGTTTCATTGTTACGAGGTGTTCGCCGATGTCGATTTTGACAATGGTTCCTTTTTGGTTTGTGTGCTTTACCGGCTTGCTGTGCGAATATATTTTTATTCTTTATTTTCCATCTCGAGGATCATCACAGTTCGCAGAATCACAAAATATAATACCTACCTCCCAGCACACCTTACCTTGTGCTATGGCCGAGTGTTCATTAAAACAAAAAAACCATTTTACTAGCGTCCTCTCAACATATTTTTTTCGATTGTAAAGAAAAACAAATAGTGATCCGAGCGAACTAATAAAAAGTACTCTTGACGCCTGAGTATAGTAATATTGCTGGTCGCCAAGAAATTATAAACGTTCTCTTGAGTTGCGTACCAGTTTTTTTTCTTTTTATCACTAGGGGGTACTGTATGTCGTAAAAAAACCCTCAAAGCGATCCATGTGAAAAATGAAATTATGAAAATAAAAGGGGGGGAAAACAAAGGAGAATGGTTTTGGTTTTTTCGTTTGGTTTTCGCGAGGTTTTTACGGATCTTATCCCAACGACGTTATAATAAATAGTTAAAAAAACCGTGAAACAAATTTTCGAAAAATAACGCGAGAAGAGAATTTGGGAAATAATAATGTACCGACCGTGCCAATTATGCTTTTAGTATAGGTACACCGGCACCTGTATTAAATATTAAAAAAATTACACTGTCGAGTATATTATAATATTTTGTATGTACGAAATGTATTTGTCGATTTGGGTCGTGCGTACGAAGCTTTAAAACGGCGAATTTGAGCAAATGCAACCGAATGCGTTTTCATACCTTTCGGTGCTGCAGCAGACGATTGGGTGTGTACAAATATATATTATAATTTTTATTTTATTATTTTTTTAATTTAAATATATGCTTTACAATAATATGTGGCTGTCGGTAAGGTTAGTCCGTCGGTATCGGTTTTAAACGGGCGGTCGGGCGGGCGGTCGCCATTTGGGTAATAAAAATATTTTTATCGAGGAAGTTTAAAGAAGTTTCAGTGGGGCGCGCGCACGACCCGGGGCAAAGTTCAGTGTTTTCTCCTCCGGGCGTTTTTGGGAGAATTTAAATTTTTTTTATTGTTTTTCGTTTGAATAACGGTAATAAACGACCCCCATGGAATCCCTCGGGGGCCCGGAAATCAAACTTCATTATGTATATATACTTTTTACCCAATATTATTATATTAATATATTATTTATTCATTATTTTCTCTTCATTATTTTGTTTTTGTTCTATTTTTTTTTGGAGCACTTTTTATGCCCCTTTTTATTTACCCCCCTTTTATTTTGTTTTTTTTTAATCAATATTCCCGATATTCTTATGTTTACGAATATTATTTCCTTTCGTTTCTTTTACACCCGACCCCCCTCCCATTGTTTCGTTTGGCCATTCCGTGCAACTGTTTGAGATAAATCGAACGACCGTGTATAGAAACGCAATTCCCGTTATCAGAAAATTATGCAAAAATTTCATGGGGTATTCCCGGGAAAAGCGTTGGCAATTTGGGTTCGGAAATGGCACATGACAAATTTGCAGTTGCAGAAAGTTCGACTTATGTCACCGCATTTTTTCCGGAAAAGGGAACGCTTGGGGTTTTCCATGGAAACGGTAGTAAAGAAATTTTGTTTTAATTCCCAAATCGCAGCAA
>JAIWJD010000007.1:4305508-4306739 GCA_022818045.1 Neotoxoptera formosana | reverse complement strand
AGGGGAAGGAGGGGGGGGGGGGGGGGGGGGGAGGGGGGGGGGGGGGAGGGGGGAAGGGGGGGGGGGGGAGGGGGGGGGGGGGGGGGGAGGGGGGGGGGAGGGGGAGGGGGGGGGGGTGGGGGGCGGGGGGGGGGGGGGGGGAGGGGGGGGGGGGGGAGGGGGGGGGGGGGAGGGGGGGGGGGGGGGGGGGGGGGAGGGGAGGGAGGGGGGGGGGGGGGGGGGCGGGGGAGGGGGGGGAGGGGGGGGGGGGGGGAGGGGGGGGGGAGGGGAAGGGGGGGGGGGGGGGGGGGGGGGGGGGGGGGAGGGGGGGGGAGGGGGGGGAGGGGGGGGGGGGGGGGGGGGGGGGGGGGGGGGGGGAGGGGCGGGGGAGGGAGGGAGGGGGGGGGGGGGGGAAATGGGGGGGGGGGGGGGGGGTCGGGGGGGGGGAGGGGGGGGGGAGGGGGGGGGGGGGGGGGAGGGGGGGGGGGGGGGGGGGGGGGGGGGGGGGAGGGGGAGGGGGAGGGCGGAGAGGGGGGGGGGGGGGGGAGGGGGGGGAGGGGGGGGAGAGGGGGAGGGGAGGGGGAGGGGGGGGGGGGGGGGGGGGGGAGGGGAGGGGGGGGGGGGGAGAAGGGCGGGGAGGGGGAGGGGGAGGGGGGAAGGGGGGGGGGGGGGGGGGGGGGGGGGTGGGGGGGGGGGGGAGGGGGAAGAGGGGGGGGGAGGGGGGGGGGGGGGGGGGGGGGAGGGAGGGGGGAGGGGGGAGGGGGGGGGGAGGGGGGGGGGGGGGGGGGAGGGGGGGGGGGGGAGGGGGGGAGGGGGGGGGGAGGGGGGGGGGGGAGGGGGGGGGGGGGGGGGGGAGGGGGGGGGGGAGAGGGGGGGGAGGGGGAGGAGGGGGGGGGGGGGGAGGGGGGGGGCGGGGGGGGGAGGGGGGGAGGGGGAGGGGGGGGCGGGGGGGGGGGGGGGGAGAGGAGGGGGGGGGGGGGGGGGAAGGGAAGAGGGAGGGGGGGGGGGGGGGGAGGGGGGGGGGGGGAAAGGGGGGGGGGAGGGGGGGGGGGGAGGGGGGGGGGGAGGGGGGGAGGGGGGGGGGGGGGGGGGGGGGAGAGGGGGGGGGGGAGGGGGGGGGGAGAGGGGGGGGGGGGGAGGGGGGGGGGGGGGGGGCGGGGGAGGGGGGGGGGGGAGGGGGGGGGGGGGGGGGGGGGGGGGGGGGGAGGGGGGAGGGGGGGGAAGGGGGGGGGGGGGATGGAGGGGGGGCGGG
>JAIWJD010000007.1:4298008-4303008 GCA_022818045.1 Neotoxoptera formosana | reverse complement strand
GGGGGGGGGGGGAAGGGGGGGGGGGGGGGGAGAAGGGGGGGGAGGGGGGGGGGGGGGGGAGGGGGGGGGGGGGGGTGGGGGGGGGGGGGGGAGGAGGAGAGGGGAGGGGGGGGGGGAGATGGGGGGGGGGGGGGGGGGAGGGGGAGGGGGGGGGAGGGGGGGGGGGGGGGGAGGGGGGGAGGGGGGGGGGGGGGGGGGAGGGGGGGGGGGCGGGAGGGGGGGGGGGGGGGGGGGGGGGGGGGGGGGGGGGGAGAGGGGGGGGGAGGGGAGGGGGGGGGGGGGGGCGGGGGGGGGGCGGGGGGGAGGGGAGGGGGGAAGGGGGGGGGGGGGGCGGGGGCGGGGAGGGGGGGGGGGGGGGGGGGGGAGGGGGGGGGGGAGGGGGGGGGGGCGAGGGGGGGGAGGGGGGGGGGGGGGGGGGGGGGGGGGGGAAGGGGGGGGGGGGGGGGGGGGGGGGGGAGGGGGGGGGGGCGGGGGGGGGGGGGGGGGAAGGGGAGGAGAGGAGGGGGGGGGGGGGGAGGGGGGGGGGGGGGGAGGGGGGGGGAGGGGGGGGGGAGGGGGGAGGGGGGGGGACGGGGGAGGGGGGGGGGGGGAAGAGGGGGGGGGGGAGGGGGGGGGGGGGGGAGGGGGGGGGGAGGGAGGGGGGGGGGCGGGGGAGGAGGGGAGGGGGGGGGGGGGGAGAGAGGGGGGGGGGGGAGGAGGGGGGGGAGGGGGGAGGGGGAGGGGGGGGGAGGGGAGGGGGGGGGGGGGGGGGGGGAAGGGGGGGGAGGGGGGGGGGAGGGGGAGGGGGGGGGGGGGGGGGGGAGGGGGGGAGGGGGGGGGGTGGGGGGGGGGGGGGGGGGGAGGGGGAAGGGGGGAGGGGAGGGGGGGGGGGGGGAGGAGGGGGGGGGGAGGCGGGGGGGGGGGGAGGGGGGGGAGGGAGGGCGGGGGAGGGGGGGGGGGGGGGGGGGGGGGGGGGGGGAAGAGGGGGGGGGGAAGGGGGGGAGGGGGGGGGGGGGAGGGGGGGGGGGGGGGGGGGGGAGAGGGGGGAGGGGGGGGAGGGGGGGGGGGGGGGGGGGGGGGGGGGAGAGGGGGGAAGGGGGGGGGGGGAGGAGGGGGGGGGGGGAGGGGGGGGGGGGGGGAGAAGGGGGGGGGGGAGAGGGGGGGGAGAGGGGGGGGGGGGGGGAGAAGGGGGGGGGGGGGAGGGGGGGGGGGGGGGAAGGGGGGGGGAGGGGGGGGGGAGGGGAGAGGGGGGGGGGGGGGAGGGGGGGGGGGGGGGGGAGAGGGGAGGGGGGGAGGGGGGGCGGGGGGGCGGGGGAGGGGGGGGGGGGGGGGAGGGGGGGAGGGGGCGGGGGGGGGGGGAGGGGGGGGGGGGGGGGGGGGGGGGGGGAGGAGGGGGGGAGGGAGGGGGAGGGGGCGGGGGGGGGGGGGGGGGGGGGAGGGGGGGGGGGGGGAGAGGGGGGGGGGGAAGGAGGGGGGGGGGGGGGGGGGGCGGGGGGGGGGGGGGGGGGGGAGGGGTGGGGGGGGGGGGGGGGGGGGGGGGGGGGGGGAGGGAGGGGAGGAGGGGGGGGGGGGGGGGGAGAGGGGAGGGGGTGGGAGAGGGGAGGGGAGGAGGGGGGGGGGGGGAGGGAGGAGGGGGCGGGGGGAGGGAGGAGGGGAGGGAGGGGGGGGGGGAGGGAGGGAGGGAGGGAGGGGGAGGGGGGGAGGAGGGGAGGGGGAGAGGGGGAGAGGAGGGGAGGGAGGGGAGAGAGAGGGAGGGGGAGGGGTGAGGGGGAGGGGGGGAGGGGGGGGGGGAGAGAGGGGAGGGAGGGAGGGGGAGAGAGCAGGTGGGGAGGGGAGGGGAGGGGGGAGAGGAGGGGGAGGGGGAGAGGAGGAGGGGGGGGGGGGGGGGGGAGGGAGGAGGGAGAGGGGAGGGGGAGGGGGGGAGGGAGAGGGAGGCGGAGGGAGAGGGGCGGGGGGAGAGGAGGGGGGAGAGGGGAGGGAGAGGGGGAGGGAGGGGCGAGGGAGGGGGAGGGGGGAGGGGGGGAGGGGAGGGAGGAGGCGGGGGAAGAGGGAGGGGGGGGGGGGGGAGGGGAGGGGGAGGAGGAGGGGAGGAGAGGGGGGGGGGAGAGGGGGGGAGGGAGGGGAGTGGAGGGGGAGTGGGGGAGGGGGAGGAGGGGGAGGAGAGGGGAGGGGGAGGGAGGGAGGGGGGGAAGGAGGAGGAGGGGGAGGGGGAAGGGGGAGGAGGGGGGGGGGGGAGGGGGAGGGGGGGAGGAGGGAGAGGAGGGGGGGGGGAGGGAGAGGGAGAGGGGGAGAGGGGGGGAGGGAGGAGAGGGGGGGAGGGAGGGAGGGGGGGAGGGAGAGGAGGGGGGGGAGAGAGGGGGGGAGGGGGGGCGGGGAGGGAGGAGGGGAGGGGGAGGGGGGGAGGGAGGGGGAGGGGGGGGAGAGGGGGGGAGAGGGGGGGAGGGGAGGGGGGGGAGGAGCGGGGGAGGGGAGAGGGGGAGAGGGGGAGGGGGGGGGAGGGAGGGGGGGGGGGGGATGGGGAGGGAGGGGGGGAGGCGGGAGAAGGGAGGGGAGGGAGGGGGGGGAAGGGGGGAGGGGAGGGGAGAGGGAGGGGGGGGGAGAGGGAGAGGGGGGGAGGAGAGGGGGGGGGAGGGGAGGAGGGGGAGGGGGGGGTGGAGGGGGGGAGGGGAGGAGAGGGGGGGGGGAGAGAGGGAGGGGGATGGGGAGGAGGGGGGGAGGGGGGAGGGAGGGAGGGGGGGAGGAGGGAAGGGAGAGGGGGGGAGGGGTGGGGGGAGGGGGGAGGGGGGGGGGGGGGGAGAGGAGAGAGGGGGGGGGGAGGGGGGCGGGGGAGGGGGGGGGAGGGGGGGGAAGGGGGCGGGGAGGGGGGGGGGAGGATGGGAGGGGGAGGGGGAGAGGGAGGGGGGGGGAGGGGGGGAGGGAGGGAGGGGAGAGGGAGGGGAGAGGGAGAGGGAGGGAGGGGGCGGGGGGGGGGAGGGAGGGAGGGGGGAGGGAGAGAGGAGGGGGGGGGGAGAGGGAGGGAGGGGAGGGAGGGGGGAGGGGAGGGGGAGAGGGGAGGGGAGAGGAGGAGGGGAGGGAGGGAGGGGGGAGAGGAAGAGGAGGGGGGGGGGAGGGAGGGGGAGAGGGGGGGGGGGAGAGAGGGGGGGGAGGGAGGGGACGGGGGAGGAGGGTGGAGAGGGGGGGGCGGAGGGGAGAGGGAGGGGGGGGGGGTGGAGGGAGAGGGAGGGGGAGGGGGGAGAGGGGGAGGGGGGGAGAGGGGCGGGGAGGGGGAGGGGGGCGGGGGGAGGAGGGGGAGAGGAGGGGAGGGGGAGGGGTGGGGGAGGAGAGGGGGGAGGGGGGAGAGGGGGAGGGAAGGGGAGGGGGAGGGGGGAGGGGGAGGGGGGGGGGGGCGGGGGGAGGGGGAGGGGAGGGAGGGGGGAGGGAGGGGGGGAGAGGGGGGAGGGGGGGAGGGGGGAGAGGAGAGGGGGGGCGAGGGAGGAGGGGGAAGGGGGAGGGGCGGGGGAGGGAGGGGGGATGGGGGGGGAGGGGGAGGGAGGGGGAGAGGAGGGAGAGGGGGGGGGGAGGGGAGGAGAGGGGAGGGAGGGGAGGGGGAGCGGGGGAGAGGGGAGAGGGGGGGAGGGGGAGGGAGGGGAGGAGAGGGGGAGGGGAGGGGAGAGGGTGGGGGAGAGGGGGAGGGAGAGAGGAGGGGGAGGGGAGGGGAGAGGGGGGGGGGAGGAGGAGGGAGGGCGGGAGAGAGGGGGGAGAGGGGAGGGGGGGGGAAAGGGGGGGGGAGGGGGGAGGAGGAGGGGGAGGAGAGAGGAGGGGAGGGGAGGGAGAGGGATGAGGAGAGGGGGAGGGAGGGGGGGGAGAGAGAGGAGGGGGAGGAGAGGGGGGAGGGAGGGGGGGAGAGGGGAGAGAGGGAGAGGAGGGGGGGGGAGGGAGGGAGGAGGGGAGGGGGGAGGGAGGAGAGAGGGGGGGGGGGAGGGAGAGAGGGGAGGGGGAGGAGAGGGAGGGGGGGGGAGGGGAGGGGGGGGGAGGGGGGGGGGAGGGGGGGGGAGGGGAGGAGGGGGGGGGGGAGGGGGAGAGGGGAGGGGGAGGGGGGCGGGGGAGGGGGAGGGGAGGAGAGGATGGGAGGAGAGGAGAGGGAGAGGGAGGGGGGGGAGGGAGGGAGAGGGGAGGGAGAGAGGGGAGGGGGGAGAGGGGGGGGGAGGAGAGAGAGGGGGAGGGGGGAGGAGGAGAGAGAGGGGGAGAGGGGGGGGCGAGAGGGAGGGAGGGGGGGGAGAGAGGGGGGAGGGGTGGAGGGGAGAGGAGGGGAGGAGGAGAGAGGGGGGAGGGAGGGGGGGAGGGGGGGGCGGGGGAGATGAGGGGAGGGGAGAGAGGAGGCGGAGGAGGAGAGGAGAGGGGGGAGAGAGGAGGGAGGGGGGAGAGAGGGGAGGGAGGGGGAGGAGGAGGAGGGGGAGGGGGGGGGAGGGGGACGGGAGGGGGAGAGGGTGGAGGGGAGGAGGGGGAGCAGAGAGAGGGAGGGGGGAGAGAGGAGCGGAGGGGGGAAGGAGGGAGGGAGAGAGGGGGAGGGAGAGGGGAGAGGTGGGAGGGAGAGGGGAGGAGGGGGAGAGGAGAGGGGGAGAGGGGAGGGGAGGAGAGGGAAGGAGAGGAGAGGGGAGGGGGGGAGAGGAGGGAGGGAGAGGAGGAGGGGGGGGGGAGGGGAGGGGAGAGAGGGGAGAGAGGGGGGGGAGGGGGGGGAGAGAGGGGAGAGGAGGAGGGGGGGGGAGGAGGGGGGGGAGAGAGGAGGGAGAGGGGAGGGGAGAGGGAGGGGAGGAGAGGGGGGGAGAGAGAGGAGGAGGGAAGGGGGGGAGGGAGAGGGGGAGGGGGGAGAGAGGGGAGGGGGAGAGGAGGAGAGAGGGGGGGGGGGCGAGGGAGGAGGGAGGAGAGGGGAGGAGGGGGGGCGGGAGAGGGAGGGGAAGAGGGGAGGGAGCGGAGGGGAGGGAGAGGGGAGGGAGGGGGAGAGAGGAGGAGGGGAGGAGGGGGGAGGGGAGGAGAGGAGGGAG
>JAIWJD010000007.1:4290508-4293008 GCA_022818045.1 Neotoxoptera formosana | reverse complement strand
GGGGGGGGGAGGAGGGGGGGGGGAGGGAGGGGGGAGGAGGGAGGGGGAGAAGGGGGGGGGGGAGGGGGGGGAGGGGGGGGAGAGGGGAGGGGGGGGGGAGAGGGGGGGGGGGAGGGGGGGGGGGTGGGGGAGGGGGGGGGGGGGAGGGGGGGGGGGGAGAGGCGGGGGGGGGAGGGGGGGGGGGGGGAGGGGAGGGGAGGGGGGAGGGAGGGGGGAGGGGGGGGGGGAGGGAGGGGGGGGAGGAGGGGGGGGGGGGAGGGGCGGGGGGAGGGGGGGGGGGGGGAGGGGGGAGGGTGGGGAGGGGGGGGGGGGGAGAGGGAGGGGGGGGAGGGAGGGGGAGGGGGGGGAGAGAGGGGGGGGAGGGGGGGGAGGGGGGGAGGGGGGGAGGGGGGGGGGATGGGGGGAGGGGAGGGGGGGGGGGGAGGGGAGAGGGGAGGAGGGAGGGAGGGCGGGGGGGAGAGGGGGGGGGGGGAGGGAGGGGGGGGGAGGGGGGGGAGGGAGGGGGGGGGGGAGGGAGGAGGGGGGGGGGAGGGGGGGGAGGGGGAGGGGAGGGGGAGGGGGGGAGGGGAGGTGGGGAGGGGGGAGAGGGGGGGGGGAGAGGGGGAGGGGGGGGGAAGGGGGGGGGGGGGAGGGGGGGGGAGGGGGGAGAGGGGAGGGGGGGGGGGGGGGGGGGGGGGGGGGGAGGGGGGGGGGGGGGGGAGGGGGGGAAGGGGGGGGGGAGGGGGGGAGGAGGGGGGGGGAGGGGGGGGGGGGGGGGGGGGGGAGGGGGGGGGGGGGGGGGGGGGAGGGGGAGGGGGGGGGGGGGGGGCAGGGGGGGAGGGGGGGGGGGGGGGAGGAGGGGGGGGGAGGGGGGGGAGGGGGGGGGGGGGGGGAAAGGGGGGGGGGGAGGGGGGGAGGAGCGGGAGGGGAGGGAGCGGGGCGTAGAGAGGGGGGGGTGAGAGGGGGGAGGGAGGAGGGGGGAGGGGGGAGGGGGGGGAGAGGGAGGGGGGATGGAGGGAGAGGAGGGGGAGGGGGGAGTGGAGAGGGGGAGGGAAGGGGGGGAGGGGGGGGAGGGAGGGGAGGGGGAGGGGAGAGGGGGGGGAGGAGGGGGGGGGGAGGGGACGGAGGGAGGAGGGGGGGGAAGGAGAGGAGAGGAGGGGGGGGGGGGAGGAGAGGGGGAGGGAGGAGGGGGGAGAGGGAGAGGGGAGGGAAGGGGGGGAGGGAGGGAGAAGAGGGGAGAGGGAGGGGGGGGGGAGGGGGGGGATGGGGGGGAGGGGGGGGGGGGGATGGAGGGGGGGAGAGAAGGGAGGGGGGGGGGAGGGGAAGGGAGGGGGGGGGGAGGGGGGAGGGAGGGAGTGGGGGGGGAGGGAGGGAGAGAGGGGGAGGAGGGGAGAGGAGAGGGGGCAAGGGGGGGGGGGGGGGAGAGGGAGAAGGGGGGGGGGGGGATGAGAGGAGAGAGAGGGAGAGGGGGAGCGAGGGGGAGGGGAGGGGGAGATGGGGGAGGGGGGGGCGGGAGAGGGGGGGGGAGGGAGAGGAGGATTGGAGTGGAGGTGAGGGGGAGGGGGAGGGAGGAGTGGGGGGGGGGGAGAGGGAGGGGGGGAATGGGGGAGGACGAGGAGGGAGGGGGGGGGAGATGAGGAGAAGCGAGGAAGGGAGGGGGGGGGAGGAGGTGGGGGGGGGGAGGGGGGCGAGGAGAGGGGGGAGAGGGGGGGGGGGGGAGGAGGGGGGGAGAGAGAGGGGGAGGGGGGAGAGGGGGAGGGGTGGGGGGAGGGGGGGGAGGTGGGGGAGCGAGAGGGGGGGAGGGGATGGGAAGGGATGAGGGGGGAAAGAGGGGAGGGGGGGGAGACGGGGGGAGGAGGAGGGCGGGAAGGGGGAGAAGGGAGGGGAGGGGGGGAGGAGGGAGGGGGGGAGGGGGAGGGGGGGAAGGATGGGACGAGGGGGGGGGGGAAGAGAGGGGAGAGAGGAGGAAGGGGGAGGGGGAGAGAGGGGGGTAGGGGGAGGAGGGGGGGAGAGAGGGGTGGAGGGAGAGGGAGGGGCGAAGGAGGGGAGGGGAGGGAGAGGGAGGATGGGAGGATAGGGGTGAGAGAGGATGAGGAGGGGAGGAGGGGGGGGGGGGGAGGGAGATGAGGAGGATGGAGGGCGTGACGGGGGGGGGACTTGGGAGAGGAGAGGGGGGAAGCGGGGAGAGGGGAAGGGGCGGGGGAAAGATGAGGGGAGGGGAGAGGAGGGGCGGGGGGGGGGAGGGGGGAGGACGGGGGAGAGGGGGGGGGAGGGGGGAGGGAGGAGGGGGAGAGGATTGGGGAGGGAGGAGAGAGATAGAAAGGGAGATGCGGAGGGGAGGGGGGGTGAGGGGGGGGTGGGGGGAGGGGGGGAGGGGGGAGGGGGGGGGGGAGGCGGGGTAGGGGAAGGGGAGGGGGGGAGAGGGGAGAGGGGGACGAGGAAGGGATGGAGAAGGGGAGGAGGGGAGAAGGAGGGGAGGAGGGGAGGGCGAGAGGGGGGGAGAAGAGGAGAGAGAGAGAGG
>JAIWJD010000007.1:4277435-4290408 GCA_022818045.1 Neotoxoptera formosana | reverse complement strand
CCAAACCCAACCAAAAACTCTAAATCCACCTACCTATCCCCCCAAACCCCCCCCCATCACAACATACTAACACAACCCAAAACAATCACCCTACATAACAATCATCAAAACCCACCTACCCCACCAACCAAAAAATCCATCAACCCATAAACACCCAACCAACATAAACACAAAAAAACAACCACACTCACCACCATCAACCAAACACCAATCAACCCACCATCCACCACATTACAACCCAAAAACACCAAACCACCATACCCTAATCAAAACCAACCCAAAACCTACACCACCTAATAACCATACAAAACCCATACACCAACCCCCTCCAAAAACAATAACACACAACCACCCACCAACCCCCCACAACAACACCATACCACTACCAACTCTCCCCACCCAACCCACACCCCAAACAACACCCATCAAACTCCACAAACTCACCATTAAAACCATACCCACCCTATCCCAAAACACCAACATATTCCCCCATAAACCCATCAAAATACAAATCCCACACACCCAACTCCTCCCACAAACATACCACACCCTACCCAAACCAAACACACAAAACCCCTAACCCAAACCCCACACCCTATCACATAATCACATCTTTCAATTCAAACCCCCCAAAACCACACCATCACCAACCCTAACACACACATCCAAACCCCACCCCCCCCCAACCCTCCACAAAACAAACCCAACCACCACACAACCAACACCATCCCCCAACTACAAACCCAACACACCCAAACCCCACCCCTACCCACAAATCACCACATCACAAACCATACACACAATACATCCCCCAAACACAACCCCCAATAAAATAATAACCAACTAACCAAAAAAACCTCCCAATAAATCAAACCACATAACAACCACCCAACCCCCCTAATAAACCCATCACCAACCCCCACAAAACAAAAAAACTCACCACCCCCCCACCCCCCCCCACATCACCTCCCAATCACACCCCAAACCACCACCCCCCCCCCCCCCCCCCCCCCCCCCCCCCCCCCCCCCCCCCCCCCCCCCCCCCCCAACAAAAAACCCCCCAACCCCCCCCAAATTTACCAAAAAAAAACCAAAAACCCAAAAACCCCCCCCCAAAAAACCCCCCCCCCCAAATCCCCCCCAAAAAAAAACCCCCCCCCCCAAAACCCCCAAAAACCCCCCCCCCAAAAAAACCCCCCCCCTTTAAAAAAAAAAACAAAAATACCAAAAAATCCCTAACAAAACAAATCAAAAAACCCCCCCCAAAACCCACCCAAAAAACCCCCCAACCAAAAAAAAAAAACATAATACCTATACACATCCACCCAACAAAACTGAAACATCAAATAAAACCAAAATCACCACACCATAACTCCCAAAACCAATCCCATCCCCACCAATACCACTCCACCAAACATAAATCCAAACATCACATCCCCTACCACACTAAACACCCACCCCACAAACTAAAACATCAACTTACACAACATCTAAAACTTACTTAACCCCATAACTAAAAAACTAATTAACCCATCCACAAACACCCCATTCAATCACACACAACAACAAACCTCATCAAAACATAATCAAAACCAAACTACTATCACTCATCTTATATCTAACTACAACCCTATACCAACCCACAACCAACACCACCCAAATACCCCAACATATTTTCCCCCAATCCCCCCCCCCCTCACTTCCACCAAATTTCCATAACCTTCCCTCCTTCCTCACCATACCTATAATAAACTCCCCCACCCACCCATAAAACAACCCACTCTTTAATCCCACTCCTTTCCCCCTCAACCTCCTATTTTCTAACCATCTTTAAATCTCCAAACAAAAAAACTCCATTATCCCATCCTCCTAACTCCATTTCTTCACACTAATTTAAATTTACACCATACCCCTAAAAATAACCATACCACACCCCATCACACAACACCATATCCCTATCCTCAACACTCCCTAATAATACCTCCCCCCCCTATCCATCCCTAAAATCTCAACAACACCCATCACACATACTTAATCATCTTTACTTTCCTCCCAATACACTAACATAACAAACATACCACTTAACCATTTAAATACATCACAACAACATAATATTCCATTCCTCCCTCTCCCTCTTTACCTCTCCACAATCTCATACCAATCCACAACAAAACACCACCATCACAAAAACATCAATAACCTACATAACTACCCAACCCCCCAACCACCAAATAACTTAACAACACACCCCTAACCAATCCCCCTACCAAAATCCTCCCCCTATAAACAATATTCACACATCAATTCACCTCCTACTCAAAAAACACATACACCCAAACATCAAAATTATACCTTTACAAAAAACTCAAATAATTATTCACCCCACACAAAACCAAACCCCCTCACCATTCAAAACTATATTTTTTCCCTACCCCCCCCCTACAACCATCACAAAATCACTAAAAAATCCTCCTCATCTACCAATCCCTCAAATATCACACCTCCCCCCACCATAACACTCACCCCCCCTTCTTACATTAACTCCCACTCCCTACCCCTCCCATCAAGAAACACCCAAACCCCCCCCCCACATCTTCCACCCCCATCCAACTTTAACACCCCAAAACCATACCTTCATACAAAAAAAAAAAAAAAACCCCCATCTAACTCCCCACCCTCTAAAATTCCAAAAAACCTCCAAATCACCAAACAATACTCTATAATCCCTCCCACTACCCCATACATAACACAAATCACCCCACCCAAATCCACCCTTATCAATATAAACAAATTTTCATAAAACCTCCTAAAATCCAAACCTCCAATATACTAAAAAACTTCATATCAACACTACTAAATCTATATATTACTCTAACATTTACCAAAACAACTCTCCCCATCCATCAAAACCACTTACCACTATACACCACACCCTTACCTCCCTACCCCCTACCTTCTTCAAACCACCATATCCCACCTCCCCTCTAAACAACATCCCACAACCAAATACAAACACACACCAACAAACAAAAAACCAACCACTCCACACCCCCACACTCAAACAAAAAAAAAAAAAAAAATAAAACAACCACAAACACCAATACAACCACCCCCAAACCAACCCCCCAACTAAAAACCACTTACCCAAAAAACAAATAACCAAACCCAAATCCAAAACCATAACAAAAACTCAAACCTCCTAAATAATACAAAACAATCAAAAAAAATAACCCCACCAAAAAAAAAAATCTAAAAACTCCACTCATACCCAAACAAACCCACTACTTACCTTACCCCCCCCCCCTACAACTACCACCCCCCCCAAACCTATATACCCTCCCCCCCACCAAACCTCCCCACCCCCATATAACCCAATCCCACCCTAAAAAACCTACACATATCAAAACCCAATACCAACCCACAAACCCCAAAACCCCCTATTACCCAACCCTTACCCCACCATCCACCACCTAACTCCCACCAAACAACCACACCACCACCACTACACAAACAACCAAATACAACCAATACAAATAATCAACCCCCACACAAAAATACAACACAACCACATAAACACCATAACACAAACAACACAACCAACCCCCCATAAACCCTAACCCACACATCCAAATACCCTATCAATCTAAAACAACAAACGCAAACACAACCATCCACCCCACCAAAAATTACCACAACACTACAACCTCATTACTATTAAATACCCCACACAATACCCTAACAATATCTTACCAACCATAAACCCTTACAACCCCTAACCATCCCTCCAAATATAACTCACAACAAAAAATCATAACCTCAACATAAATAACAACATATCAAACTCAAACGACATATTTATCTTCTAATACACCCCACAACCCCCCCCCCCCCCCCCCCCCCTCCCCCACCTTTACATACATACCAAACAAACACAAATCGTTAATCCCAAACCCAATACTTACATAACTAAAAATCATAACAGCCTTCAATAACAACAAAAAACCAAACACCGATAATCTCCATAACCATCCCACAAAAAATAACAACCTCACCACAACCCCCAATCTCTTATAAACCATCTAATTACACATCCACATATAAACCACTTTTCTCCAACATCATCCTACAAACACACCCAAACCAAACAATCCTCATCCCCCTAAACCTCCTTCCACCCTCATACTTATCACCTCACCCCAAAACCCCCCACATACTCTTCAAAACAACCAACCCACTCCACACCCCCTTTATAATACCCATAAACCCCCTTCCTCACTATAATACCCTCTAATATCCTAACCCCTCCTCCAAATTCCCTTAATACACCATCCCACCCACAAATCACACAACCCCACACTTCCCCCACCCCCCCCTCCCATCAATCCCACACAATCATCCATACAATCACCCAAAATTATCAAAACAACACCCCACTCTTAAATAACCTCAACACACAATCACACCAAAATCCCTATACAAAAACCCCACAACCCCACTAACAATACATCCACACACCTCACCCAACCCCAAAAAAAAAAACACCACTACACCTACAGAACCCCCCCAAAAAACAAAAAAATACAAACCAACAAACCCCCCAAAACCATCACCCACACAAAAACACACCATCATCAACCTCCTAACACTCAAACCACCCAAACTCTCATATACAATAACCACCCCTAATTCAACAACCACAAACACTTACATCACACACCCCAATACTCCCCAAACCCCCCATACAAACGACTAACAACAAACCAAAACAACCAACAAACATACACACCTCCCTCACACACTACTCCCAACAAAACCACATCCATACTTATCAAAATCCTTCAAAATCAAAAACAAGACATCACTACAACACTAATCACTACATACAACTACTACTAAAACCACCCCCCTACACACCTTACAAAACCACTACAAAATTCACCTACATACCATACAACCTCATCCCACCACCAATAAATTATTAAACATCAAACCAAATCCCCAACCATATCCACACCAACGCAACCCAACCTCCCTACACCCTACCCCCTACACAACACACCTATCCCACCCCCCCCACCCCCACCCCCACAAATACAACACACATATCAACAATCACCTAAAAACACTACCCCAAACCACCACCAACTCTCAACACCTTTACCACCTTCAAACACATACCACAACTATTAATTCTTCAAATCACACATGACTATACACCGCTTTAAATAAAAAATCAAACACAATAACACAACACAACAACTCCTACTCATACACATCCATTAAATACACAACTCCCCCACCACAAATAAATACACCACAACTAAAACTCTTAAAAAACTTCTACACAAAAACAAAACTACCCATCACACCCCCCATCCACCATCCTCCAAAAACCCCCCACAAACCCATAAACTCCTACACTAACCCCCCCCCCCACCTCACCCAAATAATCCCATCCCCCACCCCCCCCCCCTATTATCACCCTAATAAAACACAACATTATAACCTCCCACCCCCCCCACCCTCCCTACCACCCCAATACCATACCCCCAACACCTTCCCCCCCTTACACCTAACCCTAACTAACAAAAACAAAACTCCCTCTACCCCCCCCAAAACTTACCCAACTTAATTCCACCCAACCACAAACCACTAACCCCCCCTAACACACACAACTACCCCCCCCAAAAAAAAAATTAAAATATCCCCTCTCATCCAAAATATCATTAACAAAACAATAACCCCCTCATCAAATCCCCCTTCACCAATCAAAACTATCAATCCCTAAAATCTTTCAATACCTCAATACCTATAATCCCCCCTTATAACCCTTCAAACTAACACTACCCCCCCCCCCCCTATCCACCCCCTTATTACCTACCCCCCTTTATTCACACCATACCCCCCCCACATTCACAACCAAATCACCCTCAAAATATCATACATAAAAAAAAAAAAACCCATCAATTAAAACAAATAACCACCACTCCACCTCTCATACACTCCCAATCACCATCCTAAAACCCCCACAACATTATATCTACTAACATATCACATCCCCATAAATCCACCAAAAACTTCACCCCCAACACTAAACTCACCCACTATCCTACCACACCCTTCCTTACACAAAAAAAACACTCCATTACACCACCACTTACCCCAACACCCCAAAAACACCACTTAACAATACTCACAAATCATTTAACCAAACAACCCCCTTCAAACCTAAACCCAACATCCAAACAAACTAAATTACCTAAACAATACACCACTACCCCAATCTAAAATCAATATAAACCTCTAAACAACCTATACAACCACCATAATAATAAATACCCCAACCACAAACCAAAAACCCCCCCTTCCTTCATTCCTCCAACACACAACAACCAACACCCCACCAACCTACTCCATACAAACCATATATACCTCCAATTCTTACAACCCACAAAACACACCCCCCCAAACACTCTAATACTCCCCCCAACCATCCTACCCACACTAACCCCCATACCCCCCACAAACCACCAAACCCATCACAACATTCCTAACCACCACATACCCCAAATCAAAAATACCCCCATTATCCACCCCCAACTCAATAAACCCTCACACCCCCCCCAAACAACCCATCATCACACCAAACTACATCATTATCACCCCAAACACAATCCATAACCACCCCTTATACTAAAACCCAACCAAAACAAAATAAAATCCCATCCCCCCACAAAATCACATCCAAACCCCCATAAATAACCCTCCACCCACCAACTAACCCCACCATCCCCCACAAACCCCCCAAACCAAACTTAACTAACTTTACCTACCCCATCACACCCCACCCCCTATTACAACCAAACAATAATACAAACTCCAATCCACTCCCACCTCCCAACTTTAACCACCAATACCCAAACAAACTCCCAAACAACAACTAACCAAACAATCACACCCCCAATCACAAAAACAAACGATACACCACCCTTCTACTCATAATTCAAAATACCCCATCAAACATCTACCACACAAAAACCGAACCCCCCACCATAAAATATTACCCATACATCTAAACTAAACCAACATGACCCAGAGACGCACGACCAAGAAAATATCTTAATACAAAATTATACCAAACTTCAACCGCACAACCCTACATACTCCACCACCCAAAACCGTCTCCAAAATAAAAAAATAATTAAAATAATAATCCAACCCACTGTCTCACCCCAAAACTACCCTCACCAATACAATAACAATACAAATAACAAAACATAATCTGACAATCCTCATCAATGAAAACATCCCCCCCCATTACAAACAATTAACCTAAAACAACACTAAACCATAAATCTTTCAACCACATCATAAAATTACAATATCCAATTCACACAACCCCTACTTACAAATATACATAACACATTTTATAACTAAACCAAAACATAATTACCATAGGTTACCACAGACAAAATTACATCACATACCCTATATCCCATAGTCAAACAACCATTAAATATGAACTCTCTCATTCTTACAAATCTAAACCATACCACCCCCACCTAATATACACCAAATATCTCAATCTACCCATATTCCAGGATAAACAAAAAAATCAAACACCCCCCGCAATCCCCAAATTCATTCATCAAATGGAATTAACTAAAAAAAAAAAAAAAATACCAAATTCCCCTAATACAAATTACCAACTTTTAAAGTTCCAAATTTCCATCATAAAACTAACACAAACGAACCTCCCCATAAATACACCACACTTTTACATTTCACTAATCACACTTCAATCATTTAAATCCTAGTACAATTCTTAAAACACACAAACATAAACACAACCAATATGACTTTCCTAAAATTATAGTATTAATAAGGTACATTGGCCCACCACCCCCCACAGAAAAACAACATACTATGCCTTTACAAAACCCCTCACACCTACATATTATACTAATCACCCACACTCCCACATCCAAAAGACAAAACACCCAACTCAAAAAACTTAATTACCAACTCCATCCCCCCAACAACACTTTGCTCCATACATAACCATATATACAATACTAAACATATCACTAACCAAACTAAAGTTCACCACTCAAATTAACCTAAACTATATGCAATAATAACCAATTCATTACACAAATAGTGTATACTACACTTAAACAAATTTTACTTGAATGACATAATATGAGTCATGAAATAAAAATAGATAATTGACCAAACATGTAAAGTAAATTATGTACCCCCCAATCGTAAATATCAAAAACAAAACACATCCACATAATCTCCAACACACTTCACACCCACCCAAACATCATATTAAAACACTAAATCATACCGATTATTCTCTTAACCTATCACAATCATACCACCACCAAACCATTACCAACCATACTCAACACTCCTACAACAAATAATTCTATATAAACATCCTCAGATCACAAACTTTACCCATTTACCACAACACCTCAAACAAAATCAAAAACATACACACCCATCAACAACATCAAAAACCTACCAACAACAACCAAATACCCCACCTCCTAACATAAAACAAACCTACCCCACAACTTAACAACCCATATAACACCACATCATACAACCACAAACATACCCAACAAATCTTAAATTTTTCAATACCCATTTTCCCACCTCCCTTACATTCACCACCACCACCAAAACATTCTTCAAATTCCTCAAAACATATTTCACACTAACCTTTACCCTCATCCAAATCCCAACCAAAACCCACAACAAACTCTTACATTCCCAAAAAGAATACAAAAACAACACCACAAAACACATACCCCCACACAAAAAAAAAAAAACAATAATAAAATACAACACATTACATAACACAACAAAAAACACACATTTTCTTTTTCACCCCCCACCTACCACCCCACCCACACCCCATCAAACCATACCACAAAACAACAAAAATCAACCAATAACAAAACAACAATTTCAAACTAATAACAACATAACCCATAACAACACCAAAAAACACCCAAAAAAATAATAAACAAATTCAAACTCCATCAAACCCATATTAAATTACATATACCAATAAACCTTAACCCCCCACACCCCCCATACACACTTCCACCATCAACAACCACAACCACCACTAAAAAACCAAACTTACAAACACTTACCAACCCACAAAAATAAACCTACATCACAACCCATCAACACAACATATACACAACTTACCCAAAATCACACCCAAACCCCTCCCCCCATCCACCCCAACCAATTAAAACCCCAACAACACCACTAATCTCCTCCACATCACATAATAAACCCCCACCCACACCACAACAACCCACCAAAATCTATAACCTATCTACCAACCAACCCTTAACCCCCCAACACATTACCCCTATCCCTTCCCCCCCTTTAACTTAACCCCCCCCCCCAACAAACCATAACCCCCCAACTCCTAACAACCCACATCTCCACCCTAACCCCCCCCCACACCCAAACCCCCCATATACCCACCACTACAAAACAAATAACACCAACTACCCAAACCCAAAACATCCCCCACCAATCCCTAACACATTCCACCCTACTCACCAAACCCCAATCCTACTAAACATTACCCCCCAATTTAAATAAATTCAAAAAATTCCTGACCCCTCCTCCAAAAACAAACAAAACACCCTACACCCCACCAACACCTCCCATTTCCACCACCACTATACCCACTTAAAAATCCCCCCCATTCACAAAAAAACAACCCCAACCCCCCAACTTCCAATCCCAAACCCCCCCAAAAAACCACCAAAAAACACCCCTAAAAACTCCACACCCCCCTCAAACCCCACAAATAATTCCAAAACCTAAAAAACACCCCCCAAAAAATATACCATACATCACCATATAAATAATACCCAATAATCCCCATAACAAACCCCAAACCCAACTCCAACCCTCCCACCCCACCCAAATAAACTACAACCACCCCCCACAAAAAAAAAAAACCCTATAAATCCAACCCAAACCCACAAAATAACAACCCCCCACCAACAACAACCAAAACACCCCCCTTAACCACCATAACCCCCCCACACATAAAAAACCAACAAATAAACATCTTTCAACCAAACACCATAAACAACCCACCCTCCAAAACCTCCCCCCCAAAACAACCCCCCCCCACCAAATTCTATCCCTACCCCATAACCCAACCCACAAAAAAAAAAAACCCCCCCCCAAAAACTCCCCATTCCCACCCCCTCCCCAACCCACCCCCCCCCCCACCCCCAAAAAAATACCCAACAACAACCACCACCAAATCACCAGGCCACACAACCCCCACACACCCAACTCCAACAACACCAACTACCCCTACTACCCCCCAACCCAAAACAAAACAACATCCCCAACCCCCCCTCCACCCCCCCTTATCCACCATATATTATCCATATCAAACTCCACACCAATCTCAAAAATCACCCAACAAATACATCACACCTCCCACTCCCCGTACACCAAAAATAACCCTTCACAAAATACCTTATTCAAACACCCCCCTAATCTTCCAACCCATCCATACTCTAAAAACCCATAAAACTACCCACCCCCCCTATCCTTATCCCCAAAAACCTGACCCTACAATATAATAATTCCCCACACCCCTATCTCTACCAAATTCCTTCCATCCACCCACCAAAACCCCCCACTCTCACTCTCTAACCCACCCCCCCAAAACTTTTCATTCATATAACTACTATTACTACACCTCCCCCACATACCCTACCCATACCCCCCCCAACATCCAACCCCACCCCCCCCCATATAAATCATATAACAAACCCACCTCCCACAATCAACCCTCCACCCAAACCCCACACCCCAATTACCATCCCCTAAACTACATACCTCCCCATACCCTTCAAATCCACCCCACTCCAAAAAACATATATCACCACCCAAACATCCCTCCTCTCCACCTTAAACACTCCCTTCTCAATCACTTTCTTCCTCCCAAAGACCAAAACACAGCTATAACATTCCTTTAATAATCTAAATCCCAACCATCTATATAACTCACCAAAAACTTAAATCCACCTCAATCCCCTTACCAATAATAACCCTTCCCACTACTAATTCAAACACCATCATAATTCTTCAACCCCAAACAGTACCTCTACCAATCAATCTACCCCCCCAACCCCTATCCTTTATCCAAAAACCTCTACTACCAATATACCATTCCCCCAATCCCTATTATCTAACAAATTCCTTCCATCCCTCACCATCAATACAAACACAAATATAATCTTAACCACCCACACCCCCAAATCCTTTATTTCAATACATAAGACTACGATGACTGCACACTACCCACACATACCTCCCACAATACCCCTCAACCCCACCCCCCCATCAATCATCCCTAAAACAAATACCACCCTCACCCACACCCCCCTCACCACCCCCCACCCATTACCCCTACACACATACTCCATCCACCTTCAAATTCCACCTAAAACAACCCCACATCTCCTCTCACCATACACACAATATCCACCCTACTAAACCCCCTTAACCCACACCATAACAAACCCTCACAACCCCAATAAAAATCTAAACCCCCCAAAAAAAAATACCCCCTACTTCCCCAACACTATCCAAATATAACCCAAAAACCCCAAACTCCAACCCCCAAAAACAATCCAAATCCCACCCCCACCCCAATAACCAATACTTACAAAATCCCCCCCCCCCCCCCACCAAAACCCAAACCCTCCCCTACAACCCAATCTTACCCACCCATCCCATCACCATACCACATAAACATAACCCAACATACCCAACTCCCAACACCACCCACCCAAATAAATCCAAAAACCCCACCCCAATACCAAAACCCCCCAACCCCCCCCCATCCAACTACCACACACTACAACCCCATAACCCCACCCCAACAATCCCACCCACACAACACCCACCATCCCCATAAAACAACCACCCCATAAACCCAAAAAATAAACCCACCACCTCACCTCACCACCCCCCCAACACACTAAACAACAACACCCCCAACACCCATAAAAACATAAACCAACCCCCACCCTACCCACCAAATAACAACCACATCCCACCATACACAAACCCCCACAACCTCCCCCCCATCATCCCTCCACACCACAACCCACCCCCAAACCCAACAACCACTAAATACACCCTATACAACCCATCCCCATCCCACCACTCACCCAAACCCCCATCAAATACCCCACCAAACATACATTATCAACCCCTCCCCCATCTCACCTCCAAACACTAAACCACTCCCAAATTTATCCATAATACTCCACACCTACCACCATCACCCCCTAACCCCTAACATCAACTTCCTTTAACCCATCCCACAACCCCAACTATCTCTCCAAACCTAAACACAACCCAACCCTAATAACCACAAACCCTCCCATCCAACCCAAACCCACACACTCACACCCCCCCCCATCAATCAACATCCCCACAACATCCCAACACAAAATACACCAACCACCCCCCAACAACCCTTACACAAATCCCTCACAACACCCACAACAACCCAAATCTCCCCCACCCACACTAACACCAATCCACCACAACCCTCCAATTTACTCCACCAAACTTTCAATACACCTATACAATACAACACACTATAAAATACTCCCACTCCAAACCATAATCCCATAAAATCAACATATTATACCTTTACTTACAACCCTACTCCTCAATATAATCAACAAACCCCTAAAACCAATTCAATTAACCAAAACAAATACCCCATACAACACAAAATCACAAACCCTCAAACCCAAATACAACCACTACCCAAAAATCTAAAATTCATAACTATTCCTATCACACCAAAAACACCAAAATTAACTCTAAATCCATTAAACCCCCCAACACCCAAATCAACCCAACCCTCAATTTTTTCCCCCCAAAA
>JAIWJD010000007.1:4252840-4277335 GCA_022818045.1 Neotoxoptera formosana | reverse complement strand
CACCGCCCGGCCCCCCCCCGCATCACGCCCCACCCCGCCCCCCGCCCGCCCCCCCCCCCCCCCACCCCCCGCCCCCCGTCACCCCGCCCCCCACGCCCCGCGCCCACGCCCCCGCCCGCGCCCGTCCGCCGGGCACCAGCCCCGCCCGCGCTCCGCCCTCGTCCACCGCCTCCCCCGTATCTCGCCGTCGCCCCCACGCGCGCCCCGCCCCCCGCGCCCCTTTAGCCGCACCGCACCCGCGCTCCCGGCCTCCCCGACGCACCGACGCCCCGCCCGCACGCGACCGCGCGCGCCGGGCCCCTACGCCCCCCCGCCGCCGCTCCGCCACGCACCCGCGCGACGCCGCCCCGCCCCGCGGACTCGGCTCCCCGACCCCTCGCCCACGGCCGTCGTCGTCCCGTCGCTCGCCGCTACCCGGCGCCGATCGGCGCCCGATCGCCCCAACGCCCGCGCGTTCGCTCGCTCGCCCGGTACCCCGCGCGCGCGCCGGCCGCCCTAACCGCAGCGCTCGCTCGCCCCCCCTCTCCGCGCGCGTCCCCGCGCCGCCTCGCAGAGCCCGACGTCCCGCGACCCCCCGCGACCCTCCCGCGCGCGCTCGCCGCGGACGACGTCCCGCCCCCCCTCGCCGCGCGCACGCTCCGCGGGGCCGCGCACGCTCAATCGCGCGCGCGCCCGGCGCCCCCGCCCGCCGCGCCGCCCCAGCGCCGACCGCCCGGCCGACCGCGTCCCCCCCACCCGTCCGCCGCCCCCGCGCGCCGCCCGCCCCCACCGCACCGTCCGCGCCGCCTCGTCGCCCTCCGCGCCCGCGCAGCGCCGCGCGCCCCCGCCCCCCAGGGGCCGCCACGCCTGCGCGCGCCCGCACGGCCCGCGCCGCCGCCCACCCGCCGCCCGCCGTACAACCCCGCTCCCGCGCCGAGCGCCCTCGCCTCGCGGCACGCACCGCGCCGACCCTTGAGCCCGTGCGCACGACCGCCGAGCCCCGCGAACTCCCTCGCCAGCGTCACTCCACAGAGCCCCCGCGCCCCGACCCCCCCCGACGCCGCCCCCCCCCCGCCCCCCCCCCCCCCTCACTCCTCCCCCACCGCCCCCTCCACCCTCCCGCCCCCGTCCCCCCACCCCCCCCACCCCAGCGCCCCCCCGCGGCGCCACCGCACCAACCCCCCCGGCCCCCCCCCCCCCCCCCCCCAACCCCATACTTCCCCCCCCCCCCCCCACACTGTTGTTCCCCCCCCCCCCCCACACCCCCCCCCCACCCCCCCCCCTACCCCCCCCTTCACCTACCACCCGCCCCCCCCCCCCCCCCCCCCCCCCCCCCAACGCCACCCCCCCCCCTCCCCCCCCGACCCCCCACCCCGCACCGCCCTCCCCCCCCCCCCTCCTCCCTAACACCGCTACCCCGCACCCCGTACCCCCCCCCCGCCTACCCCCCCCCCCCCCCTGCCGACCCCACCCCCCCCCACCTCCCCACGCCTCTACCCCCCCCCCCCCCACCCCACCCCCACCCGCCCCCCCCCCCCCCCACCGCCCCCCCGCCCCCCCCCCGTCACCCCGACCCCACCCCCCCCCACCCACCAAACTCCCCCCCCACAAACCCCCCCCCCCCAACCCCCTCCCCCCGTGTGGGGGGGGGGTGTGGTGGTGTAGGGGTGGGGGGGTTGGGGGGGGGGGGGTGGGGGGGGGTGGTGGGGGGGGGGAGGTGTGGGGGGGGGGGTGGGGCGGGTGGGGGGGGTGGGGGGAGGTTGGGGGGAGTGAGGGGGGGGGGGGGGGGGGGGTGGGGGTGGTGGGGGGTGGGGGGTTGGGGTGGGGGGGGGGGGGGGGGGGGCCGTCCGGCAGGGCCCGGCCTCCCAGGCCCACCCAAACCGCGGCGTGCCCGCCCTCTACACCTCCGCCGCCCGCCCCCGACCCCCCCCCACCCGACTCTGCGCCGCCCCCGGGTCAACCCCGGGCCACGGCCCGGCGCCACGGCCCCCAGCCCGGAACGGACCCGTCCCCCCGCGGGGGCAGACCGCGCCGGCCCCCTCGCCAACCCCCCCAACACAGCCCCCGGCCGCCCAACCTCAGCTCGGACGGACTCCCAACAGCGCCCCGCCCCCCCCGACCCGCCTCCCCTGCCCCCCTCCGCCCGCGCCGACACGCCGCCGCGCCCCCCCGGACCCTCCTCGCGACACCCGACCCCGCCCCGGCCCCGCGTACGCCGCGGCCCCCGACACCGCCGCCCCCCTTGCTCGGCCCCGACACCCCTCACCCGCCCTGGGCGCCGCGCCCCCACCCGCCCCACCCCCGCCCCGCCCCGCGCCGAAGCCACCCCGAGCGGCCGGGCCCCGGCCCGCCCGCGTACCCCCTCCCACACGCACCCCCCCTGCGCGGCGCGCCGCCAACCTCCCCCCGGCGGCCCCGGTTCGACAACGACCACAACCCCCCTCCGCCTCCCGCGCCGGCCGCCGCTGCAAGCGCCTCCGCGCGCCGGGCCCGAGGGGACAACCCGCCGTCCGCTTCGGCCGCCCCCCCGCCCCCCGCCTCAGCAAACTCCGCCCTCGCCGGCCCGCACCGCAACGGCCCAGTTACGCGAGCAGACTGACCGCGGCAGCCCCGCCCCCCTCCCACCCCCAGACCCCAGCCGCCGCCTGGCCACCGGATACCAACGCCTCCCGCCCGGCGCCTCCCCGACATCTCCGCACCCCCTGTCCGACCCTCGCTGGCCTATCCCCGAACCTCCGGCTGACGCGCCCCCAAAAACCGCGCACCCGAGCGACTCTCCCCGCGCACCCGGCCGCCCCCCCACGCCGCCGCCTGCGCGCTCACACGCCCCGCCGGGCGCAAAGCCCCCGCCGGTGCACCCGTGACGCACCCCCGTGCCCCCCGGGAGGGCGACCCCCCCCCGAGCCCAGCGCGGACTGCGGACGCTACCGAGCGCCAGCCCCCGGAGACCAGCGGCAGGCGCCCGACGGGCGTCTAGCGCCTGCAGGCCCCCCCAACCCCGCGTGCCCGCAACGCGATCGGGGCCGAGCGGTTGAGCCCTCACCCGCACACCCGCCGCGCCGGTGCCGCATGACGCGCCACCGCCCTCCGGCGATAGACCCCCAAGGCGCACCCCCACCCACACCACGGCGCCCCGACGGGGCCACCCGCCGCAGCCCCCCGGGGCCGCCCCCCGTACCGTCTCAAGGTGGGGGGGTGGGGTGGAGCCGCACCCGCACCGGAGCCGCACCGACTCCCCCCCGCCCCCCCCAGTCGCCCGCCGCGCCAAGGACCACCGCGGCGAACCGCGTGCTCGACGCCACCTCCAAACGCCCCATCAGCCCCCCCCCCCAGGGCCTCCAAACTGACCTACGGCGCGCCGCGCCCCGACTCGCTCGCTGATCGACCGCCTCGGCCCACACCGCCCCCTGCCCCGGAAACGGTCGGGGGGGGGGGTTGGGGGGGGGGGGTGGTTGGGTGGGGGGGTTGTGGGGGTGGGTGGGGGGGGGGGGGTGGTGGGGTGAGGGGGTGGGGGGGGGGGGGGGGGGTGGGGGGGGGGGGTGAGGTGGTGGTTGTTGTGGTGGGGGGTTGGGGGGGGGTGGGGGGGGGGGGGGGGGGGTTGGGGGGGTGGTGGGGGGGGGGAGGTGGGGGTTGGGGTGGGGGTGGGGGGGGGGTGGCCCCGTTCCTCCCCCCCGCCCCCGACCCCGGCCAGACGCCGGGTGGCGCGAGCTCGCCCACACGGCCCGCGGCCCTACGCCCCCACCAACAGCCTCCCCCCGCGTCCCCACACGGGCTAACAGACGCACGCCCCCCCCCCCCCCGGGCCAGAACCCCCCGCCATCTCGGTGCCCGGCCCGCCGCCGCGCGAGCGCCCTAAGGCAGAGCGACCGCCCGCCGCGCGCCCCCCCCGCACCGGCGAAACACACGCCCCGCCCCCCCCGGCGCCAATCCCGCCCCGCACTCGCCCCTGGGAACCCAGCGACCCTACGGCGCGCCCTGCCGGCGCCAACCCGGCACCCCCCCCACCCCCCCACCCCCCATCCAACGACCAGCTCGGCCCCGGCGTCACCCCGCACGCCCCGCGCGCGGGCGCGCCCCGGCCCAACGCCCGCCGCCCCCCGCGACCAACGGGCCCCCCCGCCCGCCCGCGCTCCGCACGCACACACGTGCCGGGGCTCCCCCTCACCCTACCGCCGCCTCAGTACCAACCCACCCAGCCCGGCCCCGCGAACGGACAACAAACGAACCCTACCCCCTTACCGGCCCGCCCTGTCCTCACGCCGCCGCCAGAAATACCGCCCCCCGCCAACCCCACGGCCGGGCGCGCCCCGCCGGGTCACAGCGGACCCCCTCCCCCCCCCTCCCCACCCCCACCCCCCCCCCTGCGCCACTAAGCCCAACACGCACCAAACCCCACCCAAACCCACCCCCCCACCCAACAACACACACCTACACCCACGCCCACCCCCCCCCCCCCCCCCCCCCCCCCCCCCCCCAATCCCTAATACCCCCACCCCACCCCCCCCAATCCCCCCCCCCCCCCCCCCCCCCCCCCTACCCCCCCTCCCCTACCCCCGCCCCACCCCACCACACAAACGCCCCCCACCCCCCCCCCAACCCCCCCCTCTCGCCCCCAAACCCCCCCAACCCCACCCCACACACCCCCTCCCCCCAACACCCCCCCCCTCCCACCCCTCCCCAACCCCCAATACCACCCCACGCCCCCGCCCCCGACACCCCCCCCCCCCCCCCCCCGACCGCGACCACCCGGCCCCCCTCTCAACCGCCCGGCCCCGCCTAACCTACGCGAGTCGCGGTCCCCGATACCGGCCCCCCCGACGCGCGCCCGCCCCCCCCCCGGGCCGCGCTCCCCACCAACTGGCACCTGCGGCGCGGCCCCCCCGGCGCCCCGCCCCGCGGACCGGCGCTTCCCCCGCCGGCTCGCCCCGCCGCGGACCGCCGCCCCTTGCCCCCCGCGCTCACCCCACGGGCGCAAAGCCGGCCGGCCGCCCGAACCCACCGCTCCCGCCGCCCGTCCGCCCTGGCCGGACCCCCCTCCCGCCGCGCCCCCGCGTCGCCCCGCCGCGCCCCGCGCCCTCCCCCCCGGCACCTGGCCCGCGCCCACTCCGCCGCGGGACGCCTACGCCCCTCCGAACCGCCCCCCGGCCGTGGCAACGACACCCCTGCGCCGCCACCTAGCCGCTACTCCCGGGCCCTCCGGCCCCGCGCGCGGGACCCTGCGCAGACTCGAACCCGGGAGCCCGCGATGTGCACCAACCCCGCGCCCCCGGCCCCCTCCGCGCCGGGCGGTTGGGCCCCCCCTGCGAAACGCGGGCCCCGCCACCCACGCCTCCAACAGCGACCACCCACCCGCGCGGCGCGCCGCCCACGGCCGGTCGAAAACACCCCCGCACGCGCCCCCACCCCGCCGCCGCGCCCCCGCGTCGGCCGACGGACGCCCCGCCCACCGCGCCGCCCCGCCATAAGAAACAAAAAAAAATAGATTAAACGCGCGCACCGCCCGCCGGACCGCCCGGGGCCGCTCCCCACCGAGCCCGACCCCGCCCCTCCGACCCCCCCGCAGCTGGCACCCGTAACCCCGCCCTTCCCAAACGCCGCCGGCGCCGCGCGGAACGCCCCCCCGGCACGGCCCGCGCGACACACATCCCGCCCGCGCGCGAGCCCGTCCGCGGGGCCGGCAACCCCGCCGGCTCCGTACCCGCCCCCCCCGACCCACCCCCTACGCGCCCGGCACCGCCTCCCGTGGGGGGTGTGACCCTTACGCGCCGGCCCCGCCGCCTCCACTCCACGCCCCCGTGCCTGGCTCCCCGCCCCCCCCCGGCGAGGCCACCCCGCCCGCCACGGCGCCGGCCAGCCCCCCGAGCGACCGCCGAACCCGAGCGGGCGGGCGCCGCGCCCCCCCCCGGCCCCCCCGCCATCCCGAGGGCCCCCCACACCGCACGGGACTGCCCGCTCGCGCCGCCCTCCTCGCGCCGCCCCCGCGCGCCTGGACAAAGCGCGGCCCCACTCGCGGCCGACGCAACCTGCCGCCCGCCCCACGCCGCCGCCCCCTCCGGCGAGGTGCCCCCGCGGCCGCCGCTGCCCACCGACCCGCGCAACAGACGGCCCCCCGCCGCCGGCCGTCCCCGCCCTCGACCCGGAAAACGATCCCACGCGCGCACGAAGCCTGGGGTGCGAGGCCCGCTCCACGCGCCCAACCCGCCCCCTCACCGGACCCTCTCAACAAAGGCCCCCTCGCTCGCCGCGTCCCGGCGTTGTCAACGGCTCCTCGTTCCACCGGCGGGCGCGCCCCCGAACTGCGCCCTAACCCGCGCGACCATACTCCGGGGGGGCGTCCCCCGTCGTCGCGCCGCCGCGCCTTCGCGGCGGTAGCCGTGCCCGCGCAAACCGTCGACCCCCGGACGCCCGCGCACAAACGCGGGGGGGGGGGGGGGTGGGACCGCGGCCCCCGCCCCGAACCGACGTCGGAACCCGTGCCGCCTCCCTGCGACCACCTCCGCCCGCCAAACGCCGCTCATGCGCCCGAACCGGCGCCACACCGCCCTCGGCGACCCCCCCGCCCCCGGTCGCGACCCGAAACGACCGTCCCCGGCCTCCGCGCCCCCCCCTACCCGCGAGCCCCCGGCCCGCGGCCGCCCCCGGCCGCTCCCCTCGCAACACCCGACGCACTCTGCGCCCCGCCGAATCTGCGCCCTGCCCGCGGCACAGCCCCGACCGCCGCCGCCCCCACCGCGCGGGACGCCCCAAGCCCTGGGTGCCGGCCCGCTCGGCCCGCTGGACGCCGGTCCCCCGCCCCCCGCGCCGTCAGACCCCGGGCGCCAGGCCCCCGCCAGAGAAAGCGCCGCGCTCCCCGCCCCCGCCGACGCGCGCCGCCCCGAGGGGGGTTGGGGCGGCCAACCCGCTGGTACCTAGGGGGGGGAGTCTCGCGCACCCCAGAACCCCGAGGGTTCCCCCGACCCCAAAACCACCGGCTCCCCCGCGCGGCCCGGCGCGAACCCGCCGGTGCCCCACCGCCCTGGGGGCGATACGGCACTGCGGCTCTCGGCCCCGCCCCCCGCGCCTCGCCCCCGGCGGCGCCAAATGCCGCCGCCCCCCGGCGGCACCCCCGGCCCACGAGCGCCCCACCCCCCCGCGCCCACCGCCCCGCCCCCGCCCGACGCCCCGCGCCGGGCCCCGAACCCCGGCCGGACGCCATACCGCGCGGTATACGGCCCGCCGGGCCCACACGCCGCGCGGCTAGCTCCGTCGTCGAGCCGGCCCCCGTCGCCGAACCCCGCGCCCTCGGGCCCGGCCCAACACCCGACCGCCCCACGGCGCGGGACGCCGGTGGCGAGGCCGCCTGTGCCGAGCACCCCCTCCCCCCCCGCCCGCCGTACGCGCTGGCCGTCAAACGCGAAACGGAGCCGCCGGCCCGCCCGGCCCAACGCGGGCCGCCACAGACCCCCGGTGCGCCCGTACTGCGCCCCCGTGCCCCCCGCGGGCCGCACCCCCCCCCCACCCGCCGGGCCCCCCCCGCCCCCCACCCCGGCGCCGACTCCCCCCGGCCGGAGCCCACGCACATGCCCCCCCAAACCGGAGCCTGGACCCACGCCCCCAGCCCCGCGCCGTCCCCCGGCACTCCACGCTAGCGCCGGCCCGCCTGCGCGAAGCGCCGACGGGCACGCCCGGCCCACCCTACCGCCGCGACACCCCCGCGAAGCGGCCCCCTCCGCCCGGCCCGAGCGCCCGCCCCTCCCACCCCCCCCACTGGCGGAGCCCGTGGACGACCCGCCCAGCGGGCCCCCCCGCCGGGACGCCGGTGAGCTACCCCCCCCCCCCACCGCCCCCCGCGCCGGGCCCCCCGAACCGGCGCCCCCCCTGCGAACCCCCAACTGACGGTAGCCCCGCCCCTCCCCACGCGCGGGCCCACCGCTCCAGCTTCACCCCCCGGGTGCGTCCCCCCCGCGCCCCCCTCCGCCCGCCGCGGCCGGCCAGCCCCTCCCGCGCGGAAACACGCCTACCGCGGGGCGCGGCGACCCCTCCGCTGCGCCTGCCCGCGGGCCGACTTCGGGGCGCCCCGGGCCCGCCCTCCAGCCCACGACCGCGGTATCACCCCCCCGACCCTCGCCGGAACTGACGCCCCACTGCCCGCAACGGGCGCCCCCCAGACGCGCCTAACCCCGGCCGGCCCCCCCCGCTGCTGCGCCGCCGGGCCGCGACGGCGGCTCCAGTGACCCCGCGCAGCGTGACACACTGCCCGCGCGCGACCCCCCCCGGCCCCCCGCGCCCGCCCCCGCGCCCACCCGCGGCCGATGGCGCTCGCCCACCGCCTCAACCGCCCCATCGCGACCCCGGCCCCCCGCGGCACACTCGCACACGACGGGGCCCCCCCCGACGCGTCGCGCCGACACCCCCGACCCCGGCACCCCACGGGGAAACGCGCCGCCGGCCCCCGCGACCCGCCGCGGCCCACGCACGGCGCCCGCGCCCTGGGGGGACGCGCCGCGGCAACGCTTACCGCCCGCCACCGCGCGGCGCCCCCCAGCCCCCGCGACCGGCTCCCCCTCGCCTCCCCCCCCGCCATCCCCACCCCCGCCCCCGCCCCCCGCGCCGGCCCCCCCGCGCGCCCGCGCGGCACCCACCGCCCTCCTGGCCACAACGTCCGCAGACCGCCGCGCCCCCACCCCGCGGACCCTGGCCGCCGCCCCCGTCGGCACGACCGGTCCCGCCCTGCGACGCAACAACGCCTCCCCCACTCGTGACGGCACCGACCCGCCCCCACCCCGCACCGCCCGGCGCCCAACCCACCCTCGAGAAGCCGGCTCGCCCCGGCGGTGGGGGGCCAACGCCCCCATCGACACGCCGCCCCCACCGGGCCCCCACCCCCCCCCCCCCCGTCACCGAAACGCCCGCGCCCCGCCCCCCCCCGCCCCTCTGCCCGACACCCACCCCCCCGTGCCCACACGCCACACGGCGCGTCGGCCCCAACATGGGCGCCGACCGCAAGCCCTCCAACCCCCAGCCCCCGCCACCCCGGGCCCCGCCGGCCCACAGCCGCCCCCTCCACCCCCCCCCCCCCCCGCGGCGCCGACCCCGGCCGCGTCCTGTAACCCGCCGCCGCCGTCCCCGCCGCCGGGCCGCAAACAACCCACGATTCCCCCGGCCCAGCCCCCCCCGGCCCCGGCCTAACCCCCCCGCGGCGCTGGGGTCCCCCCGGGAGCGCGGCCCACCCGAGACCTCACCGCCCCGACTGCACCCCAACCCGGGCCCCCGCCGACCCCGCGGAACGACCCACAACCCTCCCCCACCCCCCCCACCGCCCCCCCCGCACCCTCCCACCTCCCCCCACACCACCCCCCCCCCACGTCGCGTCGACCGCCTCTCCCGCCGGGTCCCGCGCGACCAGCGGCTCCCGCCCCCGCTACAACCGCCCGCGCCCCAGCCCCCCGCCCGGGCTACGCGCCCGGCAGGCAACAGACCCCTGCCCTTTCTGCCCTACGAGCACGGTCCCCGACCCCGCCCCCCGCCCGAGAGACCCCGGCCAACGGCAACACCCGAACCGCGGGGCCGCCCGCGCGCGCCGGACTCGACCACCCCCCTCAACCGCGCGACGCCGCGCCCCGCGGGGGAGCCCCCGCCCGCACCCGTCGGCTCTCACCGCGCGGACCTCCCCTCCCCCCGCCCACCCCCCCCGTCGCCCCCGTGCCCGCCCGCTCAACACCGCCCCCCCGCCTGCGCACCCCCCGGCAGACCCGCCGGCCACCCCCCCCACAACGAAACGCCGCGCGAACCACGCCAGCCCTCCCCTGCCCGCGCCGCCCGCAGCTCGGCGTCCACCGAACTGCCTACTTCCCGCCCCATACGCCCCTCCGGCGCCCCCGCCGAGCCCCGCGTCCCCACGGCCCGCGCACCCCGGGTGGCGGCTGGTAGCCGGACCGCCTGCACCCGCTCCCCACAGCGAAGCACCTCCCCGGGCGCCTCGCGACGGATCGCCAGCGCGCCCGCACCGCCCGCGCACCTGCACAGGGCTGCCGCGGCACGCAAACCCCCACCGGCCGTCGGGAAACTCCCACCCTGGGTGTGGGGCCGCGCGCCCCTCGACGACGCCCCCCCCCCGGTACCCCCCCACCCCCCCCCCTCAAACACCCGCTTGGTCCCCCCGGACGGGCAGCAGATCAGCGGAGCCGTTCGAAGAGCGGTCTTACGCACGCCGAGGGCGCTGCCCCGACGCCCCGCGCCACCCGCCGCAGGATGCTCCGATCCCCCCCCTAGCGGCACGCGCCCGGTAACCGCGCCGCGGGCCCCCAGACCCCGAGCCCTTCCCCCGAACCGGACCCCCCGCTCCACCCCCCACCCCGACCACCCGCGACCGCGACCGGGGACCAACCCCCGCCTCCTCACGCCATCCATCCGCCACCCAAGCCGGACACCCCGCTCGCAAGCCCGCCCGCGCGGCCTACGCGGCTCCGCGGGACCCCACGCAAACCCACTTGAGTCTCCCCTCCCGCCGAACGTTGCCGTCGCACGAAGCGGAACAACCCGCCTCCCGCGCGGGCGCGCCCGCCGCCCCGCCCCGCCCAAACCACCCGAACAACGCCTGCCCCCCGCCCTCCGGGCCCGGCATAGCGCCAGGCGCTCGTCGCCGTCGCCCGCGCCCGCTCGGGCGAGGCCGCCCGACCCAAGCGCCCCCTGCCCCACCCCCCCCCCCCCTGCAACCCCCCCCACCGGGCCCCCCGCGAACTCAGCGACGCGCCGCCACGCCCCTCCCCCACACTGCGGGTGCAGCGGGCGCTACGCCCCCCCGGGAACCTGCGGCCCGAGCCCGCCGCGCCCTCCCGCCCGCCGCGCCCGCACAGGCTAACCGACCCCCGCGGCGACACCCACACTCCCGCACACCCCCCCGGCCCCCCCCCCAGCGGGGGCCGTGGCCACCCCCTTCGCGGCCACCCCGCCCGTCCTGCCCCTCGACCGGCGCCGCCCCGCCGGGGTCTCCACCAACCGACGGCCCGGCGCGCCCCCCGGGCCCCGGCTCCGCCGCGGGTCCAACCGCCCCGGCGACCTACAACGGGGCCCCTAACCACGTCGCCGCCCCAGCCCTGCAATCACGTCCCCCCGCCCCCAACCCACGCCTGGCAGGCGCCCGCGCCCGTCCCCCCCTCACCCGGAAGAGCGACCGCCGCGGGGCCACCTCCCGCCAAACAGCCCGCGGGCCGGCGTGGCGCGGGCCTGAACGCCGCGCCCCCCCGAGGGGACCGCGCACCGCGGGGGCCGGCCACGGCCCCCCCGCCCGGCACTCCTGCACCACTCACCCCCGACGGCCCGCCCCGGGCCCTTCGGAACCGGACGGGCCCCGCCAACCGCGCGACAGCCGGCCCCCCCGCGAAGACCCCCGCCCCGGGAACCGGCGCCCCCGACCCGCAACCGCGCCCCGGCCGCCCCCGCCCCGCGCGCGCGCCCGCCTCTCGCGCCGGCCCCCGACGTCCGCCCCCCCCCCTCAGCCCCGCGACTCTGCGGGTCGCCCCCTCAAACCCTGCCCCGCGCTCGGGCGCCGCCAGCAGGCACCCCGACCGCTCACGCCGGGGGGGGGTGCCCGCGGCGCAACCCGCCGGCCGCCAGTGACGCCCGCGCCCCCGACGGGGGGGGGCTCGAGTCGCCAGCGGCCCCCAACGCCTCCGCGCCCCTGAGCCGCCCCGCGAGCGCACCGCCCCACCTGACGCCCCCGCAAACGGTACCGCGCTACTCGGACGCCCCACAACCAACCCTCCGCGCGCCCCCCTGCCCGCCCCACCGGCCCCGCCCCCACGGCACCCCGGGGGGGGGTGGGGGGGGGTGGGGGGGGGGGGCGCTGGGCCCCCCCCGGGTCGTCGGCCCGACCCAGCGCAGCCGACCACCCCCCCCCGTCACGGCGCCCCGCCCCCAACCGGCGGCCGCACCGCCCCCGACCGAGCACCCGACCCGCCTCTCGCCCCCCGCGCCCCGCCCTCGGCACTCCTCCCCACCAGCCTCCCCACACGCCCCCCCGCCCCGAGACTCCCGCCGGCCAGCCGCGTCCACGCACAGGACCCCCTCCCCCCCACGCTCCCCCCGCCCCGCCCCATCCCCGCCGGGCGCCGGTGAGACCCGGAGCCCCTGTCCTCCGCCCCCCCGGGACCGCACCCACCCTCCCCCCCCACCCTCTCCCACACCCCCCCCCAGCCCCCCGAACACCCCCCCCGACCCACCCCCCACCCACCCAACCCCCCCACCCCGCCACCCCCCCAACCCACCTCCCCCCCCCCACCCACCCCCCTCACCACCCCCCCCCCCCGCACAACCCCCCCCAACACCCACACAACCCTCGACGCCCCCCTACCCCCCACCCGCCCCCCCCGCCCCCACCCACAACGCAACCCACCCCCACCCCCGTCCCCCACCCGGGGGGGTGGGGGGACCCCGCACCCCCCTCCCCCCCCCCCCAACCCCCTTAACCCCAAACCCCACCCCACCCCCCCTCACCCCCCCCCCCGCCCACCCCCCCCACCCCCCCCCCACCCCCCCCCCCCCCTCCCCACCCCCACCACGCGACGCCCCTACCCCCCACCCCCCCCCCCCCACCCAAACGTACATCGGGACCCCCCCCCACCCCCGCCCCCGCAACGGCGCAGGCCCGCCCCGCCAAAACCCGTCGGCCCGCCGCCCCCCGCCGACCGGCCGCCACCCTACCCCGTCCCACGGGGCCGAATCGCCCGGCCCCGCAACCCCCCTCGCCCCCCCCCCCGCGCCACCCTCCCGACCGCGCCGCGTTCGCCGCCCGTACACCCTGGCCGCGCCCCTCCCCGACAACCCCGGCGCTGGGCCCCCGCCGGCGACTCGCGGACAACTCCCCCAACCGCCGCCCCCACTCCCCCCGGCGCTACCCCTCCGGCCCCCCGCGCCCCCGCCGCCGCTCACCCACGCCCAACGCCCAACCCGCCAACCGGCGCCCGACGCCGCGCCCCCCTCGGGCCACACCCCGCCGGCCGCCACCGGACACCCGCGCCCGCCCCCTCACCACCCTGCCCAACCCCCCCCCCCCTGACGGACCCGCGCGCCCCGCCCGGCGCCTGTGCGGCCCGCACGCAGCACCCCCCCCCCGCCCACTGCCCCGGCCGGCCGCCACTCCCCCCCCCACCCGCCCCCCCGGCGGACCGGCGCCAGAGCGCCCGCCCCGCGTCCGCGCCCCCGCCCCGCCCCGGGACCCCCCCCGCCGCCCCACCCCCAGCCCGCTCCAACCCCACCCGCCCCACTCGGCCGGTCGCCCCAGCGTCCCCGCAACACCAGCATCCGCGGCGCCCGGCCGCCCGCGCCGACCGCTTCGCCCGCGCGGCGCCCCCCCAGCGCCCCCAACGCCCCCACGGCTCTACGCTGCGCCCCTGCCTACCACGCAACCCCGTTACCAGCGCCCGGCTCCGCACAGGGGCCACGCAAACGCCCGCACCCTCCAACCGCACCCGGCGCAGCGCAACGCACCGCGCCCAGACCCCGGCGCCCCAACTCCCTCGCGCGCGCCCGAGCGCCGCCGCAAGGACCCCCCGGCCGGCCGACGTACGACCCAACCAGCCCGACCTCCCGCGCAACAGGCCCCGCCCCCGGGCCGCGCGCGCGGCGGCGCGACTCCCGTCCGACCTTCCCCCGCTGCGGCCGCGCCTGAAGCCGCCCCCCCGCGCCCCCGCCCGAACGGCCACCGCCCGGGCACCCCCTCGCGCCCGCGCGCGGCCCCCCCCCACCCCGCCCGCCGGGCCCGCCCCGCTCGGGCCCCCGGCGTCCACGCCGCCGACCCGGTAACGGGCCGGCCACCGCCCTCACCTCCAACCGCGCGGAAACGGCCTCAAACGCCTGCAACGCCCCGCGCCCCGGGGCCGCAACCCCGGACTGCCAAACACTCCCCCCTGCAACCACGCCGAAGCGCCGGGGCCCCCGGGAGGCCGCCCCCGCCTCCCTCCCGGCCCCCGCGGCGCGCGGCCCCGCCCGACCGCTCCCGCCCCGCCCACCGTCGCCCCCCGCCCCGCCCCCCCCGTCCCCAGCCGCCCCGAGCGGCCGCGGACCGCGCCTGCACGCCCGCCCCACCGGCCGAACCCTACCGGCCGCCTAACACGCCCCGCCCGCGACACCGCGCCCCACCCCGAACGCTCCCGCCGCGGCTGCACGCCCGCCCGCCCCCTCCCCCTCCCGGCGCACAACCCGCCGCCCTGCGGGCCCGGGGACCCACTGCCGACGCCGCCTCACCGGACGCCGCCCGGCCGAGCAACCCGCGGCGCCCGCCCACGCCCCTTCTCCCGGGCGCGAGCCCGACCCGCGCTCGCCCCAACCGCCCCGCCGCCCACCGCTGCACCCCCCCCCAAACCCTACGCCCCGCGACCGCCCCCGGGTGCCGCGCCGCCGCCCCCCGACGCTCCTTCGCCGCGACGGTCCCCCCGCTCCCGAGCCCCCGCTGCAGGGACACCCCACAACCGCCCTCCGCCCGACCGGGCCGCGCCCCGGCTTACCCGCGGAACGGCACCAAAAAAGAGATAAAAAAGCAAAGAGAGTAAACCCCCGCCCGCCCGACCCGGCGGGCGCGGTTGCGCCCCCCTCCGCTGCGCCGTCACCCTCCCCGCTGCCCGCCCGCCCAACCGCCTGGCGCGCCCCACGGCAACCAACGCCGACGCCGGCCAACCCGTATTGCGCCCCCCCGCCGCGTCCGCGGCCCGCGGCCGCCCGGCGACGCTGCCCTCGATACCACCGCGCCGGCGGACCCCCGGCCCCGCCGACCCCCGCCCACCCCCCGAAGCGCCGCTACCGCCGAGACCCGGCCACCCGGCGCCGACACGGCGCGCTGCCCCGCCCTGACACCCGCCACCGCCACCCGAGCGGCCAGCCCCCGCCGCCCAGACACGCCCGCCGCCCGCGCTCCCGTCCGACATACTCCGCAACCGCCCCACTCGCCCCGCCGCGGCCGCGCGACCCGACCGCCGCGCCTCCGCACCCGCCCCCCCGGGGCCCCCGGCCTGGCTCGCACCCCACCGGATCGACCCCCCCACACCCCCCCCCCCCCCCCCCAACCCCCCCCCTCCCCCCCCCCACCCCCCCCCCCTCCCCCCCACCACCCCCCCCCCCCCCACCACCCGCCCCCTCCCCCGCCGTACGCCCAGACTCGATCCCCTATATGCGCCGCAGCAACGCCGTTCCGACCGTGCCCGCCCTCCGGCACCAGCCGGCGGCCAACCGCGCCGACCACGCGCCCCTACAAGCCCGGCCCCCGCCCGCCCCCCGACGCACGGTCCCCCCAAAGCCAGGACCCGTGCCCGCCCGCGCGCTCGATGGGGTTGGGGGGTGTGGAGGCCTCACCAAACCGTCCTCGCGACCCCCGAAACCCCGCCCACCCGCCGACACCACCTCGCGGGGGGGGGTGGGGGGTGGGGTGGTGGGTGGGTGTTTGGGGGGGTGGGTGGTGGGGGGGGAGGGTGGGGGTTAGGGGGGGGGGGGGTGGGGAGGGGGGGGGGGTGGGGGGTGGGGCGGGTGGGGTGGTGATTTATGTTTGAGTTTAATATAGTAGTATCTCGTGTGCCCGCCCCCCCCCCCCCCCACACAACAACCCCCCCCCCCCCCCCCCCCCCAACCCCCCTCCCCCCCCAACAAACCCCCCCCCAACCCCCCCCCACCCCCCACGCCACCCCCCTCACCCCCAACCCCCCCCCCCCAAACCCCCACCCCCCCCCCCCCCCCCACCCAACCCCCACACCACACACCCCACACAGCCCCCCCCCCCGCCCCCCCCACCCCCCCCCAACCCCACCCCCCAGCCCCCCAACCCCCCACCCCCGCCCCCCGTCCCCCCCCTCCCCCCCGCCCCCCCCCAACCCCACCCCCACCCCCCCCCCCCGCCCCCCACTCCAACCACCCCCCGACACCCCCCCAACTCCCGCCCCCCCCACCCCCCCCCCCACCCCCCCACAACCCCCCTCCTCCACCCCACGAGCTAACACCCCCCCCCCCCCTCTCCACCCCCACCCCCTACCCCCCCTCCCCCCCCCACCCATGTGGTGAGTGAATGTCCTGTCACCCCCCACACCAACCCGCTTCCGCTCCGGACGAGCTCCCCGACGCACCCCCGACGACGCCCCCCGCTACCACCTGGCGCAGAACCCCGCCCCGCGGCCCGGCCCCCGCGTCCCCCGCCCGCACACCGCGAGCCGGGGTCCGGGGGCCGGTACGCCCGCCCCCTGGGTCCCCTCCCCAGAGACCCCCGCGGCCCCACCACACCGCGCCGACGCGGCCCCCCTGGCCCCCACGCCTAGCCGCCGCACGGCCGGGGTTGTGGTGGGGGGGACGCCCGCGTTTCCCCCCCACCCGGACCTGCGTCCACAGACCGCCCCACACGCGCCCAGCCCCCCCGAACACCCCCGCCCCCGCCGTCGCCACACCCCCGCCGCAACCCCGCCGCCCCCCTGGGGGCACCCCCGCGACAGAACGAACTCACGCTCCCGCACGCCCCCCCCGCGCGAACGCGCCGGGCACAACAGACCGCACCGCGCCACGCGGCGGACGCCGCCCACCCACGCCCGAGAACAAAAAAGACTCGCCGCCTCGCTCACCGCACACGCGCCGGCCCACCGATAACAGCCCCGCTCCCAAGCCGGACGGAACAGCGCGGGATCGCGCCCCGGGGCCGCACACTCGGTCGCGAGATGACCGCAACAGCAGCTCGCCGGCCGGGCTGACCCCGCCCCCGGCCCCCGCCCCGCACCCCCCCCCCCGGCCCCCCTACCCCCGCCTCCCCACCGACGCGCCGCGCAGCCGCGACGCCGGCACGCGCCCACCCGCGCACCTCGGCGCCGCAACCGCCGGCGCGCTCTCCGGGGCCCCGGCCACCCCCCCCCCGGGCGGGTGGGCCCGCCCCCCCGCCCGCCCCCCGCCCCCCCCTACCGAAGCGGGAAGACCGCCCCCCTGCCCGGCCGTCCAGACGGGGCGGCCTT
Organism: Neotoxoptera formosana; assembly: GCA_022818045.1. Lineage (NCBI taxonomy): Eukaryota > Metazoa > Arthropoda > Insecta > Hemiptera > Aphididae > Neotoxoptera > Neotoxoptera formosana. The sequence continues at coordinate 4,260,404 of JAIWJD010000007.1, read as the reverse complement.
CCCGCCGCCCCCCCGCCGCGCCCGAGGCCCGAGCGCCTCTCCCACCCCCCCCGCGGCGCGCGCACGCACCCCCCGCGCGGCCTCCGCCGACGGCCCCGAAGCCCCCCCGCCACGGCGAACACCCCGGGGCCCCTCGGTCACCGCGCCCGAGACCGGCCAGCACCAGCGCCCCGCCCCGCGAGCCGCCCCCGCACGCGCTCCCCCGCCCCCCGCGCCGCTCCGCCCGGCCGAGCGCCACTCACAGCCCCACCCCCCGGCGTACCGCGGTCGGTGTGGCCCCCCCGCCTCTGACACGGCGCCACGGGCCCAACGCCACGCGTCGCCGGCCGCCGGCACGCACGAACGGTCGCCACCCCCTCGCGACCCGCCAGCCCCGCAACCGCGCGACGGGCCGCCTTTTGGCGCCCGCGGCGGACCCGCCGGCCACCAAACCCACCCCCGCTCTGCCCCGGCGCTCCTCGGCCCCCGACGCACCGGCCGCCCGCCTGCCGCTGCGCCACGCCACACCTCGCGCCGCGCCCGAGCCACCCCCCCCCCCCGCCCCCGCCTACCGCGTCACGGACCCGGGGGGGGGGGAGTCGCCCGGCCGCCCGACCGAACGCGGCCCAGGCACGCGCGCCCGACTCCGACGCCCCGCCACGGCCGCACGGGCTCGCCGTGCTTCCGTCGGAGACAGAGACCCCCCGCGCGAGACGCGCACCTGTGGGCGTTTTCCCGGGCCCGTGCCCCGCACAAACCGCGCACCCCGACCCGCCGCGCCCCGCCTCGTCACCGCGCCCCCACGGGGCACCCCCAACTGCCCCGAAGCCGCCGCCGCGGCCCCCCCCCAACCCCCCCCACCCTAAAACCCCCCACTCACCCCCACCCCGGCACCGCCGGGGTCCGGAGCACCCGCCCGGTGGCCGCCCGCCCGCCGCCCCCGGTATCCGCCGAAGCGAGGAACCAACCGCCCGCCCCCCCCACCCCCCGGCAACCGCCGCACGCCCGCACAGACCCCACTCCCAGGGGCAAGCCCCCGGCTGCCCCCCACACGCCACGCCCCTCCTCCGCCCCGAGTGACCCCCCACTGGCCGGCCGGCCCGTGCAACCGGGGGGGGGTGGGGGGGGGGGGGGGGGGGTGGGGGGGTGGGGGGGGGGGTGGTGAGGGGGGTGGGTGGTCTGCGCCTGAAAGAAACTGAACCCGCCCGACCGCACCCCGGCGAGCACATCGCGCGGACGCGCTCCCCCCCGGAACCCCCGCGCCGCAACGCGCGCCCGGCCCGCGCACAACGCCCCGGGTGGGCGCAGCAACGAGCGCGCGGGCGCCCCCCCGCCGCTGAGTCAAGTAAACCGCGTCTGCGCGCCTGCCCCACTGCCCCAAGCCCCGCCCCTGCAAGAAACCTGCAAACGTTCCGCGCTAAACGTAAGCCGCGAACCCGCCCCCGCCCCGAACGCGGCCCCGCGCGCCCCCGCACGCGGCCCGCCCGCCGACCCCGCCCCACGCCCCGACCCACCGCTGTGAACCCGGGAGAGCCTCCCGCGCGCGGCTGTGCACCCCCCCGCCGGGCGGTGCCGCCCCCGTCCCCCCGACGCTGTGGGCCCTCGCACCAACCCCCGGCCGCCACAGAACGGACACGCAAAGCCGAGCCGGACCCCCCGCCCCGCCCCGCCCCCCGCCCCGGGCGCCTGCGCCCCCCGGCGCCGCCCACCCCGGCCCGCCCGCCCCGGCGGGGAGCGCCCAACGGGCCGAACCCGCGCCTGCGCCTCCCAGCTGCCGCCCCGCCCGCCGTCCGCCGCAGGCGCGCGAACGCCACCGGTGTAGCGCGAACGGCCCCCCCTGCACGCCCCCCCGAACCGCGCCGGGGGGGGGGTGGGTAGGCGGGGGGGGGGGGGGGGGGTGGGGGGGGGGGCACCCGCCCGCGCCCGGCGCGGCCTCCGGGCCGACCGACGCCTCCGCGTCCCGCACCCCGCTGCCGCCCCCATCCCGCGGCCACCGGCCGCCCCGCCGACCCCCCCGCTCCCGGCGGTGCCACCCCCGACCCCTGAGACGTGACGCCGGAACGCCACCCGCCCCCCCCCGCGACCGGCCGCTATACCGCGTGCCCCCCCCGGTCCCGCCCGGCCACGCCCCGCCCGGCCCCACGATCCCAGACGCGCCCGACACCTCAACAGGCACGCGTCACCCCCTCGCCGCACCCCCCCCCGCGCCTACGCAACGCCCCGCGAGGGCGCCTACTCGACGCACCGTGCCGCCTGCGCCCTGTTGCTGCCAAACCCCGGGGGGCCCATAACACCCGCCCCCGGACCCCAACCGGACACAGGTCGCCGCCCACGCCCGACGACCCACACCTAGACGGCGCCTCCCCGCCCCCCCCCCCCCCGCTCTGCGTGTTACTCGAGCCCGCGCGCGCCGGACCGGCCCCACCGGCACCCCAAACGGGACCGCCCCCCCCCAGCCCGCCCCTCGACGCGCCCGACTCCCCCTGCCCCCACCCCCCCCCCCCCCCCCCCTCCACCGCCCACCCCCCGCCCCAACCCCCCCACACCCCTCCCCCTTCACACCCCCTAACACACCCTCCCACCACCCCCCCGACGCTCACGCCAAAACCCTACGTAGCTCGCAATGGCGCCCCCCCACAACGATCCCGCGCCGCCCGAACCCCCGTCCCCCCGCCCCCGACGTCCCCGCCTCGGCCTGCCGCCGCCGGCGCCTACGCGGACGACCCTCGGCTCCCCGCGAAACCGCCACTCCTCGCCCCGGCCCGCGCCGGGTACGGAGCAACCCCCCGCACGCGGCCTCACCGCACCCCTCCGACCCGCCACCCGCCCCGCCGCGACGCGCGCGAACCCGCGCGCCCAGCGGACGCCGGGAACTGACCACACGGTCTGCGGTCCGTCCAACCCCTCGCACACGCCTCGCGGCAGTACTCCCTGGGCCCCAGCGGGACCCGTGTGCCCGAGACTCGGCCCTTCCCCCGCACTCCTCCCAACCCCACCCCCTCAGCGCCCCACCCGCTCACCCCCCCCCCCCCCCCGACCCGACGCTCAGCCCCGCCCGGCCCGGAACCAAAGACGCACGAACGCCCCGAACGCTACGACCCCACCCCCCTCCCCACCACGCTCGCGGCCCCCCGCCCGCGCCCGCCACGCCCGCCCACCGCCTGGCCCGTCCGCCCGCGCACGACCCAGCCTCGGCACACCCGCGACCCTAAAGCCCACCGCCACGCGGCGCGGAGCGCGCCTACGGTGGCATAAAGCACCCCCGCCCGCCCACGACCTCGGCACACACGACGGCTTCACCCCGCGCCCCGCGTGCGGCCCCGACACCCCCCGCCCTCCGACTCGCCGCCGCGCGACTCCACCCGTCGCCGCCCCCCGCCCCCACACGACCCCTCACGGTGTCCCGCCCCGCCCCTCGCCCGGGAACGCCCGCGACCCCGCCCCCACGCCCTGGGGGGGGGCGACCACCCCCGCGCTGCCCCCCGCCACGCCGCCCCGCTGCGCGCGCGGCCCGCGGGCCGCGGCGGCCCGTCCCGCCCCCAACCCCCCCCCCCGCGCGACCCAGCGCCCGTTCCTGCCCGATGCCCCTCCGCCCGCGGCGCGGGACCCCACCCCCCGCACAGCCGTCGCCCACCGCCCCAACTCCCGGTTCCTCTCCCCACTCCCCCGGGGGGGGGAGGGGGGGTGGGGGGGGTGGGGTGGGGGGTGGGGAGGGAGGGGGGGGTGGGTTGGGGGGGGGGTGGGGGGGGGGGGGGGGGGTTGGGGGGGGGGTTAGGTGGGTGGGGTGGGCCCCCTACGCGAGCCGGACCACCCCCCGGCGGTCAAACGCCAACCGCGCAAAGGCCCGCCGCGCGGCGGGCGAGCCACGCGCCCCCGCTCGACCCCCCGTGGCCGGTGAACCGCCCTCGCGGTCCCCCCCGCGCACGCGCCCGCCGCTACGCTACCCGCCGCCCGTCAGCCTCCTCGCCTCTCCCAACGGGCCGCTCCCCGGAGGCGCCGCCCGGGCCGCCACGGGACAACCCCGGGGCGCCTGGGTGGGGGGGTGTGGGGGGGGGGGGTGGGGCGGGGGGTGGGGGGGGTGGGGGGGGGGGGGTTGTTTGGGGGGGGGGGGGGAGGGGAGGGGGGGGGGAGGGGGGGTGGGTGGGGGGGGGGGGGTGGGGGGGGAGGTGGTGGGGGGGGGGGGAGGGGGGGGGGTGGTGTGGTGTGGGGGGGGGGGGTGGGGGGGTGGGGAGGGGGGGGGGTGTAGCCACCCGGGACTCCGGGGACCCGACGTCCACGCCGGAGACCCCCTCCCCCCCCACCCACCCCCCGACCCCCGCAACGCGCCCACGGCGCGCCGCCTGCGCCGGCGGCCAGCCAACGCGACAACCGGCCGCCGACCCCCGGTCGTCGCCGGCTGGGGCCCCCACGCGAGGGCGCCCCCCCGCCACCGCCGGCCCACCGCGCCGGCCACCGCCCGCTCCCGGCGGCCCGTGTGACAGGGCGCTGCGACCGCCCGCTGCACCGGGACCCCGCCGCCGCTCAACGCGCCAACCCTATCCGGAACAAAACCGAAACGGGCGCCCTCCCCGCTCGACCGCGCCGTGCGCTCCGGCTCCCCGACGCGCCCGCGCCAGGCACCGCCCCGCCCCCCAGGCGGGTATCCTGCCGCCCGGCCGGCCGGCGGGCGTCCCGTCCGGCATCCACGCCTGCCGGCGCCCCCCCGGCGCTCGCACGAGCAAACCACCCCGCGGCCGCGCGGCCCCTACACCCCTCGAGGGACCCCGAGACCCCCCCCGCTCGCAAACGGATCGCCGCGGCCCCCCCCGCGACGGCGAGCCCCTGCCTAAAACCGCGCGCCCTCCCCCGGTACCGGTGACCGGCCGCGGAACGCCGTGCCGGATCGGCTTGAACGTTGCGCCAGCCGGCGCCACGAACCGTCCCGTAACGCCACCCCGCCCCCCCCCCCCCTACCCCTCGACTCGCCCCCAGCGCCCGCCAGCACGACGCGGCCGACTGCCCGGGGGTGCTGGAGACCCGGGCGCGCCGCCCTGGCGCGGCACCCGGGAGGGCCCGCCCACGTCGGGGCGGGCCCCGCACGGGCCGACACGCCCTGCGCGTTCGGAGGACCCTGATGCGGCGCGCCGCATCCGCCCAACGGCTCCCACCCCCCCGTGGGCAATCCCGGGCCCCGCGGACTCTCCGCTGCCGCCCGACCGCGGGCCCCGACCGCCACGCGCTCCCGCCCCCCCCGCCAACCCGCGCCCCGCCGACGCTACCCTCTTCTCCTGACCCCCACGCGCTCAAGGAAACATACCCCCCCCGTCCCCACTGACACCTCAGCCCCTGACGCCGCTCCCCCCCAACCGGCGCAGGCCTCTGGTCGCGCGCCGCCCCCCTCCCGCTCCACGCCACGCCCCACGCGCCCGCCCCGTGCCCGCCAGCCCCCCCCCCCCACAAGCGGCGCCCCTCCAACCCCCGCAACGTCCGCCGCCGGCCCCCCGGCCCACCCTTCGTGCGGACCCCAGCTGCCGGGACTGACGCCGGCCGCCCGCCGTGCGCCCCCAACCCAAACGCGCCCGCCAGTCTGCGCCGCCCCCTTCCCGCCCCACCACCACCGGCACTCCACCGCCCCGCCGGAACGCAACCCCCCCCCCCCCCCCCCCCCCCCCCCACCCCCCCCACACCCAACCCCCCCCACCCCCCCCCCCCCCACCACCCCCCCCCACCCGCCCACCCCCTCAACAACCATCCGCGACCGCACGGCGCCGGGCGAAACCCCCGGCGCAACACAGACTCACGCCGCCGGCCCCACCCTCCGCGACCACCCGTGGCGCGTCACCCACGCCCCGCCCCCCCACACGCCCAGGGGGGGTGAGCGAAACTGCTCCAGGCCCCAGGACCGAACCCTCCGCTTCAACCCCGGCCGCTGCCCCCGCCCGCCTCCAGCGGCGCGCCCGCCCCCCCCCACCCCCCGCTGCAAACCCCCCCCGCCACGCCCCCCCTCCCCGCGCCGCCACGCGGCGCGCCCCCCAACCGGGGCGGGCCGCGGGCAGCGTCCTCCCTCCTTCTCACGGCACCACGGGGGGGGCCCACCCCCGCCCGCCGACCACCGCCCTCGGTCCGGGAGGCAAACCAAAACTTCAAAACCTAAGCGCCCCTCAGTACCCCGACCCGCGCGCCCGACGCCTTACCCCCCGCGCCCCGACGCCGCAACCGCCGCGGGACACCCCCGCCGGGTCGCACCGACACCCGATGCGGCCCGCGGGCACCCCCACCAGGCCTCGCCAGCCGCTCCGTCACTCGCCCCGCCGGCGGCGCATCGGCCGCCGCGCGGCCCGCGCGGCCGTCGCCATACGCAGGGCCCAGGTGCGCGGGGAGCGCTACGCCTGGTACCCCCCGCCCCCCTACACCCCGCCCCCCTCGCGCGGCCTCACACGCACCCTCCCCACCCCGAGAACCCAACCCCACCGAGCGCCGCCACGAGACCTCGCAGCCTGCACGGCCGAGCCGACACCCCCCGAACCTCCGGCCAACGCGCCTCGCCCGCGCCACCGCCCGCCCCGCCTCGCCGACTGCCCGCGCCCCGCCCCCCACCCCCACCCCCACCCCAACCCGCCCCCGACCGCCGTCCGCCCGATCCGCCGCGGACCGCCCCGCCCGCGCCCGCCGTCCCCCCAACCGCGCGCGACCGCCGGCTCCTCCCGCGACGGGGCCGCGCGCGCCCGCACCCCCCGCCGCTCCGCCGGACGCCGCGCCCTCCCCGCGCCCGCCGCGCGCCCGCCCGCGCACGCGCTTTCGCACCCCCGCGCCCGCCGCCCGCGCGCCCCCCCCCCCCGCCGCCCCCCGCACCCCCCTCCCCCCCCGCCCCCCCGCCGCGCACGCGCCCCCCCCCCCGCCCCCCCCCGCACGCCCCCGCCCCCCCCGCGCTCCCTCCCGCACCGCACCCGCCCCCCCCACGCTGCCCCGCCCCGCGCCGGAAGCGCGCCCCCCCCCCGGACGCACGTTCCCCCCCGCGCCCCCGCCTCCCCCCGCCCCCCCCCCTCGTCCTGCGCCCGCCGCCCCCCCGGTTCCCGCCCCCGCTGCCGAACGCGCGAGCCCGCCGCGCGCGCCGCGGCCCGCCCCTCGCCGCGCCCCGCCACGTCGCGCCGCGCCCGGCCCCGTCGCCGCGCGCCCGGCGCGCTCGCGCCCGCCCGCGCCTCCGTCCGCCGCCCCTCCTCGCACGCCTACCCCGGTCCGCTCGCCCGTCCGCGCGCCACGGCGTCGCCCGGCCCCGCAGCCCTCCGCGACGCCCCGCGCAGCCGCCCGCGCCGCCCCCGCCGCGTCTCGCCGTTGTCCCCGCCGCCGTCCCCGCCCGCCTCGACCGCGCTCGCCGCATCTCCCCGCCGACGCCGCGTCGCCGGCGCCCCCGCTTCCCCCTCCCCCCGCGCCGCGCCCCCCGGCCCGCGTTCGCCCGCCCGCGCGCCCGCCGGCGCCCCGCCGCCGCGCCCGCCCCCGCGCCCCGCCCCGCCCGGCGGCCCCCCCCGGACGCGGGCCCCGCCCACCCCCCGCCCCCACACCCCCGCCCCCGGGCCCGGCGCCCCCGCCCCGGGAGCCGCCCCCACCC
>JAIWJD010000007.1:4248272-4252740 GCA_022818045.1 Neotoxoptera formosana | reverse complement strand
GGGGGGGGGGGGGGGGGGGGGGGGGGGGGTGGGGGCGGGGGGGGGGCCCCGGGGGGGGGGGGGGGCGGGGGGGGGGCCGCGGGGGGGGGTGGGGGGCGGGGGGGGGGGGGGGGGCGCGGGGGGGGGGGGCGGGGGGGGGGGGGGGGCCGGGGGGTGCGGGGGGGGGGGGGGTGGGGGGGGGGGGGGGGGGGGGGGGGCGGGGGGGGGGGGGGGTTGGGGGGGGGGGGGGCGGGGGGGGGGGGCCGGGGGGGGCGGGTGGGCGCGTAGCCGCGGGGGTGACCGGGGGCCCGGGGAGGGGGGGGCGGGGGGTGGGGAAAGGGGGGGCTCGGGAGGGGGGGACGCGGGAGGGTGCGGGGGGGCGCCCGCGGGGGGGGCGGGGAGGGGGGCGCGTCCCCGGCTGGGGTCGCCGGGCGGGGAGGGGCGGGGGGCGGGAGGGAGGGCGGGGCGCCGGGCGGTCACACCCGCGTCGCGGAGGGGCGGTCGTTACGACGGGGTTGGGCCGGCCCGCACGGCGGGCCGGGGGGGCTCGGGTGTGGGTGGGGAGCGGCGGGGCCGCGCTGCGGCGTGCCGCCAGAGGGATGGGAGGGGGGGGGGGGGATTTGGGTGGGGGGGCGGGGGGCGCCGAGGGGGGTCGCGGGCCGGGGGGGGGGGGGGGTGTCGAAGGCCGCGGGGGCCGGCCGGCGGTCGTGCGCCGAGTCCGTGCGGGAGCTACGGGGTGTGAATTGTGGGCGGGAGGGGGGCGCGTGGGGGGGGCGGGGCCGAGGGGCTGGCGAGGGCGTAAGGACCCCGGACGCCCGGTCGGTGGAAGGGTGGTCCGCCGGGCGGAGGAAGGGCCGTCGGTGAGCAAGGATGGGGGGGGCGGATGGCCCTGGCGGGGCGCCGGGGGGCGCCGCCGGCGGGCGCGGCGCGGGGGGGCTTGGGGGCGGGCGGGGTGAGGCAGCGCACGCGGGGAGGCGGCCGGGCGGCCCTGGGGAGTGCCCCGCCGCGGGGGGGGGGCAGCGCGCCCGCCCTCCAGGCTGGGGGGGCGTGGGGGGGGTGGGGGGTGGCGGCGGGGGGACGGGCCCTCCGGTGGCGCTTAGGGGGGGTGTCCGCGGCTTGTGGGGGCCCGCCGGCCGGGTGGGGGCGGCGGTGTGCCGGGGGGGGAGGTGCCCCGGGGGCCGTGGGCACAGAGCGGTAGGGGGGGGGGGGGGTGGCCGGGTGCGCGGGGTGGGGCGGGGAGCGGGGGATGGCGGGGGGTGGGGGGGTGGCGGTAGGCGGGGTGGGAGGGCGCGAGGACCCGCGCGACGCGTGCGGCACGGGGGTAGCCGACGGCGGGGGCGGTGCGAGAGCAGGCGGGGGGGTCGGGGTCGGGGGGCGAAGGGCGGGGGGGGGGTGGGGCCCGCGGCGTGGGGCGGGGGCGGGGTGCGGGGGTGGGGGGCAGGCGGAGGCGCGGCGCTTGGTGCGGGCGGGGCCGGGGCCGGCCGGGCCACCACCCCCCCCTCCACCCTCCCCCCCACCTCAACCCACTACCTCCCCCCCCTCTCACCCCCTCCCCCACCCACCCCTCCCCCCCACATATCTCCATCAATAATAAATAGGCCGGAGAAGGTACCCGGTGGGCGGGGGCAGGGGTGGACGGGGGCCGCGGGGGGGTGGAGGGGCCGGGGTGTGACCGGGGGGGGCGGTGCCGCGGGCGGGGACGGGGTGGGACGGGGGCGGGGGCGCGCGGGGGGATAGAGGGGCCTCCGGGGCGCTTGGAGGCGGCGGGCCGAGTAGCCTGAGGCAGGGGTGCGGGGGGGCCGGGCCGGGCGCCGCCCGGCGGGGGGCCCCGGGGTGACGTCCCACAGACGGGGGGTCGGAGGGGAGGGTGGCCGGGGGAGACGTGGCGGGGGGCGTGTGGGGCGGGAGCGCCGGGGTGGGCGCCCGGACGTGACGGGAGCGGGGGCGGGCCGTGGAGGGGTGGCGGGGCGGCCGCCGGGGCGGCGGACGGGGAGCGGAGCGTGGGAGGGGGGGGCGGGGGGGGGGGGGCAGGGGTGAGGGTGGGGACGGTCGGCGGGGGGGGGAGGGGGGGGGGGGGGGGGCGGGGCGCTCCCGGGCGGGCAGGGCGGTGGCCAGGGTGAGGGCGGGGAGGGTGCAGGCGAGGCCGGTGTGGGGGGGGGGGGGGTCGGCGGGCGCGGGTGACGCCCTGTCCACCGCGGGGCGGGCGTGGGCGCGGGGGGGGGGCGGGCGGGTGGGGGGGGGGGGCCGCCGGGGGGGAGGGGATGTAGCGGGGGGGCAGCGGTGTGGGTGGAGGGGGGACCGTTGGGTGGGGGGGCGGGCTGGGATGGGGGGCGGACGCGGGTGGCGCCTGGGCCAGGACGCCCGGGGTGGCCGCGTAGCCGCGGCGTGCAGCGCCCTGGTGAGGCGGCGGGGCACGGGAGAAGGATGGGCTGGAAGCGCGATGGCCCCGGGGGCAGTAAGGGTGGGGAGGGCGGGGGGGGCTGGGCGCGGGGGAGCGTGGGGTCGGGGGGCGGGGGGCGCGGAGGCTTGTTAGGTGAGGGAGGGGTGGCATAGAGCCGGGAGGCACGGCCGAGGGGGCGCGACGGCTGCGGGATCGTGGCCGGGGGCAAGGGGGGGCGGGGCAAGACCGGGTGGGGGGCGGCGAGCAGCGCATGGGGGGGCTGGAGGGGACAGGGGCGCGCGGGGGGATGGTGGGGGGCGGGGGAGGGGGAGGCGGTCGCGGCGGGGGCCGCCGCCGAGGGTGGGCGGGGAGGGTGGGGTCAGCGCGGACGGAAGCAGTGGGTGGCGAGACCCGGGGGGGAGCACCGGTCTGGAGGTCCGCGGGGACATGGTTGGGGGGGCGGTGGGGGCCGGGGCCCCCGCGCGGGCGTGCGCCCGCGCGGGGGGGGGAGGGGGCTGGGGTGGGGGAGGGGGCACCGCCGGGTCCAGGGCTCTTGGCCGCCGGGGGGGACCGGTGTGTGGCGGGGGGCACGCGGCGGGGGGGGGGGGACACCAGGCGGGGCGGTGGAGGGGACCTGGGGCAGGCGTGGCGGTGCCCCGGAGGACCGTTGCGGGGGGTAGGGGGGTGTGCGCTCGGGTCGCGGGTGCCGGGGGGGCGCGGGGGCGGGTCGGGGTGGGGGCGGCGGGGGGGGGTCGAGGGGGGGCTGGAAGGGCGCGAGCGGCCGCGCGCGTAGAGCGGGCACCCGCCGTGCGGGTCCGCGGAAGGGGGGCGCGGGTGTACTGGGGTTCGGGGCCGGTGTGGCCCACCCCCCACACGGCCCGGGGGCGCGGGGCGATAGGGGGTGGAGGGGACCGGTGTTAGGGGGAGGAAGGAGCGGGCGGACGTCGGGTGGCCGGGGTGGGTCGGAGGCGCGGGGGGGGACTCCCGTTGGGGGGGTGGGGGGGACGAGTGAGGGGGCCCGGGGGGGGGAGCGGGGCGAGGCTGGGCGCCGGGTGGGGGGGCCAGGAGGGGGCGCGGGTGGGTGGGCGGCGCGGAGGGGGGGCGGCGCCGGGGGTGCGCCGGGCCGGTCGCGGCGGGCGGGGGGGTCGCGACGGGTCCGGCCAGGGTGCCGTCCGGGGGGGTGCGGGGCGCGCGGTGCAGGTGCGCGCGCGCAGGCAGGCCCCGCCACGGGAGCGGGGGGGGGGAGTGGGGGGGGGGGCGTTGCATTGACCGCGTGGGGGGGCGGGGAGAGGCCGTGCGGGAGGGCCGCGGGGGGGGGCGTCGGATGGGGGGGGAAGGAGGCGCGCGCCGGGCAGGTGGGGGGGGAGGGTGGGGGGTGGGGTGGCGGCGGCGGCTTTGGAGGTGGTGGGTTGGTTACCGAGGGGGTGGGGGCGGGGCTCCGGGGGGGGGGGGGCAAGCGCGGGGGGGGCGGCGGGGGGGCGGGTACGGCGAGGGGGTGGTGGGGGAGTGCGGGGGCGTCCGGGGTCGGTGGGGCCCCCGTGGGGGGGGAGATGGGAGGGGGATGCCGCAGGCCCACGCTCGTCGGAGCCCGCCCCGCCAGTGGGGGGGCGGAGGGGGGCGCGGGGGGGAGGTCCCGGGGGTGCGGGCGGGTGCACCGGGATGCTCCGATGGGCTCTCCGGCCGCGCTCGGTGGGGGGGCGGGGCGGCACGGGCCGACGGGGCAGGCCGGGGGGGGCCGGGGCGGCGGGGTGAGCGGAGGCGGGGAGGGGGGGGCGGCCCGGGGGGGGGGCGCCGGGGCACCGTGGGAGGGGGAGGGGGGGGGGGGCGCGGCACAACCCCTCACCCATCGGGGCAGGGGCGGGGCAGTGCCATCGCCTCCGGCCTCCGCGGGGGGGGGGGGGGCGGGGGGTCGGGCACGCGTGGCTGCAGAGGGGGGGCGGGGGGGCGGGAGGGGTCAGGCAGTCGGGGGGGCGTCGCGGGCTCGCGGGGGCAGGGGGGGGGCAGGGGCTGGGAGGGGGGGGGACTGGGGTGGGCGCCCCGCGGTGGGGGCGGTCGGGCGGGCGGGGGGGTGGGGCGGGGGACGGGTTGGCAGGGGGGCGTGGGGGGGCG
>JAIWJD010000007.1:4218272-4245772 GCA_022818045.1 Neotoxoptera formosana | reverse complement strand
GAGTTTGCGGGATACGGGCCGGCGGGGGGGGGGGGGAGGGGGGGGAGGGGGAGGGGTGCGCACGAGAGATGGGTGCTGCGTGGGGGGAAAACGGGCGGGGGGGGAGTGGAGGGGGGTGGTGGGGAGGGGGGAGTTGCGAGCGGGGGACGTGCACCAGCAAACCGGGGGAGGGGAGGGGGGGGGGGGGGGGGGGGGGGGGGGGGGGGGGGGGGGGGGGGGGGGGGAGGGGGGGGGGGGGGGGGGGGGGCTACTGGGGGGGCGGGGGGGGCGGGGGTGGGTGGGGGGGGGGGGGGGGGGGGGGGGGGGGGGGTGGGGGGGGTGGGGGGGGGGGAGGCGGGGGGGGGCGGGGGGGGGGGTGGTACAGCGGGGGGGGGGGCCCGCGGGGGGGGTGAGGTGGGGGGGGGGGGGGGGGGGGGGGGGGGCCCGGGGTCGGGGCGGGGGGGGGGGGGGGGTAGGGGGTGGGGGGGGGGAGTACGGGGGGGGGGGCGGGGGGGGGGGGGGGGGGGGGGGGCAGGGGGTGGGGGTGGTCACGGGGCGGGGGGCGCGGGCCGTGGGCGCCGGGGGTGTGGGCGTGGGGTCAGTGCCGGGGGGGGGGTGGGGGGTATGGCCGGGGGTTCGGGGTGAGAGTGGGGAAGGGGCCGGGAGGAAGTAGGGGGGGGGTGAGGGCGGGGGGGGGGGGGGGGGGGGGGCGCGGGGGGGCGCCTGGGGGGCGGGGGGGCTCGGGGGGGGGGGGGTACGCGGCGGGAGGGGGGTGCGGGGGGGGGGGGGGGGGCGCGTGGTAGCGGAGGGGGGCGGCGCGGGGCCCGAGGGCGGCGAGGGGGTCGCGGGGCGCGGGGGGGGGTCCGCAGGGCGCGCTCGGGCGAGCGTCCGTGGGGGGGTGGCTCCGAATCCGGGGGAAGGGCGGGGGGGCGGGGGGGGTGGTGGGGGGAGACCGAGGGGGGGCGGTGGGCGGGGGGGGGGGAGAAGGGGGGTGGGGGGGGAGGGTGGGGGGGTGGCGGGGGGGCTCTCGGGTGCCCTCGCGGCCGCGTGGGGGCACCGGGAGGCGCGGGCGGACGCGGCGGTCGGGCGCGCGGGGGGGAGGGGGTCGGGGCGGGGGCGGCTGCCCGCTCCCTGCCCGCAGGACCGCGAACGGCTAGGCGAGGGGGGGCGGGGGAGGTGGGGAGGCGGCCGCGGCGGCTGGTGGCTGGGGGGATTCGCGGGGGGGGCACGAGGGGGAGTGCCTCCGGCGGACGGGGGGTGGCGGGGGCCAGCGCAAATGGGGGGCGGCGCTCACCCTCTCGGGGCCCCCCGGGAGGTGGGGACCGGCCTAGGGAGCGCGGCGGGGCCCGGGGGGCGACGGAGGGGCGAGCGGGGTCGAAGGGGCCGAGGGGATGCGCGCGTGGGTGGCCGTGGGGGTCGGGGCGCGGGGGCCGCGAGGCGCGACGTGAGGGGGGGGGGAGCGGGCGGGGCCATGGCCGGGCCCGCGGTCGGGGGAGGGGGGGGGGATGGGGGCGGGGGGGTGTGGTGGGGGCGTGAGAGTGTGGAGGGAGGCGGGTGGGCCCCGGCAAGGTGGGGCCTGTCCCGGCGGGAGCGGCGGGGGACTCGGCGGCGGGGGGGGGGGGGGGACGAGGACGCCGGGTGCGGAGCGGGGGCCCCAGGGGGCAGAGGGCGGGGCTGGGAGTGGGGGCGGAGTGGGGGGGGGGGTGAGGGGTTCCGCGGGGGTAGGGCGGGGGGCGGAGGATGGTGGGGGGGCCACCTGGCGGGGCCGGGGGCGGGCGCGTGGGTCGGGGGGTGGAGGTGCGTGGGCGCCACGAGGGCGCGACGCGGGTGCGCGTGGTGGGCGCCGCGGGGTGGTAGGGGGAGAGGGGCGGCGGGGGCCGGGAGGGCGGGGGGCTCCGCGGAGGGGGGGGGGGGGGGCGTGGGTCGACTGGGGGACCGGTCGTAGGCGTCGCCTGGGGGGAGGGGAGGGGGGGGCGGGTGGGGTCGGAGTCGAGGGGCGCGGGGGCCCTCCTTGGTGCGCGGGGCGGAGGTGGCGCCGGCCCACAGGGGGGTGGGGCACGGGGTGTGCCGCCGGCGGCGGGGGGGGTGGGTGGCGGGGGAGAGCAGCGGCGCGGGGCACCGAGGGGCGGGGGGGGGAGGCGTAGGGGGTTAATCGAGGGGGGGCCGGGGGCCAGGGGCGCCGCGGGGCCAGGGTGGGGCGCGGCGAGGAGGGTGCAGGCTGGGGGGGCCGGGCTTTCGGGGGGGGGGGTGGGGGGCGGGCCGGGGGCCGGGGCCCGGCGAGGGCGGGCCGGCGACAGCACGCGGCCGCGCCGGCGGGGTGCTCTGGGCCACTGTCAGGGGGTGGGGCCGGCGGCGACGGGGGGGGGGGGGGCGCGCGGGCGCCTGGCGGGGCGTGGGGGGGGAGCGGTGGGGCCCGCGGGGGGGGGGGGGGCGTGAGGTTGGGGGAGGTGAGCGGGCGCGCGGGGGGGCCCTGGACGGGGCGGGGGGCCGCCGTGGCGGAAGTACGGCGGGGGGATCGCCGCGGGGGGCGTGCCACACGGGTAGCGGTGGGCGGTGGGCTGCGGCCGGTCGGCTCGGGGCGGCGAAGGGGGGAGGGCGCGAGCCGGGTGGGCGCGGCGGCGGGGGGGGGGGGTTGGGGAGGCTTCGGGCGGGTGGACAGGGCGCGCGGGGCCCTGGGGAAGTGGAGGGTGGGGGTGTGTAGGGGCGGGTTTGGGATGCTGCTGGGTGGAGGTGTAGGGGGGGGGGTGGGTGGGGGGGGGGTGGGGTGGCAGCCGGGGGGGTGGGGGGGCGAGGGGGAAAAGCCTGGTGAGCGGGGGGGGGGGGGAGGGGCGGGGCGGGGCGGTAGCCGGCGGGTGTGGGGGGGGCAGGGGCAGTGAGGGGGTCTGCCGGGTGTCGGGGTGGGGGGGGTGCGGGAAGGCCGGGGGTGGGGGCGGACCCGGCGGGGCGCGGGGGGGGGGGGGGGTGTAGGGTGAGGGGGGGGGCGGGGGAGGCGGGGGGGAAGGAGGGGGGGGAGTGGGAGGGGGGGTGGGGGGGCGGGGGGGAGCGGGGGGCTGGGAGTGTGGGTGGGCGGGGGGGGGGGGGGGGGGGTCGGGTGGGGGAGGGCAGGTCTGGGGGGGGTGGGGGGTGGAGGGGAGTGGGGGGGGGTGGCGGCCGTCGGTGGAGGCGTACCTGTGGCGGGGGGGGTGGCCCCGGGGGATCGGGTAAGGTCCCGCATGGGGGAGGCGGGCGGGGGGTGCGGCCACGTGGATCCGGGCCGCAAGCGTGAGCGGGGGGGTGGGCCCGCGCAGGAGCGGTGGGGTGGCGGAGGGCGGGCTGCCGGGCCGCCTGGGGGGGTGCCGTCCGGGGGAGCGCCACACCGAGAGGGGCCGGGAGGGGCGGGGTTGTGGGGGAGCGGGCGCTGACCTGCGGGGGGGAAGGGGGGCAGCGTGGGTCGGGGGGGCGTGGTGGGGGGTGGCGGGCGGCGGCCCGCGGAGGGCGGGCCGCGGGAGGCAGGGGGGGTCTACGGGGGGTAGGGTGAGGGGCGTGTCGCCGGGGGGGGCGGACGCGCCGCGAATCCGACGCGGCGGGGGCGGGAGGTCGCCGGGTGGGGCGGGGGAGATGCGTGGCGAGTGGGGGGGGGGCGAGGCGAGTACCTGCGGGCTCGGGGGGGGGGGGGGGGCTGTGGCGGCTGCGGCGGGCGGGGATGCCCGCGGCACGTGCTGGGGAGTGGGGGGTGGCGCGGGGCCGCAGGGGGACGGCGGGCGCGGTGGCTGGGCGGACCGCGGGCGAGGGCGTGGAGGGGGCGGGGGGGGGGGTGAGGGGGGGGGGTGGGGCGGGGCGGTGGTTGGGTGGGTGGAAGGGAGGCGCGGAGGTAGAGGGGGGCGGGCGGGGGTGGGGGGGGGTAGGGCGGCACCGGGGGGGACCGGGGGGCCGAGGTGCCCCGGCGGGGCCGTGACGGGGCGGGCGACCGGTGGGGTCCGGGCGGGGTCGGGGGGCGGGGCCCGGGGGGGCGGGGAGGGGCCCCGGCGGCGGTGAGCCGGCGGGGCGGGGGGGGTGGGGGGGAGGGGCGGGGGTGAGGGAGGGGTGTGGGGGCGGCGGGGGGGTGGGGGGTGCGAGGTGGCGCGGGGCGGGGACGGTCGGGTGCGGGCAGGGTGGGCGTGGAAGGGGGGAGGGGGGTGGGAGTGGCTCGGGGTTGGGACGGCGCGGGCCGGGGGGACCGCGGTGCGGCGGCCGGGGCAGTGGGCTCGGGAGCGGCTGGTGGGGGAGCGGGGGGGGGGTGCGAGGGGGGGGGGCGGCTGGGGGGGGGCTAGTGGGGGGCGGGGGGGGGGAGGCGGGAGGGGGTCGCCGCCAAAGTGAGGGGGCCGGCAGGGGGTGGGGCGGGGGGGGGGTGGGGCCGCGGGCCGGCGGCGGCGCGTGCGAGAGTAGGTGCGGCGTGTAGCGGGGAGCCGGGGGAGGCCGAGGGGGGACGGGCGGTGGCTGGGCGAAGGGGGTGCGGTCCGCGCGTGGTCGGGGGAGGCGGGGGGGGCAGGCCGGCGTTAAAGGTCGTGGTGGTGCAGGTTTGAGGGGATGGGGGGGGGACAAGGTGGATGCGGCATGGGGGGCCCGGGCGCGGGGGGAGCGAGGTGGGGCGGTCGGGGGGTGCCGGGGCGGTGGGGTCGGGCTGTGGGCGGGGGCGGGGGCGGGGTGTGGGCGGAGGCAGATGCGCGCCCTGGGCGCTCGGGCTCGGGGGGGGGGGGGGTGCGGGGGGGGGCCGAGGCGCCGGGGTGAGGGTGGAGAGGCGGGCCCCGGTGGGGGGCGAGTCGCGGGGGGAGGGCGTGTGTGGGGGTGCGCGGTCGTGGCCGGTGTCGTGTGGTGTGGGGGGGGGGCCGGGGGGTGAAGTGGGGCGCGAGACCATGGTTGAGGCGGGGGGGGGGGGGCGGGGCTGCGGCGGGGCTGGGCAACGGGCGGGAGGCTGGGTCAGCGGGTTTTCGGGGAGGGGGGGGGACGCGGAGGGGGTGGCGCGCGGTGAGCGGGTCCGGCGGCGGGCCGCAGGGGGTAGGGGGTCGGGGGGGCGGGGGGGAGGGCGCCGGCCTGCGCGAGGCGGCGGGGCCGGAGGGGCGGGAAGCGGGGGCGGGGTCCGGACAGTGGGGGGGGCTGGGCGCGGGGGGGGGAGGCGCGCCGTAGGGGTCCCCGTCGGAGGGGAGGGGGGGGGGGGTGTGTCCGGGGGGGGGTCAGGTGGTTGGGGGCGTGGAGGGTATGTGGGCGGAAGGGGGGTGGGGGGCCCGAGGGCGAGGTCCGGCGGGGGCCCGTATGGGGCGCGGGGGGGGGGGGTGGCGTGGGGGGGGGGGGGGGGGGGGGGGGGGTGGGGGAAGGGACGGGCCCGGGCGGAGGGGCGGCGCCGGGGGGGGCGGGCAGGGGCGGGTTCGGGCGGGAGGGGGCGGGGCGCGGGGGGGCCGGGCGGTGGGGGGGGCCGGGACCGGGGCTGGGGGCGGGCGAGGCGGGGGTGGGGGGGGGCGCGGGGGGTGTTGGCGCGGGGGGGAGGGGGTGGCGGGGTGGCGGGGGGGGGGCGGTGGACGCGCCCCTGCCCGGGGAGGGTGCGCGGGGGGCGGGCGACCGGGGGCCCCGGGGCGGGATGTGGGCTGGGGTGGGGCGGCGGGTGAGCAGGTGGGGGCCCCACTCCTGGTCGGTTGTTGGTGTGAGTCGGTTGTTCTTTCGTGGGTGTGTGTATGCTTTTTTTTTGCTATTTTTGCTGGTTTGCTTGCGCGGTTCGGTTTTTTTTGATAGACTTTTTTGTTTCCCGTTTTCCGTTTGTGTCCTTAGTAGTTGTTTGGGTTTTTTTGTGGCGGGTTTTTTTCTTTTAGGCTTGCCGGGTGGGTGGTTTGGGCGCCTTTTTGCGCGTTGGGACTTTGGTTTCGGGTTGTGACCGTTTTTGGTTTGGTTCTGTTTTCCCCTTGTGTGCTATTTCAGTTGGCGTGCTTCGGTTTTTTTTTGCGCGGTGGGGTTCCCCTGCCGTGGGTGAGTAGGTTTTTCGGGTGTGGTGGGGGGGGGTGGTTGGTGGTTTCCGTCGTGTTATGTGGGAGGGCGGTGTTATGTGGGTTATCATGTGTTGTTGTGGGCCGTGTCAGCGCACCTTCGTGGTCATTTATCGTTTTTTTGTGGGTTTTTTGAGTAGTCGACCGGGGGTTTTGGGAGCGAGTGGTTCTCGGCGTTGCTGTGTGTTTGTGTCGGCGGGGTGGGGGCTTGGTGCTGTGTGGCGTGATGCGGTCTTTTTCGTGGTTGCTCCGGCCTGTCGCATTTTTGGGTTGGGGGGGTGGGTGATGGGTGGGTGGGGCGGCGCGCTGGCCTAATCAGCTTGTCGTGGTGGACGTTTTTTCTTTGGCGGCGGGTTTTGCTTGGGGTTGCCTCCGGGCTGTATTGTTGTGTGTTTACGGGGTGTGGATGGGGGGGGTGTGGGTGGGCGTGGCCGCCGACCTGCCGTGGTGCGTTTTGTGGTGGGTAGGGGTGCCTTTCGTTTTGGTGGGGTTTGTAGGGGTGCGGTGTTTGTTTGGTTTGTGTCTGGTTGGAGTGTGGGCAGCCTGGAGTGCGATGTGGTGGGGGGGGTTGCGGGGGGACCGGGGGGGGGGGGGGGGGTCTCACCCCCCTCCCATAAAACACCCCCCCACCAAACCCTCACCCATACCCACCCCCCCCCCTCCCCCCCCCCTCCCCACGCTCGCGCGGCAACACGGGGCGGCGGGGGGTGGAGGGGGGCGCGAGGGGCCGGGAGGTGGCCGGGGTGCGGGGGCCCCCGTCGGGGGCGGGGCGGAGGAGGGGGGCGGGGCTCTGGGGTCGGTGCGGAGTGGGGGCCGGGCGCTGAGCGCGTGAGGGGGCGGGGGGGGGGGGCGGGGGGTGCCCAGGGGCGGGTGCTCGGGCAGGGGGCCGGGCCCCGGGGCGGGCGTGGCAGGGGGCCGCGGGGGGGGGGACGGGGGGGCGGGGTGGGTGGCGGGCGGGGGGGGGCCCGGCGGGCGGGGGGGGGGGCCGGGGGGGGGGCTGGGGCAGGGGCGTTGGGGTCTGGGGGGGTGTCGGGTGGGGCGGGGGGCGGCGGGGGGGGGGGGCAATCCACCTCCACCACCCAACATTATCAAAATTAAATAACAACGGCGGGGACCGGGGGCGGGGTCTGGGGGGAGGGGGGGGGCGGCGGTGGGGGTGAGGGTGCGCGGTGGGGGGATGGGGGGGGCTGGGGGCTCGGGTTGGGGTAAGGCGGTGGGAGGGTGTGGGCGGGGGGTGGGAGGGGGGGGGGGTGGGCCGGCGGGGGGCGTGGGGGGGGGGTTGGGGGGGGGGGGGTTGGCGGGGGGGTGCGGAGAGAGGGGGGGGGGGGGTAGGGTGGGCGGGGGGTGGGTGGCGGGGGAGGGGGGGGGAGGGGAGCGGGGTGGGGGGGGCTGGGTGGGGAGGCGCGGTGGGGGGGGGTGGGTGGGCGTGGGGAAGGGGGGGAGGCGGGGGCGAGGGGGGGAGCAGGTTAGGGGGCGCGGGGGGGCCGGGGGCGTAAGGAAGGGGGGGGGGGGGGGGGGGGGGGGGACAGGTGAGGGAGGAGGGTTGGGGGGCTGCGGGCGGGGGGGGCGGGGGGGGCAGGGGACGGGTTCGGCTGGGTCGAGGGGCCGGGGATGTTGGAGGGGGTGTGGCAGTCGGACGTGGGGGGAGCGGGTGGGAGAGGGGGGGTAGGGGGCGGGGGGCGGAGGGGCCGGGGCGGGGGTGGGGGATCGGGGGGGGAGGGGGGGTGGGGCCGCGCGGGGGGGCTGGATCTGGGGATGGGTGGGGGGGGGGGGGGCGGCGGTGTAGGGGGGTGTGCGGGGGGGGGGGGGGAGGGGAGTGGGGTGGCGGGTGGGGGAGGGGGGAGTGGCGCGGGCTGATCGTGATATGGGGGGAGGGGGGGTGGTGGGGGGGGCGGGTGGGGGGCGGAGGGGGGCGGGGCGGGCGGTTAGGTGTGGGGCGCGGGGCTGTGGGGGGGCGGGCGGGGGGGAGTTGGGGTGGAGGCGGTGGGGGGTGAAGGCGGGAGCGTGGGGGAGTAGGGTTGGGGGGGGCGCGGGCGGTGGGTGGGGGGGGGTCTGGGGGGTGTGGGTAGGGGGGGGGGGGGGGGGGCTGGTGGGAGGGGGGAAATAATTCATGAGGGCGGAGTAGCGTGAGGGTGGCGGGAGCGTGGGGCGGTGGCGAGGGGGGGAGGGGGGAGGGGGGTAGGCGCGGAGGTGGTGGGCGGCGGCGCGGGCTGGGGGTTGAGGGGGTGGGGGGGCAGGCGGGGGGGGCGGTGGGGAGCGTGGCGGGTGTGGGGGGCGGGCTGAGGGGGGGGGGGGTGGGGGGGGGAGGGGCGGGGGCGATGTGTGGGGGGGGGGGGGGAGGGGGGAGGGGGGGGGGTGGGGGTGGGGGGGGGGGCGGGGGGGGGGGGGGGGCGGGTGCGGCGGGGGGGAGGGGGTGGAAGAGGGGGTGTGGGGGGGGGAGGGGGATGGTGGGGGGGGTGGGGCGGGGCGGGTGGGGGGGGGGGGGGGGGTGTGGGGGGGGGGGTGGGGAGGGATGAGGGGGGGGGGTGGGTGGGAGGGTGGGGGGTGGTGGGGAGGGGGGGGGGGGGGGGGGGGGTGGAGGGGGGGGGGGTGGGGAGGGAGGGGTAGGGTGGGGGGTGGGAGGCGCGGGGGAGGGGGGGGGGGGGGGGGGGGGGGTGGGGGGTTGGGTGTGGGTGTGGGAGCAGGGGGGGCGCGGGGGGGGGGGGGTGATAGGGGGGGGTGGGGGGGTGGGGGGGGGGGGGGGGGGGGGGGGGGCGGGGGGGGTGGCGTGGAGGGGGGGGAGGGAGGTAGGGTGGGGGGGGGGGGGTGGGGGGTGGGGGGGGGGGGGGGGGTGGAGGGGGGGAGGGGGAGGGGTGGGGGGGGCGGCGGGGGGCGGGGGGGGGGGGTGGGGGGGGGGGGGGGGGGGGGGGGGGGGGGGGGGGGGGGGGAGGGCGCGGGTGGGGGAGGGGGGGGGGGGGGGGGGGGGGGGGGGGCTATGGGCGAGGGGGGCGGAGGGGCGTGGGGGGGGGGGGGGAGGGGGTGGGGGGTGGGGGGGGGCGGGGCGACGCGGGGGGGGGGGGGGGAGGGGGGGGGGGGGGGGGGCGTGGGGCCCGGGGGCGGTGGGCGGGGGAGGGGGTGCGCGGGGGGGGGGGGGGGCAGGGGGGCGGGAGGAGCAGCGGGGCGGACTCGGGGGCGGGCGCGGCGGGAGGGAGGGGGGGGAGGGGCCAGAGGTGCAGCGTCAGCGGTAGGGCTGGGGTGCGCGGGCGGGGCGGGTAGCGTGCGGGGGGCTGCGGGGCCGTTTGGCGGGTGAGCGGGGGGGGGGGGCGGGGGGCGGGGGCGGGCGGAGGGCGGGGGGGCGAAGGAGGGGGGGGCGGCCGGCGGCGGGCGGGCGGTCGGGGGCCCTGGGGGGGCGGCGGGGGGGGCGGGCCGGGCCGCGCGCGGGGGGGGGGGGGGGGGGGACGGCCAGGGGGGGTCGCGGCAGGCGGGCCATGGGGGGCGGGGCGCGGGGCGGCGCGGGGCGGAGTGGGAGCGCGGGGCGGGCTGGGGTGCGGGGGGGCTGCGGTGGGGGTAGCGTGGACGGGCCGGGGCGAGCGGCGGGGGGGGGGCGGGGTGCGGGGGGGTAGTGGGGGGCGAGAGGGTGGGGGAGGAGGGGGGGGGGGGGGGGCGGTGGGTCGGCGCGGGGAGGCCCCCGGATGTGCGGGGGCGCGGGGGCGGGGGGTGGGGAGCGGGTCTCAAGGGGCGGGCGGGTGAGCTTGGGCGTCGGGGTGGGGTCGTCTGGGGCGCGGCCCGGGGCGCGGCGGGGCGCGGGGCGGGTGCGTCCGGAAGAGCGGAGTCGGAGCGCGGCGGCAACCGCGGGGGGAGCACGGCGGGGTGGCGGGGGGGGGAGGGGCGGGGGGGTGGGGGGGGGGGGGGGCGGGCAGGGGCGGGGGGGAGCGGGGGCGGAGTCCCTGGGCCAGGGGGGGTGGTCGGCCCGGGGGCGGGGGGGCGCGTCGGGGGGGTGGCTGGAGCGGGGCGACGGACGGGGGGGGGGGCGGCTGCGCGAGGGGGGGCGAGGCGCGGGGGGTGGGGTGTGGGGCGGGGAGGCGGGGAGGGCGAGCCGCCGGCGGGGGGGGGGGTGCCGCGGCGGAGGGGGCCGGGGCGGGCGGGGGGGGGGTGGGTGGCGCCCCGGGGGGGGGGGGGCGTGGGCATGCGGGGAGGGCGCGGGTGGGACGGCCGGGGGCCCGGGCGGGTGGGGCGGGGGCGGGCGGGTCGGATGGGGGCAGTGGGGCTGGGCGGGCGGGCGCGGCCGGCGGCGCGCGGGGGCGGGGGGGGGGGGGGCAGGGGGGCCCCCGGGTAGGGCGGGGTGGCGGCGGGGGCCGGGCGTGGGGGGGGCGTGGGCCGGGGCGCGGGGGAGGGGGGGGAGGCGGCGGGCACGGGGACGGCGACCGGCGGGGGGGTGAACGGGGGCGGTCGGCGGCGCGGGGGGTGGGGGCGGGGGCGACTGGTTCGGGCCGGGGAGGGTGGCCGGGGGCGCGCGGTGCCCGGTGCGGGGGGGGGGAAGGGCGGGCGGGCGCTGGCGGTCGAAGGGGGCCGGAGGGTCCGGAGGCGCGCGCGGGGCGGGGGGGGGACGTCGCGGCCGAGCAGCGACGCTCGTGGCCGGGCGCGCGGCGGGCCTTCGGGGGGGGGGGGATCGGGCGGGGGGCGCGCGGGGGACTGGCGGAGCGTCGTGAGGGGAACTCCCGGGCGGGGGTCGCGAGGGGTCTGGGGGCAAGGTGGGGGACAGGCGGGCCGGGCGTGGCGCGGGGGGGGCGGGGGGGGCAGCGGTGAGGGGGGCGGGGGGGGGCGAAGGCGCGCGAGCGGCGGCTGTGCGGGGCAAGGGGGAAGGGCGGCCGGGCGAGGCGCGAGGGTACGGGTCGCGGGCGCGTGGGCGGGGGGTCCGGGGGGTGGAGGTAGAACTGGTGGGCGCCGGGGCGCCGGGGGGCTTAGCGCCTGCGGTGCGGACGCGGGGGTCAGGTCGGGGCGCAGCGGCGGGGTCCGGTGGCGCGGCCGGGGCATGCGGGAGGCGTTGGGGCAGGGCGAGGCGCGGGGCGAGGTCGGGGGTGGTGGGGGCGGGTGGGGGAGGGGCGAGCGCGCCGTAGGGGGGGAGTCGGCGGGGGGGGGGGGGGGGGTCGTGGGGGTGGGCCGGGGAGGGGGTTGGACGGGGGGCGGGCCCGGAGGGTAACAGAGCGGGGGGGTGGGGGGGGGGCGGGCCGGGCGGAACGCAGGCGGGCGGGAGGCAGGGGCAGCGCCGCCCACCCCGCAACGGTCAGGAGCGGGGGGGCGTCCCGGCGGGCCGGGCGTGTGGAGGGGGGCGGGGGCCGCTGGGGGGGCCGAGAGCCCGGGTGCGGGGGGCCCCCCGGCGGGCGGGGGGGGGGCGGGGTCGGAGGAGGGCGGGGCGCGCGCGGCGGGACCGGTCCGGGGAGGGGGGGGTGCGCGGGGCGGCGGGGGAGGGGGGCACGGACGGGGGGTGGGGCGTGCGGGGGCGCTCTGGGTGGGCTGAGGCCGGTGGGCGGAGGGGCGGGGGGGACACCGCTGGGGGTCGGCGGGAGGGGTCCGGCGCGGCGGTGTCGGGGGCCGGGGGAGGGAGGGGGGGGCTGGGGCGGGTGCGGGGGGTGGGGCTCTGCGGGGGGGTGGGCCCCTGGGGTGGCGACGGGGCGGGGCGCGGGGGGGGGGGTGCCGGCGGGAGGCGCGGCCGGAGGTACGGGGGCGAGTCCGGAGGGGGTACCGGGGCGCGGGGGTCGGGGCGCGGGGGAGAGCTGCGGGGCACCGGGCGGGTGGCGCCGGCGGGTGGGCGGATGGGCGCGGTAAGCGGGCGTGGGGCCGCGGCGACGCGGGGGAGGGTGGGGGGGGCGGGCGGCGGGGAACGTGCCGGGGGCGGGCGCGAGAGGACTGGGGAGAGCGAGAGGGACCGGCGGGTGGAGAGGGCGGAGGCAGGCGGGGTCGGGCGGCGGGAGCGCGGGCGAGTGGGCGGGCGGGGCGCGGCGGGGCGCGTGGCGCGGCGGGGGGGGGTGAGGCGGGTGGCAGGGCGTGAGGGAGGCCGGGCGCCCTGGGGTCGGGGGGCGCCGCGAGTGGGCGACGGTCGTGGCTGGGGGGGGCGGGGGGGGTGGGGGCGGGGCGGGGGTGGGTGGGGGGGGTGGGAGGGGGGGGGGGCCGGGGCGGGGGGCGGCGGGGCAGAGGGGGTCGCGGCGTGAGTGACGTACGGGGGGGGGGGGGGTACGGCGGGGCGGGGCCCGGGGGAGGGCCGGCAGTGGCCGGACGGGCGGCGGGGCGGCCGCTGGTTGCGCTGGAGATCGGAGGGGTGGCGGGGGGGTCGGCGGTCGAGGGGGGCCGGGGGCTGGTGGGGGGGTGGAGGGTGTCGGGCGGGAGCGGGCGGGCCCCGGGCGGGCGGCGAGGGGGCGGGGTGTGCCCCGACGACGCGGGCGGGGGGGGGGGCGCTCGGGGGGAGAGGGGGCGCGGGAGTCCGCGGGGGAGGCTGGCGAGCGGGGCGGGGGGGGGGCGGGGGCGGGGCCCGCGTGGGGGGGGGCGCCTCCCCAACCGGGGGGGAGGGGTGCCCGGGGCTGACCGCGGGGGGGCGAGGGTCCGGGCGCGGGGGGGGATGGGGCGGGCGCGGAGGGGGGGGGGGGCGGGCGGGGGCGGCGGGGCGGGGAGCGGGGCGCGCGGTGTTGGGGGGGGGGGGAGGGGGGGGTGGCAGGGCGGGGGCGAGGTCGCAGGCGGGGGGGCCGCCCAGCGTCGGGGGGGGTAGGGGCGGGCCGGGGAGCAGGGGCGGCGGGGCGGGGTCGCGGGGGGGTGGACGGGGTGGGCGGCGTGGGGGCTGCGGTGGGAGGGGCGCCCGGGAAGACTGGGGCGGGGGGGCGGAGGCGGGGCGGTGGGGGGGGCCCGGGGGGCGCGCGGGGGGGCGCGGGGCCTGGGACGGCGGGGTGAGGCCGGTCCCGGCGGGGGGCCGACTGGGAGGCGGCGGACCGCCGGGGCGGCGGGGGAAAGGGTCCGGGGACGAGGGCCGGGGGGCGCGAACGTATCTGGGGGTCTGGGAGCGCGGGGGGGGAGGTGCGGGCGGGGAGGGGGGGGGGGGCGGGAGGTGGGATCGCTACCGCGCCCGGGAGCCCAGCGGCGGGGGGCTCGTGGCGACGGCGGCGGGTAGCGCACGGGCGGGGGGCGGCGCGGGGGGCGGCGCGGCGGGGGGGGGCCGGGGGAGCAGGCACCGGGGGCGGAGGGGGGGGGAAGGCGGTGCCCGGCCCGGGGGGGGGCGGGGCGGGCCGGGGACGGGGGATGGGGCGTGCCGCGGGGGGGCCCCCTCGAGAGTGAATGGCGGGGTGTGGGGGGCGTGGGCGGGGGGGAGGGGTGGTCGGGGGGGGGGTGGGCTGGGAGTCGGGCGGGCGGGGGCGGGCCAGCGCAGGGTGCGTTGCGGGGGGGGGCCTCCTCGGGGCGCGAGCGGCGGGGGGGGGTGCGGAGGGGGGGGGGAGGGGGGGGGGCAGGCCGGGCGGGGGGGTGAGGGGTGGGCGGAGAGCACTCGGGGGGGGCGGGGGGAGCGGGGTGGGGGGGCGGGGACGGGGGGGGGGGTCGCGGGCGAGGGGGCGGGCGCGAGGGGGCCGTGGGGTGCTCGGTCGGGCGGCGGTCCGGGGGGCGGGGGGGCGCGTGGGGGGAGGCAGTGGTCCGATGCCGGCCGACGGGGGGCGCCGGCGGGCTGGTGCGGCGAGGGGGAGTCAGGCGGCCTTGGAGGCGGACGGGCGGACGGCGCGGGGGAGGGGGGGGGGGGGGCGGCGGGGGGGTGGCGGCGAGGGCGGTAGGCGTGCGGGGCGTCGACGAGGGGGGGGTGGGCGGAATCTAGGGGGTGGTCGGGCGCGAGTGAGGGGCGGGGGGGGCGGGGGGCGGGGGGGGGGAGGGGGCGCCGGCAGCGGGGGGCCGTCGGTGCGTCGGGGGGCGGGCGCGGAGGCCGTCTGGGGGAGAGGAGCGGTTGGGGGGGCGGGGGGCCCGGCGGAGGCGGGCGAAGAGGGCGAGGTGGGGGGGCGCGGGGGGCGGGGGGGGGCCAATGTCCGGGGGCGGCGGGACGGGGGGCCCGGGGGGGCGGTGGGGGGCGGGGTGGCGGTCGCGGGTCGGCGGGGGGGGGAACGGGGGGGGGGGGGCGGCTCGGGGGGAGGCGGGGACGGGCGGTGGGGACGTGGGGGGCGGGGGGGTGTGACGGGGCGGCCTGGGGGGGGCTGGGGGGGGGTCGGGGACGGGGGGGCCGGTGGGGCAGGGCGAGGGGTCGGCGGGAGGGCGCGCGGGGGGGGGCCCCCCGGGGTGGTCGACGTGCGTCGGGGGCCGGGGGGCGCGGGGGTTGGGAGCGGAGCGGGGTGGGGGGGGGCCGAGCGGGGCAGGGGGCGGGCGGGGGGGGGGGGGGGGGGGGGGGGGGGGCGCCGGGGATTCGGGCGAGCTGCGGGGGGTAGCGGGACGGCGGGGGGGGGGGGCGGGAGGGGGGGGGGGCGGGAGTGAGCTGGTGGGGGGGGGGGGGGGGCAGGAGGCGGGGACCCGTGGGGGGGGGCTCGGGGTGGGAGGGGGGGCCGGGGGGGGGGAGGGGGGGGCGGGCGGGGTCGGGTCGCGGGGGGAGCTTGGGGCCGGGGGGCCCGCCGGAGGTCGGGGGGGGGGCGGGCGGGGGGGGGTCGGGGGGGGGGGGGCGGGGGGGCGGGAGGCGCTCGGGGGAGGGCGGGGGGGCGGCTCGGGGGGGGGGGAGGGTGCGGGGCGGTGGGCGGGGTTTGGGGGGCGGGGCGGCGGGGGGGTGAGGGGGGCAGCGGCCGGGGGGCCAGGGGGGGGGGGGGGTTGGCGCAGGGCGGGGTGAGGCGGGCGGCGGCGGGGTGGGGCGGGCGGGCGGGTCGGGAGGGCGGCGGTCGGGGGGGCCGGCGCGGCGTCGCGGGGGGGGCCGGGCACGCGGGTGGGGGGGGGGGGTGGGGGGAGCGGGCGGATGCGGGGCGGTGGGGGCGGCAGGGCAGGGGCGGGCGGGGGTGGAGGGAGCCACGCGGGCGGAGGGGCGGGCCGGGGGGCGGCTGTAGGCGGGGAGCGGGAGGGCCACACCGTGGGGAGGGCGGCGGGGGTGCGGGGCTGCGCGACCGGCGGGCGGGGCTGGGGGCGCGGGAAGGGGGGGCGGGGCGGCGCGAGGGGGTGGGAGCTGGGGGGGGGTCTAGGGGGAGGCGGCGGGGGGCGATGCGGGGGAGGCGGGGGGGGCGGGCAGCCGATGGGCTGGAGTTGGCGGCGGGCGCGGGGCGGCGGGGCGCGGGGTGGCGCGGGGTGGGGCCGCGGGGGACGGGGGGGGTCGTCGGGGGGGGGCTGTGCCTGCGCCGGGGGGGGGGGGCGGGGGATTGGGCGACTGGCGGCGGGTCAGGAGGGGAGGGGGGGAGGATCTGTCGGGGGCCGGCGCGCCCGGGGGCGGGGGGGGCCTGGGGCGCGGGGCGCGGCGCGAGGAGTCGGGCGTCGGGGGCGGGCGCGGGCGGGGCGGGGGGGGTGCGTCGGGGGAGTCGAGGGAGGGGGGCGAGGGGGGCGGCGGGGCGGCGGAGGGCGGGGGGGGGGGGGTTCTCGGCGGGGAGAGCCGGGGGGGGGCGTGCGGGTGGGGCGGAAGGGGGGGGGGCGGCGGGCCCGGGGGGGGGACGTGGGCGGGGGGGGGGGCGGGCGGTGGGGGGGGGGCTCCGGGCCGAGGGTGGCGGGGTCTGGTCGGTCGCGGGGGGCGTGGGGGGCACCGAGTGGGGACGGGAGGGCTGGTAGCGGGCGGGGGGGGGGGCCGGTGTCGGGGGGAGGAGGCGGGGGCGTGGGGGGTGGCAGGGCGGGGGGGGGGTGGGCGGGGGTGACGGAGAGGGGGGGGAGGGCTGAAGGGGGCGGCGGGGGCCGGAGGGGGGCGCGAACGCTCTCGGGGGTCGGGGGGGGTGGCGGGGTGGGGCGGGGCGGGGGGGGGGCGGGGGGCGTCCGCGGGCCCGGGGGGCGGGGGGGGGGCACCGGGGCGGGGGCGGGCAGCGGGGCGGGACGGAGCGGCCGGGCGGGGGGGGGGGGGGGGGACGGGGGGGGGTGGGTGAGGCGCGGGGAGGGGGCGGCTTACCGGGCGTCGGGGGGAGGTCGGGGGGGGAGGGCGCGCCGGCGCAGGGGGGCGGGGTCGGGCGTCGCGGGGGGGGAGTCAGGGGGGGGGGGGATGGGAGGGGGGGTGGGGACGGGGGGGGGGTTGCGGGGGCGGAGGCGCCGGGGGGCAGCTCGGAGTGCCCGGGGGGGGGGGGGCCGGGTGGTGGGGCAGTCCCCCCGGGGGGCGTGGCGGGGCGCAGGGGTTTGGGGCTCTAGGTGCGGCGCGCCCGGGGGGGACGGGGGCCCCCCAGGGCGGGCGTGGGGTGGGGGGCGGGGTATGGCGGAAGGGGGCGGGGGGCGGGGGGGGGGGCCAGGGGGGCGAGCGGGGCGGGCGGGGGGGCTGCGGCGGGGGGGGGTCGCCGCGCGCGGGGCGGGGGGGGGGGTCCGGGGGCGGTGGGGGGCGGGGGGCGGGGGTGGCGTCGGCGTCGGGCCGCGGTCGTGGGGCGGGGGCCGGGGACGGGGGGGGGGAGGGCGCCGGGCTGCGGGGCGCGGCGCGGGGGGTGGCGGGGGGGGGGGGCGAGCGGGGGGGGGCGCGGGCGGGGCCGGAGGGGGCGTGGCACCGGGGGCCAGGGCTCGCTGGGCAGCCCGACGAGGAGGGCGGTGACGGGGGTGGGGGCGGGCGGGGGGGGGGGGGAGGGGGGGAGGCGGCCGGGGGGTGCGGGGGGGGGGGGTGGGGGGCGGCGGGGGGCGGGGGCGCCGAGGGGGGCGGGGTCGGGGGGCGGGCGGGGGGGGGCGGGGTGGGCGGCCAGGGGGGGCGAGCGCCCCGCCGGGGGGGGGGGGGAGGGGGAGGGGGTGGGGCGGGGGGTCGGGGCGCCAGGGGGGGATGTGCAGGCGCGGGGGGGGGGGCCGGGGGGCGGCGCGGGGCGGGGGTGGGGGGGCGCGGGCGGGGCGGAGGTCGGCGCGGGGAGGGGGCGCGGGGGGGGGGGAGGCGCGCGGGCGCTGCGCGGCCGGGGGGTGGCGGCGGCCAGGGGGCGGGGGGCGGGGGGTGGGTGGCCGAGGCGCGGGGGAGCGTGGGCGCGCGCGGGGCGGGGTCGGGGGGGGGGGCGGGCGCCGTGGCATGGGGGAGGGGCGAGGGCGGTGGGGTTCGGCCGAGTCGGAGGGGGGGGAGCCGGGTGGTGGGGTGGCGGGGGGGGGGGGGGGCAGGGGGAGGGGGGGGTCGGCCGTGGGCGGGGGGCGGAGGTCGGTGGCTCGGGCGCGGTGGGGCGGGGCGGGGGGGGGGGGGGGGGGGTCGGCGGTGGTGGGAGGGCGGTGCGGCTTGGGGAAGGCGAGGCGGGGGCGGTGAGGGCGGTGGTCCGCGGGGGGGGTGCGGCGACGCGCCAGCGGCGGTCGGGGTCGCGGGGCGTGGCGGGGGGGGGGGGGCTGGGGTGGGGGGCTGGGGGGGGGGTGGGGGGGGGGGTCGAGAGCGGGGGGGGGGGGGGTGGGGGGGGAGGGGGCGGGTCGGCGGCGGGGGGGGGGGGGGCGGGGGTGTGCGGGGGGAGCGGGGCGGCGGGGATGGGGGGGCCGGAGGGGGGGAGGGGGGGGGGGGGCGGGCGGGGGCGGCGGGGGGCGCGGGTCGGGGCGGGCGAGGGGGGCGTGGGGGGCGAGGGGGCGGGCGGGGGGGGGCGCGGCGGGGGGCGGGGCGTTGGGGGGCGGGGGGGGGCGGAGCGGGAGGCGGTCGGAGCCGCGGGGGGCGGGGGGGGGAGGTGGGGCGAGGCGATGGGGGCTGGCGGGGGGGGGGGGGGTGGGGGGGGGAGAGGGGGGGTGGGGGGGGGGGGACCGCGGGGGGGCGGGGCGGGGGCGGCAGCGGCGGGGACTGGCGGGCGGCGGAGTGCGGGGGCTGGGGAGCGGGGCGCGGGCGGGGGAACTGGCGGGGGCGGGGGTGGGACGGGGGGGGGGGCGGGGGGGGCGCGGGGCGGGCGGAGGCGGGGCGGGTCGTGGTGTGGGGGGGAGGGGTGGGGGTGGGGCGGAGGTGCGGGAGGGGGCCGGAGGGGAGGGGGGCGGGGGGGGGGCGGGGGCGGGGGGTGGGGGGAGTGGGCGGGGAGGGTGGCGGGGGGGGGGCGGGGGGGAGGTGGGGGGGACGGGGGCGGGGCGGCGGGGGGGGTCGGGGGAAGGGAGGGGCGGGGCGTGCGCGGGGGGGGGGTTCGGCCGTGGCGGACGCGGGGGGGTGGGGGGGCCGGGCGGGGGTCGGCCGGGGGCGGGGGTGGCGGAGTGGAAAGAGGGCGGGGGGGGAGGGGGGCGGAGGGCGGGGGGCGGGCGGCGGGGGCGGGGGGGGGTGGGGGGGCGTGGCGAGGGGGGTGGCGCAGCGGGCAGGGGCGCGGGACGGGGCGTGGAGGAGGTGCTGGGGAGGCTGGAGGCGAGGGGGGGGTGTCGACGGGTGGGTGTGAGGGCGCGGGTGGGAGGGTAGGGTCCGCGGGGGGGGCGTGCGGCCAGGAGGGGGGTCGCGCGGGAGGGGGGGGGAGGGCGGGGTCTGCGGGGGGACGGGGCGGGGGGGGGAGCGGGGAGAGGGCGGGGCGTGGGGTGGGGTGGGGCGCGGGACGGGGGGAGGGTCCGGCGGTGGGGCCGGGGGGGGGGGGGAGGCGGGGGGGGGGCGGGGGGTGGGCGGAGGGCAGACCGGCGGCGCGCGGCGGGGGGGCGGGGGGGCCGTGGGGGGGGTCGGCGGGGGGCCGGGTGCCCGCGGGGGCGGGGCGGTCGAGGGCGTGACCCGCGCGGGGTGGGGGGGCGGGAGGCGAGGGTGGGTGGGCCGTCGGGGGGGGGGGCTGGTGGCGGGGGGGGGGGGGGCAGGGGGGCGGGGGGTGGCGGGGGGCCGAGGGGGGGGAGGAGGGGGGGGGGGGGGCGGGGCCGGGGTGGCGGGGTGGGGGAGGGGGGGGGGGGCGGGGTGGGGGGGGGCGGGGGGAGGGGGGGGGGCGGGGGGGGGGTCGCCCGGGGGCTCGGGGGGGGAGGGGCCTGGGCGGGATCGGGGGCGGGGGAGGGGCGGTCGGGGGCCGCGTACGATGCGGGATGGCGCGGGGGGCGGGCTGGCGCGGGGGCGGGTGGGAGGAGGGAGGGGGGGCGACGCGTGGCGGCGAGTGCGGGGGGGGGGGTCGGGGCGGGGGGTCAGGGCGGAGGGGGAGGGGTCGGGTGGCGGGGGGGACCTAGGGGGCGGCGGCGGGGCGGGAGGGGGGGGGTGGGGGGCGCGCGCGACCCGCGCAGAGGGGCGGTCCGCGCGTAGGGCGGGGACGCGGGGCGGGCCGGGAAGGGACGGGGGTGGGGAGGACGGGCCAGCGGGGTGGGCGGGGGGGGCGGGGTGGGGGGCGCCGAGTGGGGGGTGGGTGCGCGCGGCGGGGCGTGGGGGGGGGCGCTGGGGGGGGGGGCGGGGGGGGGTGCGGTGGGAGTCGAAGGGGGGGGCGGCGAGGGGGCGGCGGACGGGCGGGGGTGGGTGGAGGGCGGGGGGGGCGGCGGGGGCCGCAGCGCGGAAGGGCGCGGGGAGGGGGGTGGGGGCAGCGTGCGGGGGCGCGGGCGGGGCGGCGGGGGCGGGGGGGCCGGGGGCGGGGCGGGCGTGCGAGGGGGGCGGGGGGGCGGGTGGGGGCGGAGGGGTGGGGACGGGGAGGGGGGGAGGGGGGGGCGGCGGCGCGGTATGGTGGGGGGGGCGGGGCGGGGGGACTGGGCCGGGTCGCGGGGGAGGGTGCCGGGCGCGGGGGGGGGGGCGGGCGCGCGGGGGGGCCGGGGTGGCGGAGCGCGTCGGGGTGGCGGGGGGGAGGGCGCGTCGAGGGGCGGGGGGCGGTGGGGGGTGGAGGGGGGGGCGTGGGGGCGGCGGGGGGGGGTTGGCGGGGGGGGGGGGGGGGGCGGCCGGGGGGGATGGAGCCTACTGTGGGAGGGGGCGGGTCGGGGCGTGCGGGCGGGGGGGTGGGGGGGCGGAGGGGGGGGGGGTTGCGACGGGCGGGCCGGGTCGGGGGGTGTGTGGGGGGTCGGGGTGGGGCGGATCGGGGCGGGGGAGGCGGGGGGGGGGTGGGGCGGGGAGGGAGTGGCGGGGCGCGGGCGGGGTGGGTGGGGGGGCGGGCGTCGAGGGGGTGGGCGGGGGGGTCGGGCGCGGTGGCGGCGCGTAGGCGGGCAACGGTGCGGGGCCGGGGGGGGGACTGGCCCGCCGCGGGCGGGGGGAAGAGGGCGAGCGGGGGGGGGGGGTCGTGGGCGGGGGCGGGGGGAGGGTGGAGGGGGGGTCGGAAGCGGCGGCGCGCCGGCTGGGGGCGCGGGCCAGTGGGCGGCGGCGTTGGGGGGGGTGGGGGTGGGGGGGGGGGGGGCGGGGGGGGGGGCGGTGGCAGCCGGGGGGCGCGGGGGGGGGCGGGGCGCGGGGAGGCGGGGGGGGGGCGGGGGGGAGTGGAGAGGCGGGGGAGGAGCCAGGACGCGGGCGGGGGGGGGGGGGGAGAGTCGGTAAGGCGTCTGAGCCGGAGATGGACGCGGTGGGGCGGAGGGTGGGGGGGAGCTCCGGGGGGGGGGGTGGGTGGGGAGGCGGGGGGGGGCGGGGGGGGGGCGCGGGGTGGCGTGGCGGGCTGGGCGGGGACAGGCGTCGGGCAGGTGGGGGGAGTGACGGGGGCGAGGTGCGCGCAGGCGGGGGGCAGAGGGGGCGGGGTCGTGGGGCGGGGGGCGGGGGGCGGGGGGGTTGGGGGCCTGGCGCGGGGAATGTGGGGGGCGGGTGGGGCCGGGGGGCGGCGGCGGGGGACGGGGGGGGGGGGCCAGGGGGCGGGCGGGAGGCTGGGTCGCGGCGCGGGCGACGTGTTGGGGCGGCGGTGAGGGGGGCAGCGAGCGACGGGGGGCGGAGGGGGGTGTGAGCGGGTAGGAGGGGGGGGGGGGTGGGGGCGCGGGCGGGGCGGGGGGGTGGCGAGGGGGGTGCGGATGCGGGGGGGCGTGACGGTGGGGGGGGGGTCAGACAGAGGAGCGCGCGGGGCGGGGTGGGGCGCCCGGGGTGGGCGGCGGAGGGGGGGCGTCGGGAGGGGCGGGGGAGGGGGGAGGGCGGGCGGGGGGGGGGGCGGTGAGGGGGGTCACGCGGGGGGGGAGGGCGGTCGGGCGCGGTGGGGGGTCGGGGGGGGGCGGGGGCGTCGGGGTCGGGGGCGGGCCGCGGGTGTAGTGGGCGCGGCGGGGGGAAATGGGGTGGGGGGGTGGGACGGGGTGGGCCGGGGGGGGGGCGCGAGGCCGGGGGCTCGCGGGGAGGGGGAGGTCGGGGCGGGCGGGGGGCGGGAGGCTCGGGGTGGGCGGGGGCGGGGGGGGGGGGTCAGCGCAGCGGACGGCTGGCGCGGCGGGGCGTCTCGGGGCGGGGCGGGCGGCGGGCGGAGGATGGTGGGGGGTGGGGCGCGGGCGGAGCGGGGCGCGTTGGTGGGCGGGGGGGGTGGGGGGGCGACGGCCGGGGGGACGGGATGCGGGGGGGGGCGGTGGGGGGGCCGCGTGGGAGGGCGGGGTGGGGGGGGGAGGGGGCGCGGGCCGCGGGGCGGAGGGCACGCGGGACCGGGAGGGTGGATGGGGTGGCGGCCGTCGAGGGGGCGGGGGGAGGGGGCAGGGGTGGGGGGGGGGGGGGGGGGCTCGGGGAGGGGGGTGCCGGGCGCCGGGGCGAGGGTCCCCCCCCGGCGGGGGGGTCCGCGGAGGGCGGAGAGGGCGGCGGTCGGGCGGGAGTGGGCCACCGGCGTCCGGGAGGCGGGGGGGGAGGGATGGGCGGTGGCGGTCAGGGGTGGGGTGTGGGGGGGAGGCGGCGCGGGGGCGCGGGGGTTCGGGGCGGACGCGGGTCCGCGGGGGGTGGCGGCGGCCCCTTTGCAGGGGGGGCGCGCGGGGGGGGGCGGCGTGGGCGGGGGGGGGGGGGCGGGGGGACCCCCCCACCGAGGGGGTGGGCTCGGAGGGGGGGGACGCGCGCAGGCGGCCGACCGGGGGGCGGGGAGCGGTCGCGGGTCGGTCGGGGGGGGGGGGGGGGGGGGGGGGGGGAGTCGGGGGACGTGGCGGGGCGGGGGCCGCGGGGGGTAACGGGCGGGATCGCGCGAGGACGGGGGTGGGGGGGGGGACGGGCGCGAAGCGTCGGGGGGATGGACAGAGCGGGGGGGGCGGGCAGGCCAGCGGTAGGAGGGGGCGGGGGACGCAGGGGGTGACGGGGCGGGGGCGGGGCGGCGGGGGCCGGGAGGGGGGGCTGAACGCCGGGTGTCGGCGGCCAGGGGGCGGGGGGGGGGGCGTAGGGCGGGGGTCCGGGGGCGCCGGGGGGGGGGGGGGGGGGGCCCGTGCGACGGGGCGGGGGCCGGCGGGTGGGGGGGGAGGGGGGGTGGGGCGGCGGGGGAGGGGGCCGGGCGGGGGGGGGGGGCCCCCCCATCCCCCCCCCCCCCCCCCCCGGAGGGGCGAGGGGGGAGGGGGCGGCGGCGTGAGGCGGGTCGGCGAGGCGGCGGGGGAGTGTCGGGGGGGGGGGGCGGGGGGAGGGGCGGGGGGGGGGGGCGCGGGAGGGGGGCGGGCCGCGGGGGGGGGTGAGGAAGGGGGGGGGGAGCGGGGCGGGGCGGTCAGAGGGGGGGTGGGGCGCGGGATGGGGGGGGGACGGGGTGGGGGGGAGGGGCAGGCGGGCGGGTGGACGGGGGCGGGGGGGGGGGCGTGCGAGGGAGGGGGGGCGGGGCGGGAGTGGGTGGGGGGTTGGGGGGGGGGGTCGAGGGGGGGCGGGGGTTCGGGGGGGGGGGGGCGGGGTGGTGTGGGCGTGCGGGGCGGGGCGGAGTGGCGGGGGGGGGGAGGGGTGGTCGCGGGGGGTCGCGGGGGGGGGGGGGGGGCGGCGAGCGGGGGGGGAGCGCGGGAGTGGCGGCGGGCGGGGCGGGGGAAGGAGACAGTGAAGGGGTGGGACCGGCGAGGGGGCGGGAGGGGGAGGGGAGCCGGGGGAGGGGCGAGGGGGCGGCGGCGGCGCGCCGGGGGAGAGCGGGAGGCGGGAGGGGGGCGGGGGGGGGTGGCGGGGCGTCGGGAGGGGCAGGGTCGGGGCGACGGAAGGGGTCGGGGGGAGGGGGGACCCTCGGGGGGGGGGGGGGGCCGCGGGCGCGTGGGGTTGCTGGGGAGGGGGGTGGGAATGGGGGGGGGTGCGTCGAGGCGAAGGAAGGGGTCAGGGACGTCGGGAGCGGGATGGGGGGGGTATGGTGAGGTGGTTGAGGGGGGGGGGGCGGCGGGACGGAGGGGGACGGGGCGGAGGGGGGGTGAGGGGTGGGGAGGGTGGGGGGGGTGCGGCGCGGCGGCGCGGGGGCGGGGCTCCGCGGGGGGGGGGGGGGGGAGGGCGGGGCGGGGCGAGGGGCGGGGGGGGAGCTGGTGGCGGGGCGGTGGGTAGGCGGGGCGGCGGGGAGGGGGGGCGGGACGAGGGCGGCGAGTCGGGGGAGGCGGGGGGGAAGGGGCGGTGGGGACGCGGGTGGTCGGGGGAGAGGGTCGGAGGGAGCGGGCGGGGGGGGGATGGTGGGGCTGGTGGGGGGCGGGCGACGGCGGGGGGGGGAGCAGGCAGGAGGGGGGGGGCGGGGGTGAGGGGGGTCGGGGGCCGGCGGAGGGGGAGGGGCCAGCGGGGGGGGCGGCGGTGCGGCAGGGATCGGCCGTGTGGGGAGGGCGGAGCGGGCGGTCGGGGCGGGGACGGAGGGCGGGAGGGGGCGCCGCGGGGGTGGGGGTGGGGGGAGCGGGGGGCGAGGGGGGGCGGGGGGGGGCGCGGGGGGCCGGGGGGACGCGCGGGGGGGACGGCGTGGCGGGGGGAGGCGCGGGGGGGTATGGGACAAAAGGGGCGCGTGTGGGTGGAGCCGGGGGGCAGGCGGCGGGGGCGTGCGGCAGGGGGGGTCGGGAGGGGACGAGGGGCTGGGCGGAGGCGCAGGGGGGGACGGGGGGGGGAGGGGGGGGGGGGGGCGTGGGGGGGGGGGGGGGGAAGCGGGGGCGGCGGGGGCGGGGTGGGGGAGCAGGGGCGGGGGTCGGGGGTTGGCGGGGGGGGGGGGGGCGAAGCGGTGGGACTACAGTCGGGCGGGAGGGGGGGGCGGCGGGAAGGGGGGCGGGGTGGGGCGCGGGATGGGGGGGCGGGGGGGGAGGGGGGAGGGGGGTCGGGGGGGGGGCTCGGGGGGGGGGGGGGCGGCGGCGAGTCGGGGGGGGGGGCGCAGACGGGGGGGGCGGGGGGGGGGGGCGCGGGGGGCGGGGCGCGCTGGGGCAGGGATAGGCTGGGCGGGACGCGGGGCGCGGCGGGCGGGCCCGATTGGCGAGCGGGGGGCGCCGGGGGGGGGGGGTGGGAGGGAGGGGGGGGGGCGGCGGGCGGGGGGGGGGGAGGGGGGGAGGGGAGGGCGGTGGTCCCCGGGTGCGGGGGAGGGCGCGGGGGGGGGGGGCGGGGGGGGAGGGGAGGCCGGGGAGTCCGAGGGTCGATCGGGCGGGGCCGGGGGCGGGCGGAGGGTCGGGGGGGGGGGGGTGGGGGGGGGCGGTGCGGGGGGGGCTGGTGCGGACTGGTGAATCAGACGGGCGGGGGTAGGTGCGGGGGGTGAGAGGAGGGGGGGGGGGGGGCGGGGTGGGCGAGGGGGCCGGGGGGGGGCGGGGCCGGGGGCGGGGCCGGGGGGCGCGTGCGGGGGGAGGGCGGCGGGAGATGCGGGGGGGCGGGGTCGTAGGGTGGCGAAGGGGGGGGCGCCTGGGCCATGGGCGCGGGGGGGGCCCGGGGCGGAGGGGGGTCGCGGGGGCGGGAGGGGGGTGAGGGGGGGGGGCGGGGGGGGGGGGGTGCGGTGGTGGGGCGGGTCGGGGGGGGGGTCGGGTGGGGGGGGGCGGACGGGGGGGGCGGGGGCTGGGGGTGGGTGAGGGGGGCCGGAGGGGGGGGTGTGGGGGGGAAGGGGTCGGTCGGGCGGGGGGGCGGAGGGCGGGCGGGGTGCGGGGGGGAGAGCGGGGGGCGCGGGGGGGCCGGGCGGTGGGGGCGGGGAGGTGGGGGTGGCGAGGGGCGGGGGCGGGGCGCGGGGGAGGGGGGCGCGGAGCGGCGGGTTGGCGGAGGGGCGGGGGCGGGGGGGCGGGGGGGCGGTTGGGGAGGGTGGCTTGCGGCGGGGGGGGGGGGATGGGGGGGGCGGCGCGGGGGGGGGGGGGAGGTGGGGCGGGAGGCGGGGGGGCGGGGGGGGGAGGGCGCCGCGGGGGGTGGGGGTGTGGGGGGGCGCGGTGGCGAGGGGTGGCGGGGGGGGCGGCGCGGAGGGGCGGGGAGAGGGGGGGGGGGGGGAGGCGGCGGGGGGGGGAGGCCGACGCGGGCGGGGTGGCGGGAAGGGGGTGTGGGGGGGGGGAGGGGGGGGGGGGAGAGGGTGGCGGGGTGGGGGGGGGGGGGGGGGAGGGCGAGGGGGGGTGGGGGGGGGGGGACGCGGGGGGGACTGAGGGGGGGGGGGGGGGGTGGCGGAGGGGGCGCCGGGCGGGGGTGGGCGCCGTGGCGGGGCAGTGGGGGGGGGGGGGAGGGCGGGGTGGCGCGGGGGAGGCGGGGCGGCGGGGGGCGGGGGGGGCGGGGGAACGGGGGGCGGGCGGGCGGGGGCGCGGGGAAGCGGGAGGGGGGGGGCTGGGAGCGCGGGGGGGGGCTCGGAAAGACGAGCCGGGGGGGGGGGGCGCGGGTGGAGGGGGGACGTCGGGGGGGGGGAGGTGGGGGGGGGGGCGCGGAGGCGGGACGGGCCGGGGGCGGGGGGGGGGCGGGGGCGGCGCGGCAGGGGGGGGGGCGGGGGCTGGGGGGGGGGGGCGGGGGGGGGCCCGGAGCGGGGGGGGGGGGGGGGGGGGCGGCCGGGGTGGCGGGGGGGGGGGGGGCGGGGGGGGGGGGGGGGGCGCGGGGGGAGAGGGGCGGGGGGGGAGGGGGCGGGGCGGGGGGAGCCACGGGCGGGGGGGGGGGGGGCCCGGGGGGGGAGCGGGGGGGTGGCGTAAGCGGGGTGGGGGGGCGTCGGCGCGGGGGGCGGGCGGTGGACGGGGCGTGGCGTGGGGGGCGGGGCGGCCGTGGGAGGGGGGGGGCGGCGCTGGAGGGCGGGGGGGTGGGTGGGGCGCGGCGGGTGGGGCGGGGGCGTGGAGGCGCGTGCGCGGTCGCGGGGGGGGCGGGGGGAGCGGGGGAGATGAGTTGGTGGGGGGGGGGTGTCGGGCGGCGGGCGGGGGCTGCGAGGGCCGGTGGAGGCGGGTGGGGGCCGGTTGGGGCAGGGCGCGGGGTGCCCCGCGGTGCGGGGGGGGTGTGCAGAGAGGGGAGACGGGCGAGGGGGGGCGCGGGAGGGCGGGGGGGCGGGGGAGCGGTCGGCCCGGGGCGTGGGGGGGGCGGGGGGGTGCGCGGGGGGGGGCGGGGGGGGGAGGAGGGGGGGGGGCGGAGGGGAGGGGCCCGGGGGGGGGGGGGGGGGGGGGCGCGCGGGGGGGGGGGGGGGGGGGGGGCGAGGGCGGGAGGGAGGGAGGGGAGAGGGCGGGGGGCGGGCGGGGCGGGGAAGTGGAGGGGGGGCGTTGGCGGGGGCGGGCGGGCGGGGGGGGGCGGGGGACGCGTCGGGGGGTCGGCGTAGACGGGGGGGGGGGCACGGGGGAGGGGAGAGGGCGGCAGGGCCGGGGGGGTGGGCGAAGGGGGGGGGGAGGGGGAGGGGAGGGGGGAGGGGGCGGGGGGCTAGGGGCGGGGGGGCGCGGCCCCCTCTAGGGGGGGCCCGGGGGGGGCGGAGGGGGTGCGGTGGCATGCGGGGGGGGCGGAGGGGGGCGAGGCGGGGGGAGGGGCCCGCGTCGGGCGGGGCCCGGGGGCAGGGGGGGCGGTGGGGGGGCGGGCGTCGGAAGGGCGGGGGGGGGCACGCGGGTGGGGGCAGGGGGTGCGGGGGGGGGGGGCGGTGAGGAGGGGGCGGGTGGGGGCGGGGTGGGCGGGGGGGGCGGGGAGGGGGGGGGGGAGGGCGCAGACGGGCGATCGGAGGCAGGGGGGGTAGGCCGCGGGGGGGCGTAGGGCCTGGAGGGGTGGAAGGGCGGAGCGGCGCTGGCGGGGCTTGTGCCGGCGGGGTCGGGGGGGCAGAGTGGGGGCGTCGATCGTGCCAACAAAAAAAGGGCAGGGCGTGGAAGGGGGGGCGCTGGGCGGGGGGTGGGTCGGGGGGGGGGAGGTTGAGGAGGGGGCGAGGTGGGCGGCGGGGGGGGGGGGGGGTGGGGGCAGGGGGGGGGGGGGGGGGATCGGGGGGCGGGGGGCGGCGGGGGGCCCGGGGGGGTATGGGGGGGGGTTGGGCCGGGGGGGGAGGCGGGGGGGTGGGGGGCGCGGCGGGGGGGGTTGGAGAAGGCGGCGGCTGGCGTTGGCGGGGCGCGGGGGGGTGGGGGGGGGGGGGGGGGGTGGGAGGCGGGGGGGGGGCGCGGCCGGGGGGGCGGGGAGGGGGAGCCGGGGGGAGGACAGGGGAGCGGACGGCGGGCGGCGGGGGGCGGTCGGGCGGAAGGGGGGCGCGGGCGCGGGGGGGCGGGGCGGGGGGAGGCGGGGGAGGCGGGGGGGGGGGTAGGTGGGTGGGGCGTAGGGCGGGGGGAGAGGACGGGGGGGGCCAGTCGGGGGCCGCCGGGTGGGGGCGGGGGGGC
>JAIWJD010000007.1:4173757-4193757 GCA_022818045.1 Neotoxoptera formosana | reverse complement strand
CCAAAAACAAACCAAACAAAACAAAAACCACAAAACCAAAAAAAAAACCAACACCCAAAAACCAAAAAACCAAAACCCAAAAAACCCCAAAAACCCCCCAAAACAAAAAAAAAACAAAAAAAAAACCCCCCAAAACCCAACACACACACCCAAAAAAACAAAACCCAAAACCCCCAAACCCCACAAAACCCCCCAAACCCAAAAACAAAAAAACCCAAAAAAACCCCACCACCCAAAACCAAAAAACCAAACCCAAACACCAACCAAAAACAAAAACCAAAAAAAAAACCAAAACAACAAAAAAAAACACAAAAACAAAAAACCCCACAAAAAAACCAAAAAAAACAACCAAAAAAAAAACAACCCCAAAAAAAACCCAAAAAACAAAAACAACAAAAAAAACCCCCCCAAAAACAAAACCCAAACCCCAAAAAAACAAAAAAAAAACCCCAAAAACACCCAAACCAACCCCACCCAAAAAAAACAAAAAAAAAAAAACCCCAACCAAAAAACCCCAAAAAACCCACAAAAAAAAAAAAAAAACCCCAAACCCAAAAAAAAAAACCCCCAAACAAACCCAACAAAAAAAAAAAAAAAACCAAAAAAAAACCAAAAAAAAAAAAACCCCAAAAACAAAAAAAAAAAAAACAAAACAAAAAAAAAACCCAAAACAACCACCCAAAAAACCCAAACCCCCCCAAAAAAAAAACACCAAAAAAAAAACCCAACCCCAACCCCCAAAAACCCCAAACCAAAACCAAAAACCCCAAAAACAAACCCACAAACCCAAAAAACACACCCCCAAAAAACACAAAAAAAAACCAAAAAAAACAAAACCCAAAACAACAACACAAAAAAAAAAACCCCAAAAACAAACCCAAAAACACAAAAAAAAAAAAAAAAAAAAACCCAACAAAAAAAACCCCAAAAAAAAAAAACCCACAAAAAAACCCAAAAAACCCACCACAAAAAACAACAAAAAAACCCCCAAAAACAACCAAACCCAAAAAAAACCAAAAACCCAAACAAAAACCAAAAACCCAAAACCCAACAAAAAAAAAAAACCAAACCCCAAAAAACCCCCAAAAAAAAAAAAAAACCCCCCAAAAAAAAAAACCAAAACAAAAAACCCAAAACCCAAAAAAAAACAAAAACCCCCCCCCCAAAAACCACAAAAAACCAAACCCAAAAACCCCCCAAAAAACAAAAAAAAAACCAAAAACACCAACCCCCCCCAAAAAAAAAAACAAAAAAAAAAAAACCAAACAAAAAAACCCCCAACAAAAACCCCAAAAAACCAACACAACCCAAAAAAAAACCAAACCAAACCCCCCCCCAAAAAACAAAACAAACCAAAACCCCAAAAAAAAAAAAACCCCCAACAAAAAACAACAAAAAAAAAAACAAAAAAACAACAAAAAAACCAAAAAAAAACCCCCCCCAAAAAAAACAAAAAAAAACCAAAACCCACAAAAAAAAAACCCCCAAAAAAACCACAAAAAACCAAAAAAACAAAAAAACCCACCCAAACAAACAAAACCCCCACAAAACCAAAAAACACCCACCCCAAACCCAAACCCAAAAAAAAAAACAAAAAAAAAAAAACCCCCCCCCCCCCCCAAAAAAAACCCCAAAACCACCAAAAACCCACAAAAAACCCCCCCAAAACAAAAAACCCCACCCAAAAAAAAACAAAAAAAAACCCCAAAAAACCAAAACCCAAAAAACCCCAAAACACAAAAACACCAACACCCAAACAAAAAAAACAACACCCAAAAAAAAAAACACAAAAACCCCAAAAAAAACCCCAAAAAACCAAAAAAACCACCAAAAAAAAAACCCAAAAAACCCCCAAAAACCCCCAAAAAAAAAAAACCCAAAAAAAAAAACCCCCAAAAAAAAAACCCCCCAAAAAAAACAAAACAAAAAAAAAAAAACCAAACCCCACCCCCAAAAAACAACACCAAAACAAAACCCCCCAAAAAAAACCAAAAAACCCAAAACCCAAAAAAAAACAACAAAACCAACCAAACAAAAAAAAACCCCAACAAAAAACAAAAAAAAAAAAAACCCAAAACCCAACCAAAAAAAACCAAACCACACCAACCCCCAAACCCCCCCAAAAACCAAACAACAACACAAAAAAAAAAACAAACCCCCCCCAAAAAAAAACCCAAAAACCAAACCCAAAACCCACCCCAAAAACAAAAAAAAAAACAAAAAAAAACCAAAAAAAAAACCCCCAAAAAAAAAAAACAAAACCCAAAAAAAACCCCCAAAAAACCCCAAAAAAAACAAAAAAAACCCCAAAAAAAAACCCAAAAACCCCCAAAAAAACAAAAAAACCCAAAAAAAAAAAACCAAACACAAAAAAACCCCAAAAAAAAACACAAAAAACCACCAAAAAAAAAACAAAACCCACAAACCAAAAACCAAAAAACAAAACACAAAACCACCCAAACCCCACAAAAAAACCAAAAAACCCAACCCAAAACAAAACCAAAAAAACCAAAAAAACCCCAAAACCCCAAACCACAAACAACAAAAAAAAAAACACAAAAAACAAAAAAAAAAAAAAAACCCCAAAAAAAACCAACCACCAACCCCCAAAAAAACCCCAAAAAAACACCACCAAAAAAAAAAAAAACAACCCCCCCCAAAAAAAAAAACACAACACCCAAAAAAAAACCCAAAAAAACCAACCCACAAAAAAAAACCCCCAAAACAAACCCCCAAAAAAAAAAACAAACAAAAAACCCCCCCAAAACAAAAACAAAAAAACCAAAAAAAAACCCCAAAACCAAACCCCAAAACCAAACAACCCAAAAACACCAAAAAAAACCCCAAAAAACCAAAACAAACAACCCCCCCCCAAAAAACAAAAAAAAAACCCCCAAAAAAAAAACCCAACCCAAAAAAAAAAAACCAAAACCCCCCCAAAAACAAAAAAAACCCCAAAAAACCAAACCCCCAAAACCCCAAAACAAAAAAACCCCCAACAAAAAAACCAAAAACAAAAACAAAAAAACACCCCAAAAAACCCCCAAAACAAAAAACCCCAAAACCAACCCCCCAAAACCCCAAAAAAAACAAAACAAAAACCCCCCCCAACCAAAAAACCCCACCCAACCAAAAAACAAAACCAAAAAACAACCCAAACCAAAAAACCCCCAAAAAAAAACACAAAACCCCAACCCAAAAAAACAAAAAACCCCAAAAACAAAAAACCCCAAACCAAAACCACCAAAAAAAACAAACAAAACAAAAAAACCCCAACAAAAAACCCCCAAAAAAAAACCCCAAAACCCCCAAAAACCCAAAAACCCCAAAAAAAAAACCCCAAAAAAAAACACACCAAAAAAAAAAAAACCCAAAAAACCAAAACCAAAAACAAACCAACCCAAAAAAAAAAAAAAACCAACAACCCAAAACCCCAAACCCCAAAAAAAACAAAACCAAAAACAAACAAACCAAAAAAACCCCCCAAAAAACACCAAAAAAAACACCAACCCAAACCAAAAAAAAAAAACAAACCCCCAAAAAACAAAACCCCAAAAAACCCCACCCCAAAACACCCCAAAACCCCCCACCCAACCAAAAAACCCAAAACAACCAAAACCCCCAAAAAACAAACCAAACCAAAACCCAAACCCCAACAAAAAAAACCCCCAAAAACAAAAAAACCCCAAACCAAAAAAACACCCAAAAACCCAAAAACAAAACAAAAAGCTCAAAAACCAAAAAAAAAACACCCAACAAAAAAAAAAACCCCAAAACCACAAAAAACCCCCCCAAAAACAAACAAAAAAAAAAAAACCCAAAACCCCCCAAAAACCAAAAAACAAAAAAAAACAAAAAAAAAAAACCCCAAAAAAAAACCCCACCCCCCAAAAACCCCCAAAACCCCCCAACCCAAAAACAAAAAAAACCCCAAAAAAAAAAAACAACCCCCCAAAAAAAAACCCAACACCAAAAAAAACAAAAAAAAAACAAAAAAAAAAACCCCAAAAAAAAAACCAAAAAAAAAAAACACCAAAAAAAACCCAAAAAACCCCCCCACAAAAAAAACCCAAAACCAACAAAAAAACCCCAAAAAAAAAAAAAACCAAAAACAAAAACCCCCCAACCACCCCAAAAAAAAAAAACAAACCCACACCACAACACCAAAAAAAAAAAAAAAACCCCAAAAACCCCAAAAAACCCCCCCAAAAAAAAAACCAACAACAAAAAACCCCCAAACCAAAAAACCCCCCCCAAAAAAAAAAAACCCAAAAAACAAAAAAAAACCCCCCAAACCACACAAAAAAACCCACAACCAAAACAAACCACCCACCAAAAAAAAACCCAAAAAAAACCCCCAACAAAAAAAAAACACCCCAAAAAAAAACAAAAAAAAAAAAAAACCAAACAAAAAAAACCAAAACAAAAAAAAACCCACACAAAAAAAAAAAAAAAACCCCAAAAAAAACCCAAAAAAACCCAAAAACCAACCCCACCCAAACCCCCAAAACAACCCCAAAACCCCAAAACAACACAAAAAAAACCAAAACAACCAAAAACCACCCCCAAAACCAAAACCCAAAAACCCAAAAACCAAACAAACCCCCAACCAAAAAACCCCAAAAACAAACAAAACAAACCCCAAAAAAAACACACAAAAAAACCCAACAAAAAAACCCCCACAAAACCCCCAAACAAAAAAACACAACACCACACACCCCCAACCACCCCAAAAAAAAACCCCAAACACAAAAAAACCAAAAAAAAAAAACCCCCCCCAAAAACCCAAACCCAAACCCCCCAAAAAAAAAAAAAAAAAACCCCCAAAAAAAAACCCAAAAAACCCAACCACCCACAAACCAAAACCCAAAACCCCCCAAAAAAAAAAAA
Source organism: Neotoxoptera formosana (assembly GCA_022818045.1). Classification (NCBI taxonomy): domain Eukaryota; kingdom Metazoa; phylum Arthropoda; class Insecta; order Hemiptera; family Aphididae; genus Neotoxoptera; species Neotoxoptera formosana. The sequence goes on along the minus strand of JAIWJD010000007.1, from coordinate 4,188,867 downwards.
AAAAAACAAAAACAAAAACCACCCAAAAACCCCCCCCAAAAAACCCCAAACACACAAAAAACCCCCAAACACCCACAAAAAAAAAAAAAAACAAAAAAACCCCAAAAAACCCACAAACACCCCAAAAAACACCCCCCAACCCCAACACACACCCACCCCCCCCACACACCACCACCCCCCCCCCACACCCCCCCACCCCCCCCACACACCCCCACACCACCAACACCCCCAACCAACCACCCCCCACCCCCCCCACCCCCACACCCACCCCCACCCACCACCCAACACCCCCCCACCACACAACCACACAACCCAACACCCCCCACCAACCACACCCCCCCCCCACAACAACACAACACCAACCCCACCAACCCCCCCACACCCACCACCCCCAACACCCCCCCCCACACCCCAACACACCAACACCACCCCCCCCCACCACACCACACCCCCACCCACCCCCCCCACACCCACACCCCCCACACACCCACCCCCACCACACCCAACCCCCCCCCCACCCACACCACCACACCCCCCCCCACCACCCCCACCCCAACCACAACCCCACCCCCCACCCCCCCCACCCCCCCCCCCCCACCACACCAACCCCCCCACACCCCCCCCCCCCCCCAACCCACCACAACCCCCACCCACCCCACCCCCCCCCAACCCACAACCCACCACCCCCACCCCCCAAACCCAACCCAACCCCCCCACCCACACACCACCCCCCCCACCCCCCCCCCCAACCACCCCACACCCCCCCACACCACCCCCCCCCAACCACCCCACCACCCCACACCCACCCCCCACCAACCACCCACCACCCCCCACACAACAACCCCACACCCCCCCCACACACCCAACCCCCCACACCACCCACACAACCCCCCCCCACCACCCCACCCCCCCAAACCCCCCCCCCCCCCCCCAACCCCAACCCCAACCCCCCCCCCCAACCCCCCCCCCCCCCCCACCCCCACCCAAACCCCCCAACCCCCCACACCCCCCCAAACAACCACCACCCACCCCCCCCAACCCCCCCCCAACCCCCAACCCCCCCAACCCCCCCCCCCCCAACCAACCCCCCCCCCCCCAAACCCCCCAACCCCAACCCCCCAACCCCCCCACCCCCCCCCACCCCCCCCCCACCCCCCAAACCCCCCCCCCCCCCCACCCCCCCACCCCCCCCACCCCCAAACCCCCACCCCCCCCCCCCAAACCCCCAACCCCCACCCAACCCCCCCCCCCAACCCCCCCCCACCCCCCCCCAACACCCCACCCCCCACCACCCCCACCCCCCCACCCCCCAACCCCCCCCCACCCCCCCCCCAACCCCCCCACCACCCCCACCCCCCCCCCCCCCCCACACCCCCCCCCACCCACCCCCCCCCAACCACCCCCACCCCCCCACCAACCCCCAAACCAACCCCCCAACCCCCCCCCCCAACCCCCCCACCCCCCCCCAACAACCCCCCCCCCCCCCCCCACACCCCCCCCAACCCACCCACCCCCCCCCCCCCCCCCCCCCCCAACCCCCCAACCCCCCCCCCCCCCCCACCCCCCCCCACCCCCAACCCCACACCCCACCCCCAAACCCCCCCCCCCCCCCAACCCAACACCCCCAACCCCCACCCACCAAACCACCCCCCCCCCCCCCCCCCACCCCCAACCCCCACCCCCCCCACCCCCCAACACCCCCCCCACCCCCCCCCCCCCAACCCCCCACCCCCCCCCCCCCCCCCCCCCCACCCCCACCCCCCACCCCCCCCCCCCACCCACCCCAACCCCACACCCCCCCCCCCCCCCCCACCCCCACCCCCCCCACCCCCCCAACCCCCCACACCCCCCCAACCCCCCCCCCCAACCCCCCCCCCACCCCCAACCCCCAACCCCCCACCCCCCCCCCCAAACCCCAAACCCCCCCCCAACCCCCCCCCACACCCCCCCACCCAACCCCCAACCCCCCCCCACCACCACCCCAAACCACCCCAACCCCCAACCCCCCCACCCCACCCCCCCCCACCCCCCCCCCCCCAAACCCCCCCCCACCCCCCCCAACCACCCCCCAACCCACCCCCCAACCCCAACCCCCCCACCCCCAAACCCCCAACCCCCCCCCACCCCCCCCCCCACCCCCCCCCCCCCACCCCAACCCCCCAAACCCCCCCCCAACACCCCCCCCCCCCCAAACCCCTCCCAACACCCCCCCCCCACCCCCCCCCCACCCCCCCCCCCCCAACCCCCCCCCCCAAACCCAACCACCCCCCCCCCCAACCCCACCCCCCCCCCCCACCCCCCAACCCCCCCCCCCACACCCCCCCCCCAACCACCCCCCCCCCAAACCCCCCCAAACCCCAACCCCCCAACCCCCCCCAAACCCCCACACCCCCCACCCCCAAACCACCCCCCCAACCCCCCCCCCCCACACCACCCCCCCCCCCCACACCCCACCCCCCCCCCCCCCCCCCCCCACCCAACCAACCCCCCCCCACCCCCACAACCCACCCCAACCCACCCCCACCCACCCCCCCACCCCCCCCACCAACCCACACACCCCCCCCCCAACCCCGAACCCCCCCCACCCCACACCCCCAAACCCCCCCAACCCACCCCACCAACCCCCACCCCCCCCCCAAACCCACCCCCACCCCCCACACCCCCCCCCCCCCCCCCACCCCCCCCCCCCCACCCCCAAACCCCCCCCCAACCCCCACCCACCCCCCAACCCCCCACACCAACCCCCCCAACCCCCCCCCCCAACCCCCCCCACCCCCCACACCCACCCCCCAACCCACCCCCCAACCCCCCCCAAACCACCCCCCACCCCCCCCCCAAACCCCCCCCCAACCCCCCCCACCAACCACCCCCCCAACCCCCCCCACCCCCCCAAACCCCCCCACCCCCCCCCCCCACCCCCCCACCCCCACCCCCAACCCCACCCCCCCCCCAACCACACCCCCCACCCCAACCCCAACCACCCCCCCACCCCAAACCCCAACCCCAACCCCCCCCCCCCCCCCCCCCCCCCAAACCCAACCCACCCCCCCCCCCCCCCAACCCCCCCCCCCCCCCACACCCCCCCCCAAAACCCCCCCCCCCCCACCCCCAACCAACCCCCCACCAACCCCCCCCCCCACCCCCCCCCCCCCCCCCAACCCCCACCCAACCCCAACACCCCCCCACCCCCCCAACCCCCACCCCCCCCAAACCCCCACCCAAACCACCCACCACCAACCCAACCCCCCCCCCCCACCCCCCAACCCAACCCCCCCCCAACACCCCCCAACCCCCCCCCCCCCCCAAACCCCCCCCAACCCCCCCCCCAACCCCCACCCCAAACCCACCCCCCCAACCCCCAACCCAACCCCCAACCCCAACCCCAAACCCCCCCCCCCCAACCCCCAACCCACCCCCAAACCACCCCCCCACCCCACCCCCCACCCAACACCCCCAACCCCCACCCCCCCCAACCCAACCCCCCCCCCACACCACCCCCCCCCAACCCCACCAACCCCCCCAACAACCACCCCCCCCCAACCCCCCCCAACCCCCCCCAACCCCCCAAACCCCCCAACCCCCCCCCCCCAAAACACCCCCCCAAACCCCAAACCCCCCCCCCCCCACAACCACCCCCCCCCCCAACCCCCCCCCAACCCCCCCACCCCCCCCCCCCAAACACCACACCCCCCCCCAAACCCCCCACCCCCCCCCCCCCCCCCCCCCACCCCCCCCCCCCCCCCCCCACCCCCCCCCCCCCAACCACCCCCACCCCCAACCCCCCAACCCCCCCCAAACCCCCCCCCAACCCCCACCCCACCCAAACCCCCCCCCCCCCCAACAACCCACACCCCCCCACCACCCCCCCCCCCCCCCACCAAACCCCCCACCCCCCCCCCCCCCCCCCCCCACCCCCCAACCCCCACAACCCCCCCAACCCCCACCCCCCCCACCCCCCCCCAACCCAACCCCCCCCCAAACCCCCAACCCCCCCCCCCCAACCCCCCAAACAAACCCCCCCCCCCCCCAAACCCCCCCCCCCCCCACCCCCCCCCCAACCCCCCCACCACCCCCCCCCCCCCCCCCCCCCAACCCCCCACCCCAAACCCACCCCCCCCACCCCCCCCACCCCCAACCCCCCCAACCCCCCCCCCCCCCACACCCCCCCCACCCACCCAAACCCCCCCCCCCCACACCCCCCCCCCCCAACCACCCCCCCCCACCCCCACACCCACCCAACCCCACCCAACCCCCCCACCCCACACCCCACCCCACCCCCCACCCCCCCCCCACCCCCAACACCCACCCACCACCCCCCCCCCCCCCCCCCCCCCCACCCCCCCACACCCCCCCACCCCCCCCCCCCCCCACCCCCCCAACCCCCCCCCCCCCCCCCCCACCCCCCCCACACCCCCCCACCCCCCAAACACCCCCACACCCCCAACCCCACACCAACCAACCCCCCCACCACCACCCCCCCCACCACCCCCCAACCCCCAACCCACCCCCCACCACCCCCCACCCCCCACACCCCCCAAACCCCCACCACCCCCACCCCCCCCCCCCACCCCCCCCCCCCCCCCCACCCCCCACCCCCCCCCCCACCCCCCACCCCCCCACCACCCCCCCCCCCCCAAACCCCAACCAACCCCCAACCCCACCCCCCCCACACCCCCCACCCCAACCCCCCCCCAACCCCCCCACCCCCCCCCCCCCCCCCCCCAACCCCAAACCCCACCCACCCCCCCCCCCCCCCCCACAACAACCCCCCACCCCCCCCCCCCCCCAAACCCACCCCCAAACCCCCCCCCCACCCCACCCCCCCCCCCCCACCCCCCCCCCCCCCCCAAACCCCCCACAACCCCCCCCCCCCCCCACAAACCACCCACCACCAACCCCCCAACCCCCAAACCCCCCCCCAACCCCCCACCCCCCCCCCAACCCCACCCCCAAACAACCCCCCCCCCACCCCCCCCCCCAAACCACCCCCCCCCAAACCCCCAACCCCCCCCCCCCAAACCCACACCCCCCCCCACCCCCCACCCCCCCCAACCCCACCCCCCCAACCCCCCCCCCCCCCCCCCCCCCCCCCCCCCCCCCACCCCCCCCCCCCCCCCCCCACCCCCCCCCCCCACCCCCCCCACCCCCCCCCAACACACCCCCCCCACCCCCACACCCCCACCCCCCCACCCCACCCCCCCCCCCCCACCCCCCACCCACCCCCCCACCCCCCCCCCCCAACCCCCCAACACCCCCCCCCCCACACCCCCCCCCCCCCAACCCACCCCCCCCCCCCACCCCCCCCACACCCCCCCAACCCACCCCCCCCCCCCCCCCCACCCCAACCCCCCCCCCCCCACCCCCAAACCCCCCCCACCCCCCCAAACCCCTCCCACCCCCCCAACCCCCAACCCCCCCCCCCCAACCCACCCAACCCCCCCACCCCCCCAACCCCCCCCCCAACCCCCCCCCCCCCCCCCCACACCCCCCCCCCCCCACCCCCCACACCCCCCCCCCCCCCCCAACCCCCACCCACCCCACCCCCCCCCCACCCCCCACCCCCCACACCCCCCCCCCCAACCCCCCCCCACCCCCCCCAACCCCCCCCACACCCCCAACCCACACCCCCCCCCCCCCCCCCCTCCCCCACCCCCCCCCCCCACCCCCCCCCCCCCCCCACCCCCACCACCCCCCCACCCCCCCCCCCCCCACCCACCCCACCCAACCCCCCCAACCCACCCCACCACCCCCCACCAACACACCCCCCCCCACCACCCCCCCCCCCCACCCCAACCCACCCCACCACCCCCCCACCCACACAACCCCCCACCCACACCCCCCCCACCCCCACCCCCACCCCACCACCCCCCCCCACACCCCAACACACCAACCCCCCCCCCCCCACACCCCCCACCCCACACCCAACCAACCCCACAACAACCCCACCCCCCACCCCCCCCCCCCCCCACCCCACCCCCCCCCACCCCCCCCCCCCCACCCCCCCCACCCCCACACCCACCCCCACCCCAACCCCACCACCCCCACCCCCCCCACCACCCCCCACCCACCCCCACCCAACCACCCCCACCACCCACCCACCACCCCCCCACCCACCCCCCCAACCACCACACCCCCACCACACCCACCCCACACCCACCCCCCCCACCCAACCCCCCCAACCCACCACCCCCCCCACCACCCCCCCACCACCACCCCACCCCAACACCACCCCCCACCACACCACCCACCACCCCCCCCCCCACCCACCCCAACCCCCACACCCCCACACAACCCCCACCCCCCCCCCCCCCCCCAACACACCCCCCCCACACCCACACCACCCACACCCCCCAACCCCCACCCCAACCCCCACCCCCACCCCCACCAACACCCACCCCCCACCACACCACCACACCCCCCCCACCCCCCACCACACCCACCCCCCCCACCCACCCACCCCAACACCCCCCCCCCCCCCCACCCCCCCCCCCCACCACCCCCCACCCCCCCCCCAACCCCCAACCCCCCCCACCCCCAACCCCACACCCCCCACCCCCACCCCCCCCCTCCCCCCCCCACCCCCACCCACACCCACCCCCCCCCCCCCCCCACCCCCCACCCAAACCCACACCCCCCCCCCAACACCACACCCACCCCCCCCCACCCCCCCACCCCCCCACCCCACCCCAACCACCCACCCCACCCCCCCACCAACCCACCCCACCCACCCCCCCACACCACCCCCCCCCACACCCCCACCCCCACACACCACCCCCACCACCCCCACCACCCCCCCACCACACCCCACCCCCCACACCAACCCCCCCCCCCCCCCACCCCCCACCCCCCCACCCCACAACCCCCCCACCACCCACCCCCCCAACCCCCACCCCACCCCACCCCCCCCCACCCCCAAACCCCCCCCCAACACCCCCCCCCCCCACCCCACCCCACCCCCACCCCACCCACCCCCCCACCACAACCCACCCACCCCCCCCCCCCCCACCCCCCACCCACAACCCACCCCCACCCCCACCCAACCCCCCACCAACCACCCCACCCCACCCCCCCCCCCCCACCACCACCCACCCCACCCACCCCCCCCCCCAACACCCCCCCCCCACCCACCCCCCCCCACCACCCCCCCCCACAACCCCACCCCCTCCCCCCCCCAACCCACCCACCTCCCACAACCCCCCCCCCCCCCCAACCCCACCCCAACCCCACCACCCCCACCCCACCCCCCCACACACACCCCCCCACCCCCCCCCCCCACCCACACAACCCCCACACACCCACCACACCCCCCACCCCACCCCCACCCCCCCACACCCAACCCACCCCCCCCCCCCCACACCACCCCCCCCCCCACCCACCCACAACCCCCCCCACCCCACACAACACCCCCCCCAACCCAACCCCCCACCCCCACCACCAACACCACACCCCCCCCCCAACACCCCCCCACCCCACCCACCCACCCCCACCCCCACCCCCAACCACCCCCCCCACACCCCCACCACACTACCCACCCCCCCACCCACACCCCCCCCCACCCACCCCCCCACACCCCACCCCCCCCCACCCCCCCCCCCACCACACCCCACCCCACCCCCCACACCCCCAACACACACCCCCACCCCCCCACACCCCCACACCCCCCCCCCCCCCCCACCCCCCCCACCCCCACCAACCCACAACCCCACCCCCCACACCACCCCCCCCCCCCCACCCCCACCCCCCACCACCCACCCCCCCCCCCCCCCAACACACCCACCAACCCCCCCCCCCCCCCCCCCCAACACACCCCCACACCCCACCAACCCCCCCACCCCCCACCACCACCCCCACCCCCCACCACACCCCCACCCCCACCCCACCCCCCCCCCCCACCCCCACCCCCAACCACCCACCCCCCACCCCCCACACCCCCCCCACCCACCCACCCCACCACCACCACCACCCCACAACCACCCCCCCCACCCACCCCCACACCACCCCCCCCCAACACACCCACCCCACCCCCCCCAACCCCCACCCCCACCCCCCCCACACCACACCACACCCCCCCCCCCACCCACCCCCAACCACCCCCCCCACAACCCCACACCCCCACCCACCCCAACCCACCCCACCCCCCCACCCCCCACCCCCCCCCCACCCACACCAACACCCCCACCCCAACAACCCCCCACCCCCACCCCCAACCCCCCCACACCCAACACCCCACCCCCCCCCCAACACCACACCCCCACCCCCCACACCAACCCCCCCACCCAACCACCCCACCACCCCACCCACACCCACCCCACCCCCCCACTCCCCACCCACACCCACCAACACCCCCCCCCCACCCCACACCACCACCACCCCACCCCCCCCCCAACCACAACACCCCCCACCCCCCCACACCCACCCCCCACCAACCCCCCACACACACCACACAACCCCCAACACCCCCACCCCCACCACCCCTCACCCACCACCCCCCCCCACCCCCCCCCCACCCCCCCACACCCCACCCCCACCCCCCACCACCCCCCCCCACCACCCCCCCCCCCCACCACACCACCACCCCCAACACCCCCCCACCCCCCCACACCCCCCCCCCCCCAACACACCCCCACCCCCCCACACACCCCCCCCCCAACCCCCCCCACCACCACCACCCCACCCACCCCACCACCCACAACACCCACCCAACCCCCCCCCCCCACCCCCCCCACCACCCACACACCCCCCCCCCCACCCCACCCACCCCCCCACACCCACCACACACCCCACCCCCCCACCCCCCCCCCACACACACCAACCACCCCACCCCACCCCCCCACACCACCCCACCACACAACCCCCCACACCCCCACCCAACCAACCCCCACCACCCCCCCACACCCCCCACCCCCCACCCACCACCCCCCCCACCCCACACACCCACCCACCCCACACCCCCCCCCCCCCACCCCCAACCCCACACCCCCACCCCCCACACCCCCCCCACCCCCCACCCCAACCCCCAACACCACCCCAACCCAACCCCCCCCCACACCCCCCCCACCACCCCCCCCCCCCACCCCCCCCCCCAACCACCCCCCCCCCACACCCCCCCCCCCCCCACCCCCCCCCCCACCCCCACCCCCACCCCCCCCCCCACCACCCACCACCCCCCACCACCCCACACACCCCACACCCACACCCCACAACCCCCCCCAACCACCCCCCACCCCACCCCACCCCCCCCCCCCACCCCCCCCCCCCACCCACCCACCCCACCCCCACCCACCCCACCCCCCCCCCACCCCAACCCCCCACCCACACCACCCACCACCTACACACCCCCCACCACCACCCACACCCCCCCCAACCCCACACCCACCCCACCCACCCCCCCACCCCAACCCCCCCTACACCACCCCCCCCCACCCACAACCACCCCCCACCCTCCCCCCCCACCCCCACCCCACCCACACACCCCACCCCACCCCCCCCCCCACCAACCCCAACCCCCCCACCACCCACCCACACCCACCCCACCCACACCACCACCCCCCCCCCCCAACACACACCCACCCCACACCCCCCCCCCACCCCCCCACCCACCCCAACAACACCCCCCACCCCCAACCACACCACCCCCCACCCACCCCACACCCCACCCACCCCCCCCCCCCCCCCCCCACCCCACCCCACCCCACCACCCCACCACAACACCCCCACCCCACCCCCACCCCAACCCCCCCACCCCACCACCCCCACCCAACCACACCCCCACCCACCACACTCCCCCCCCCCCCCAACACCCACCCCCCCCACACCCACAACCCACCCCCTCCCCCACACCACCCCCCACCCCTCCCCCCCCAACCCCCCCACACACCCCACACCCCCCCCCCACCCCACCCACCCCCCCTCCCCCCCACACACCACCCCAACCCACCCACCCCCCCAACACCCCCCCCCCCCCCCAACCACCCCCACCCCCCCCCCCCACCCCCCCCACAACCCCCACCCCAACCCACCACCCCCAACACCCCCCCACACCCCCCCCACCACCACCCCAACCCACACCCCACCCCCCACCCCCCCCAACCCCCCCCCCCCCACCCCCACACCACCCACACCACACCCCCCACCCACCACCCCCACCCCACCCACACCCCCCCCCCACCACCCCCCACCACACCACCCACACCCCCCCACCCCCACCACCCCCCACACAACCACCCCACCCCCCCACACCCCCCACACCACCCCCCACCCCCACACCCACCCCCCCCCACCCACACCCCCACCCAACCCCCCCACCCCCCCCCCCCACCCCCCCCCCCACAACCCCCCACACCCACCCCACCACCCCCCCACAACCCCCCCCCACCCCCCCCCTCCCACCAACCCACCACACCAACACACCACCACCCCCACCCCCCCCCCCCCCCCCACCCCCACCCCCCCCCCACCCCCCACCCACTCCCCCCCCCCCCCCACACCACACACCCACAACCCCACAACCCCCCACAACCCCAACACCCCCCCAACCAACCCACCAACCCCCAACCCCCCCCCCCCACCCCCACAACACCCACACCCCACCCCCCCCTCCCACACACCACCCCCCCCCCACCACCCCCCACAACCCCCAACACCCCCCCACCCACACCACCCCACACCAACCACACCACCCACCCCCCCCTCCCCCCCCCACCCCCCCAACACACCCCCCCACCCCCCCCCACCACCACCCCCCCCACAACCCAACACACCCCCCCCACCCCACCCCCACCCCCCCCCCCCCCCCCCCCCCCCCCCCACAACCCCCCACCACCCCACACCCACCCCCCCCACCCCCCCCCCAACCCCCCACCCCCCCCCCCCCCCCACCCAACACCCACCACCACCCACCACCCCCCCCCCCACCCCCACACACCACCCACACACACCACCACCCCACCCCCAACCCACACCCCTCCCCCCCCCCCAACACCCCACCCCCCCCCCCCCCCAACCCCCCCCCCCACCCCCCCCCCACCCACCACCCCCCACACACCCCACCCCACCCCCACCCCACACCCCCCCCCCACCCCCCCCCACCCCCCCCCAACCCCACCCACCCCACCCCCAACCCCCCACCCCCACCCCCCCCCCACACAACCCCCACACCCCACCCACCCCCCCCCCCCACCCACCCACCACCCACCACCCACCACCCCCACCACCCACACAACCCCCCACCCCCCACCAACCACCCACCCCCCCACCCCCCCACCCCCCCACCACCCAACCACCCACCCTCCCCCCACCCCCCCACCCCCCCCCACCACCCCACCACACACCACCCCCCCCACCCACCACCCAACCCCCCCCACCCCACCCCCCACCCCCCCCCCCACCCACACCCACACACACCCCCCCCCCCCCAACCCCCACCACACCCCCCACCACACACACCACCCCACCCCAACCACCCCCCCACCCACCCCCCCCAACACCACCCACCACCCACACAACCCCCCCACCCCACACACCCCCCCCACACACCCCCACCACCCCCCCCCACCACCCCCCCCCCACACCACCCCCCCCACACCCCCCACCCCACACCCACCCACCCCCCACCCACCCACCCCCCCCACCACAACCCCCCCCCACACACCACCACCCCAACCCCCCCCACCCACAACCCTCCCCCCCCCAACACCCCCACCCCCCCCCCCCCCACCCACCCCCCCACACCAACCACCCCCCACCCCCCACACCCCCCACCCCCCCCCCCCCCCCACACCCCACACACCCCCCCCCCACCACACCCCCCCCACAACCCCCCCTCACCCCCCACACCCACCCAACCACCACCCACCCCCCACCCCCCAACCCACACACCCCCCCACCCCCCCTCCCCCCCACCACCCAACCCCCCCACCACCCACACCCCAACCCAACCACACCCCCCCCACACACCACCCCAACCACCCACCCCCCACACCCCCCCCCCCCAACCACCACCCCCACACACCACCACACCCCCACCCCACCCCCCACCCACCCACCCACCCCCACACCCAACCCCCACCAACACCCACCCACACCCCCCACCACCCCCCCCCCCCCACCACAACCCTCACACCCCCCACCCACCCCCCCCCAACACCCCCCAACCCACCCCCACCACCCCCCCACCCCCCCACCCCCCCCCCTCCACCCCACACAACACCACCCCACCCCACCAACACCACCCCCCCCCACACCCACCCCCACCCCACCACCCCACACCCCCCCCCCCACCCCCCCCAACCCCCCCCCCACCCCCCCCACCCACAACCCCACCCCCCCCACCACCCAACCCCCCCCCCACCCCCCCACACACCCTCCCCCACACCCCAACCCCCCACCACAACCCCCCCACACACACCCCCACCCCCACCCCCCCACCCACCCCCACACACCACCCACAACACACCCCCCCCACCCCCACCACCCCACCCACCCCCCCCCCCAAACACCCCCCACCACCCCCCCACAACCCCCCCACCCACCCCCCACCCCCCCCACCCACCCCCCCCCCCCCCACCCCTCCCACCCCCACCACCCCCCCCCCCCCCAACCAACCCCCCCCCACCCCCCACCCACCCCCCAACCACACCCAACCCCACCCACCACACCCCACACCACCCCCACCACCACCCCCCCCACAACAACCCCACCACCCACCCCACCCCCCACACCCACCCCCCCCCACACACACCCCCCCACCACACCACCCCCCCCACCCCCCTCCACCACCCACCCCCCCCACCCCACCACCCCCCCCCCCCCACCCCCCACCCCCCAACCCCCCCCCCCCCACACCCCCCCACCTCCACCACCAACCCCCACCAACCCACACCACCACACCCCCCCCACCCACCCCCCCCACCACACACCAACCCCCCCCCTCCCCACCCACACCACCCCCACCCCCACCAACACACCCCCCCACCCCCCCCCACCCCACCCCCCACCACACCACCCCCACACACCACCCCCCCCACCCCACCACCCCACACCCACCCTCCCCCCCCACCCACAACCACCCCCCCCCCACCCAACCACCCCCCCCCCCCACACACCCCCCCCCACCCCCCCCCCACCACCCCACCCCACCCACCACCCCCCCACACACCCACCCCACAACCACCACCCACCACCAACACCCCCCAACCCCCTCCCCACACCCCCACACCCCCACACCCACCCACCCCACCCACCCACACCCAACCCCACCCCACCCACCCCCCCCACACACCCCCAACCCACCCCAACACCCCCACCCCACCCCCAACCCCCCACCCCCCCCCACAACACCCCCACCCCCCACAACCACACCCCCAACCCCCACCCACCCACACCCCCCCAACCCCCCCCCCTCCCCCACCCCCCCCCTCCCCCCACCCCACCCCACCCACAACACCCACCCCCACCACCCCCCCCCCCCCCCACCCCAACCCCCCCACCCACCCACCCCCACCCCCCCCCACACCCACCAACCACCAACCCACCCCCCACCCCCACCCCCCACCAACCACCCCACAACCCAACCACCCCTCCCACCCCACCACCCCCACCCCACCACCACCCCCCCCACCCCCACCCCACACCCCACACCCCCCCCCAAACACCCAACCACCCACCCCTCCCCAACCACCCCACCACCCCCACCCACCCCCCCCCCACACCCCAACCACCCCCCCACCAACCACACCACCACACCACACCCACCCACACCCCCACCACCACCCCCACAACCCCACCACCCCCCCCCACACCTCCCACACCACCACCCCACACCCCACAACCCACCCCACCCCCCCCCACCCACCACCCACACACCACACCCCCACCCCACCCCACAACCACCACCACCCACCCCCACACACACCCACCCCCACCCCACCCCACAACACCCACACCACCCAAACACCCCAACCCACACACCACCCACCACACCACCCCCCACAACCACCCCCCACCACACACCACCAACACCCACCCACACCCACCACCCCACACCACACCCACCCCCCACAACACCCCACCAACCCACCACCACCCCAACCCCCAACCCCCACACCCCCCACACCCTCCACAACCCACCCCCCACACCACACACCCCCACCCCAACACACCCCCACACCCACCCCCAACCCCACCACCACCCCACCTCCCCCCACCACCACCCCACCCCACACCCACCCAACACCCCCCCCACCCCCACCCACACCCACCCCCACCCCCAACACCCCACCACCCACCCACACACCCCACCCCACCCCCCCACACCCCACCACACCACACCACCCCCCCCCACCCCCACAACACACCCAACACAACCCACCCCACCCACCCCCCCCCAACCCACCCTCACCCCCACCCCCCACCACCCACACCCACACCACTCCCCACCACACCACCCCCCCCAACACCCCACCACCACCAACACCACCCACAACACCACCCCACCCCCCACCCACCCCCCCACCCCCCCCCACCACCCACACCCCCCAACACACCCACACACAACCACACCCACCCACCCACCCCCACCCTCCCCAACCCACCCCACCCACACCCCCACCACCACACACCCCCCCCCCAACACCCCCACCCCAACCACCCCCACCACCCCACCACACCCCCACCCCCCCCACCCCAACCACACACTACACCACCCCCCACCCCACAACCCCCCCCACACCCACCCCCCCCCACCCCCCCACCCAACCCCCCACCCCCACCCCCCCCCCCCACCCAACCAACCCCACAAACAACCCACCCCCCCCCCACACCCCAACCCCACCCCCCAACCCACCACACACCCCCCACCCCCAAACCCCACCCAACCACCCCCCACAACCCCACCCCCCCCACACCAACCCCCCACAACCACCAAACCCAACCAACCCCCACCCCCCCCCCCCCCACAACCCCCCCCACCCCCCCCCCCCCCCCCCCCACACCCCCCACCCACCAACCAACACCCCCCCCCCCAAACCCCCCCACCCCCAACCACCCCCCCACCACCACCCCCCAACCCCCCCCCAACCCCCAACCCCCCCCACCCCACCCCCCCCCCCACA
>JAIWJD010000007.1:4142592-4172592 GCA_022818045.1 Neotoxoptera formosana | reverse complement strand
CCCTTCTCCCCCCCCCCCCCCCCCCCCCCCCCCCCCCCCCCCCCTCCCCCCCCCTCCCCCCCCCCTCCCCCCCCCCCCCTCTCCCTCCCCCTCCCCCCCCTCCTCCTCCCCCCCACCCCCCCTCCCCCCCCTCTCCCCCCTCCCTTCCCCTCTCCCCCCCCCCTCCCCCACCCGCCCCCCTCCCCCCCCCTCCCCCCCTCTCCCCCTCACCCTCCTCCCCCCCCCTCCTCCCTCCCTCCCTCCCCCCCCCCTCCCCCCCTCTCCGCCCCCCCCCCCCCCCGCCCCCCCCCCCCCTCCCCCCTCCCCCCCTACCCCCCCCTCCCCCCTCATCCCCCTCCCTCCCCCCCCCCTCCCCCGCCCCCTCCCCCCTCCCCCCCCCCCACCTCCCTCCCCCCCTCCCCCCCTCTCTCCCCCCTCCTCACCTCCCCCCCCCCCCTCCTCCCCCCCCCCCCTCTCCTCCCCCCCGCCCCCCCCCCGCCCCCGTCCCCCCCCCCCCCTCCCCTCCCCCCCCCCCCTCCCCCACCCCCGCCCTCCTCCCCTCCACCCCCCCCTCCCCTCCCCCCCGCCCACCCTCCCCCCCTCCTCCCCGCCCCCCCCCCCCTCCTCCCTCGCCCCCCCCCCCCCCCCCCCCTCCCCCCTCCCTCCCTCCCCTCCCACCCCCCCCCCCCTCCTCCCCCCTCCTCCATCCCCCTCCCCCCCCCCCCCCCCCCCCTCCCTCCCTCCTCTCCATCCCCCTCCCCCCCCTCCCCCTCCCCCCCCCCCCCCCCCCCTCTCCCCCTCCATCCCCCCTCCCCTCTCCCCCCCTCCCCTCTCGCCCTCCCCTCCCTCCCCCCCTCCCCTCCCCCTCCTCCCCCCCCTCCCCCCCTCCCTCCCCCCCCACCTTCCCCCTCCCCCCCCTCCCCTCCTCCCCCTCCTCTCTCCCCCCATCCCCCCTCCCCCCCCCCTCCCCCTCTCCCCCTCCCCCCCCCCCCTCTCCCCCCTCTCCGCCCCCTCTCCTCCCCCCCCCCTCCTCCCCCTCCCCCTCCCCCCCCCCGCCCCCCCACCCCCCCCCCCCTCATCCCCCCCCCATCCTCCCCCCGCCCTCCCCCCTCTTCCCCCCCTCTCCCCCCCTCTCCCCCTCCCCCCCTCCTCCCCCCCCTCCCCCCCTCCTCCCCCCCCCCTCCCCCATCCCTCCCCCCTCTCCCCCCTCCCTCCCCCCCCCCCCCTCCCTCCTCACCCCCCCCTCCTCCCTCCCACCTCCCCCCCCCTCCTCATCCCCTCCCTCCCTCCCCCCCCCCCCCTCCCCCCCCCTCCCCCCCCCCCTCCCCATCCCCCCTCTCCCCCTTCCCCCCTCTCCCCCCCCCTCCCTCCCCTCCTCCCCCCCTTCCCCTCCCCCCTCCCTCTCCCTTCCCCCCCCTCCCCCCTCGCCCCCCCCCCCCCCCCTCCATCCCCTCCTCTCCTCCCTCTCTCCCTCTCCGCCTCCCCCCCTCTCCCCCCCTCCCTCTCCCATCCCCCCCCCCCCCCCCCCTCCTCCCCGCTCCTCACCCCCCCTCCCCCCCCTCCCTCCTCCCCCCCCCCCCCTCTCCTCTCCCCCCCCCCCCCCTCACCCCCCCCCCCTCCCCCCTCCCTCCTCTCTCCTCCCCCTCCCCCCCTCCCCCCCCCCTCCTCCCCCCCCCTCTCCCCTCGCCCCCCTCCCCCTCCCCCCTCTCCTCCCTCCCCCCCCTCTCCTCACTCCCCCTCCTCCCTCTCCCCATCTCCCCCCCACCCCTCCCCCCCCCCCCCCCTCTCCCCCCCCCCCCCCCCCCCCCCCCCCCCTCCCCACCCACCCCCCCTCCCCCCCCCTCCCCCCCCTCCTCACCCCCTCCTCCCCCCTCTCTCCTCCCTCCTCTCCTCCTCCTCCCTCCCCCCCCTCCCTCGCCCCCCCCCCCCTCCCCCTCCTCTCCCTCCCTCCCCCGCCCCCCCCTCCCCTCACCCATCCCTTCCCCTCTCCGCCCCCCTCCCCCCCCCCCCTCCCCCCTCCCCCCCCCCCCCCCCCTCCCTCTCCCTCGCCATCCTCCCCCCCTCCCCCTCACCCCCTCTCCCCCCTCCCCCTCCCCTCCCTCCTCCTCCCCTCTCCCCCCCCCCCCCCCCTCCCCATCTCCCCCCCCCCCCCCTCCCCCCCCCATCTCCCCCCCTCCCCCCCCCCCTCTCCCTCCCCCCCCCTCCCCCCCCTCCCCCCTCTCCCCCCCCCCCCTCCCCTCTCCCTCCTCCCTCCCTCCCCCCCCCCTTCCCCCTCTCCCCTCCCCCCCCCCTCCTCCCCACCTTCCCACCTCCCCCCCCCCTCCCCCCCTCCCCTCCCTCCCCCCCCCCCCCCCCCCCCTCCCCTCCCCCCCCCCTTCACCCCCCCCTCTCCCTCCTCCCCTCCCCCCCTCCCCCCCCCCGCCCCCCCCCCTCGCCCCCCCTCCTCCCTCTCCCCTCCCCTCTCCTCCCCCCCCCTCCCCCCCTCCCCCCCCCCTCCCCCCCCCCTCCCCCCCCCCCCTCCCCCCCCCCCCTACCTCCCCTCCCCCCCCTCTCCATCCCCCCTCCCCCCCCTTCCCCTCTCGCCCCTCTCCCCCCCCCCTCCCCCCCCTCTCCCCCCCTCCCTCTCCCTCCATCCCCCTCCCTCCTCTCCCCCCCCCCCTCTCCCCCCCTCCCCCCCCCTCCCCCCTTCCCCATCCCCCCCCTCCCCCCTCCCCTCCCTCTCCCCCCCCTCTCCCCCCCCCCCCCCCCCCTCCCCTCCCCCTCCCCCCCCCCCCCTCCCCCCCCTCTCCCACCCCCCCCTCCTTCTCCCCCCCCCTCTCCTCTCCTCCCCCCCCCTCCCCCCTCCCTCCCCCTCCCCCCCCTCTCCCCCTCCCCCCCTCCCCCCCACCTCCTCCCTCTCTCCCACTCCTCCCCCCCACCCCCCCTCCCCTCCCCTCCCCCCCTCGCCCCCCCTCCCCCCCACCTCCCCCCCCCCTCCCCCCCCACTCCCCCCCCCCCCCCATCCCACCTCCCCTCTCACCTCCCCTCCCCCCTCCCCCCATCCCCCCCCCCCCTCCCCCCACTCCCCCCCCCCTCTCCCCCCCCCTCCACCCTCCCCCATCCCTCCCGCCCGCCCCTCCACCTCCCCCTCCCTCCCCCTCCCCCCTCCCCCCTCCTCCCTCCCCTCCTCCCCCCCCCCCCCCCTCCCTCCCCCCCTCCACCCCCTCCTCCCCCCCCCGCCCCCCCCCTCCTCCCCCCCCCCCTCCCCTCCCCTCCTCCCCTCCCCGCCCCCTCCTCCCCCCCCCCCCTCCTCTCCCCCCCCCCCTCCGCCCCTTCCCCCCCCGCCTCCCTCCCATCCCTTCCTCCCCCCCCTCCCCCCCTCCCCTCCCCCTCCCCCCCCCCTCCCTACCCCCCTCCCCCTCCTCCCCCCCCTCCCCCTTCCCCGCCCCCCCCCCCCCCTCCCCCTCCCCACCCTCCCCTCCCCCCCCCTCCCCCCTCCCTCCCCCCACCCCCACCTCCCCCCCCGCTCCTCCCCCCTCCTCCCCACCCCCCCCCCCCCGCCCTCCCCCCCCCACCCCCCATCTCCCCCCACCCCCCCCCTCCCCCTCTCCCCTTCTCCCTCCCTCTCCCCCCCCCTCCACCTCCCTCCCTCTCCCCCCCCCCCCCCTCCTCTCCTCCCCCGCTCCTCCCCTCCCCCCCCTCCCTTCCCCCCCCCTCCCCCCCCCCCCCCCTCCCCTCCCCCCCCCCCTCCCCCCCCCCCCCCCCGCCCCTCTCCCCCCCGCCCTCCCCCCCCCTCCCCCCCCCCCCCCTCCCCTCCCGCCCCTCTCCCCATCCCCCCCGCCCTCCCCCCCCCCCCCTCCTCTCCCCGCCCCCCCCTCCCCCCCTCCTCCGCCCCTCCTCCCCCCCTCCCCTCCTCCCCATCTCTCCCCCCCCTCCCCCCCACTTCCGCCCTCTCCCCCCCCTCCCCCTCTCCCCCCCCCCCCCCCCTCCCTCCCTCCCCCCCCCCTCCCCCCCTCTCTCCCCCTCCCCCCCCCCCCCTCTCCCCCCCTCCCCCATCCCTCTCCCCCCTCTTCCACCCCCCCCCGCCCCCCCCTCCCCCGCCACCCCTCCCCCCCCCCCCCCCCCCACCTCCCTCTCCCCCCCCTCCCCCCTCCCCCCCCCCGCCTCCCTCTCCCCCTCCCCCCCCCCTCCCCCCCCTCATCTCCCCCCTCCCCTTCCCTCCTCCCCCCCTCCCCCCCGCCCCCCTCCCCCTCCTCATCCTCCCCCCATCCTCCCCCCTCTCCCCCCTCCCCCCCCCCCTCCCGCCCCCCATCCCCTCCCCCCCTCCCCACCATCCCCCACCCCCCCCTCCCCCCCCCATCCCCTCCCCCCCCCCCTCCCCCCTCTCCCCCTCCCCTCCCCCACGCTCCTCCCCCCCCCCCCCCCCCCCCCGCCCTCCTCCCCTCCCCCCCCCTCTCCCCTCCCTCCCCCCTCCCCCCCTCTCCCCCTCCTTCCCCCCCCCCCCTCCCCCCCCCCCGCCCCCCCGCCCTCCCCTCCCTCCCCTCTCCCCCTCCCATCCCCCCCCCCCCCCCACCTCCTCCCCCTCCTCTCCCCCCTCCTCTCTCCCCCCGCCCCCTCCTCTCCCCCCGCCCCCCCCCTCTCCCCCTCCTCCTCCCTCCCATCCCCTCCTCCCCCCCTCCCCCTCCTCCCCCGCCGCCCCCCCCCCCCCCCCCCCCCCTTCCCCTCCCCCCTCCCCTCCCCCTTCTCCTCCCCCTCCTCCTCTCCACCTCCCCCCTCCTCCCCCCCCCCCCCCCTCCCCCCCTCCCATCCCCCCCCCTCCCCGCCCTCCTCCCCCACCTCCCCCCCCTCCCCCCCCCCCCTCCTCCCCTCCTCCCCCCCCCCCCTCCCCCCCCTCCCCCCCCCCCCCCCTCCCCATCCCCCCCCCCCCCCTTCCCTCCCTCGCCCCCCTCCCCTCCCTCCTCCCCTCCCCTCCTCCCCCTCCCCCCTCCCCTCTCTCCCCCCCCCCGCCTCCTCCCCTCCCCCCCCCCCCTCTCCCCTCTCTCTCCCCCCCCCCCCCCCGCCCCCCCCCCCCCCCACCCCCACCCCCCCCCCCCCCCTCTCCCTCCCCCCCCCCCCTCTCTCATCCTCCCCCCCCCTTCTCCCTCTCCCCCTCCCCCCCCCCCCCCTTCCTCTCCCCTCTCCCCCCCCCTCCTCTCCCCCCCCCCCTCTCCCCCCCCACCCCCCCCCCCTCCACTCCTCCCCCCCCCCCCCTCTCCTCTCCCCCCCCCCCCTCGCCCCCCCCCCCCCCCCCCTCCCCCCCCCTCTCCCCGCCCTCCTCCACCTCCCTCTCCCTCCCTCCTCCCTCCCTCCCCCCCCCCCCCTCCCCCCCCCCCCCCTCATCCCTCCCTCCCTCCCTCTCGTCCTCCCCCCCCCCCCCTCCCCTCCCCCCCTCTCCCCCCCCCTCCCCCCCGCCCCCCCTCCTCCCCCCCCCCCCCCCCCCTCCTCACCTCGCCCCCCCCCCCCCTCCCTCCCCCCTCTCCCCTCCCTTCCGCCCCCCTCCCCCCCCCCCACCTCCTCCCACCTTCCCCCCTCCCCCCCCCCCCCCCCCGCCCTCCCCTCCCCCCCCCCTCCCTCCTCCATCCCCTCTCTCCCCCCACCCTCTCCCCTCCTCTCCCTCCCCCTCCCTCCCCCTCTCCCCCCCCTCCCCTCCCCCCCCCCCCCCCCCCCCCCCCCTCCCTCCCGCCCCCCTTCTCCCCCCCCTCTCCCCCTTCCCCCTTCCTCTCCCTCCCTCCTCCCCCTCCCCCTCTCTCCCCCTCCTCCCCCCCCTCCTCCCCCTCTCCCTCCCTCTCCCTCCCTCCCATCCCGCCCCCCCCCGCCCTCCCCACCCCCCCCCCTCCCCCCACCCCCCCGCCCCCCCTCCCCTCCCCCCCGCTCCCTCCCCCTCTCCCCCTCCCCCTCCCCCTTCCCCCCCCCCCCTCCTCCCCCTCCCCCCCCCCCTCCCCCCCTCCTCTCCACCCCCCCCTCCTTCCCTCATCCCCTCCCCCCTCTCCCTCCCCCCCCCTCCCCCCCCTCCCCCCCCTCCCCCCCTCCTCTCCCCCTCCTCCCCCCCCCCCCTCTCCCCCCTCTCTCCCCCCCCCCCCCCCCCTCCCCCTCCTCTCTCCCTCCCTCCCCCTCCCCCCCCCCCCCCCCCCCCCCTCTTCCCACTCCCCTCCCCTCCCCCCCCCCTCCCCCCCCCCCCCCTCCCCCCCTCCCTCCCCCCACCTCCTCCCCCTCCATCCCGCCCCCCTCTCATCTCTCCCTCCTCCTCCCTCCCCTCCTCCCGCCCTCCCCCCCCCCCCCCCTCCCCTCCCCCCCCTCCCCACCTCCTCCCCATCCTCCCCTTCCTCCCCCCCCCCCCTCCCCCCTCTCTCTCCTCCTCCCCCCTCCTCTCCCCCGCCCTCTCCTCTCCCTCTCTCCCTCCTCTCCTCCCCTCCCCTCCCCCATCCCCCCCCCCCCCACTCCTCCCTCCTCCCTCCCCCTCTCCCACCCCCTCCCCCCCCCCCCCCTCCCCCCCTCCCTCCTCTCCTCCCCCCCCATCTCCCTCTCCTCCCTCCCCCCCCCCCCCTCCCCCTCCCCCCCCCCATCTCCCCCTCCCACCCCCCTCTCCACCCCCTCTCCCCTCTCCCCTCCCCCCCCCTCCCCCCTCCTCTCCTCCCTCCCCCTCCCCCTCCTCCCATCTCCCCTCTCCCCCTCTCTCTCCCCCCCCTCCCCTCCTCCTCCCTCCCTCCCCTCCCCTCCCCCCCCCTCCTCCTCCCTCTCTCCCCCCATCCCCTCCTCCCCCTCTCCCCCTCCCTCCCTCCCCTCTCTCTCCTCCCTCTCCTCCTCCCCCCCTCCCCTCCCCTCCGCCCCCCCTCTCCTCCCCCACCCCCTCCCCCCCCCCCTCCCCCATCCCCACTCTCCCCTCCCCTCTCCCCCCTCCTCCTCTCCCCCTTCCCTCTCTCCTCCCCCCTCTCCCCCATCCCCTCCCCCCCCTCTCCTCCCCCCTCCCTCCGCCCCCTCCCCCCTCCCCTCCCTCCTCCTCCCCCTCTCCTCCCCCCCTCCCCCTCCTCATCCCCCTCTCTCCCCTCCCCCCTCCCCCATCCTCCCCCTCTCTCCCCCCTCCCCCCCCTCCTCCTCCCCCTCCCTCTCTCCTCTCCCCCCCCATCCCCCCTCCCCTCCTCCCTCTCCTCCTCCCTCCTCCTCCCCTCCCCCTCCCCCCTCTCTCACCCCCCTCCCCTCCCCCCCCCCCCCCTTCCCCTCCTCTTCCCCCTCCCCCCCCCCCTCTCCCTCCCACCCCCCTCCCCTCCTCCCCCCCTCCCCCCCGCCCCCCCCTCCATCCCCTCCTCTCCCCTCTCCCCCCTCCCCTTCTCCCCCCCCCTCTCCCCCCCCTCCTCTCCCCCCTCCTCTCCTCCCCCCCCTCCCCCTCCCCCCCCCCTCTCTCCACCCCACCCTCCCTCTCCTCTCTCCTCTCCCCTCCCCATCCCCCCCCCCCTCCCTCTCTCCCTCCTCCCCCTCTCTCCTCCTCCCCCTCCTCTCCCCTCCCCCCCCTCCCCCTTCCCCCCCTCCTCTCCCCCCCCCCACCCCCCTCCCCTCCCCCTCTCACCCCCCTCCTCCCCCCCTCCCCCCTCTTCCCTCCTCCCCCCCCACCCCCTCTCCCCCCCCCCCCCCCCTCCCTTCCTCTCCCCTCCCCCTCCCCCCCTTCCCTCCCCCCCCTCCTCGCCCTTCCTCCCTCTCCCCCTCTCCTCCCCCCTCCCCCCTCTCCCTCCCCCCCCTCCCCCCCACCCTCTCTCTCCTCCCTCACCCCCCCCACTCCCCCCCCCCCCCCCCTCCCCCTCCTCCCCTTCCCCCCTCCCCCCCCCCCACCTCCCTCCCTCCTCCTCCGCCCTCCCCCCTCCCCTCTCCTCCCATCTCCCCCCCTCCATCTCTCCTCCCCCCCTCCCCTCTCCCCCCCTCTCCTCCCTCCCCCTCCCTCCCCTCCGCCCCTCCTCCCCATCCCCTCCCTCCCTCCCTCTCCTCTCCCCTCTCCACCGCCCCCCCCACCCCCTCCCCCCCTCCCCCCCCCCCCCCCTCCCCCCCCCTCGCCCCCCCCCACCCCCCCTCCTCTCTCTTCTCCTCCTCCTCCTCCCCCCCTCCCATCTCCCCCCCCCCCCCCCCCCCTCCCCTCCCCCCTCCCCCCCCTCCCCCCTCTCCCCCCCCCCCCCCCTCCGCCCCCTCCCCCCCCCCTCCCCCCCTCCCCCCCGCCCCCATCCCCCTACCCCCCCCCCCCTCCCCCCCCCTCCCACCCCCCCCCCTCTCCCCCCCTCCCCCCCCCCCCCCTCCCCCCCCTCTCCTCCCCCCCCCTCTCCCTCCCCCCTCCTCCCGCCCCTCCCATCCTCCCTCCTCCTCCGCCCCCCCCTCCCCCACCCCTCCCGCCCCCTCCCCCCCTTCCTCCCCCCTTCTCCCCTCCCTCCCCCCCCTCCCCCCTTCCCCCCTCCCCCCTCCTCCCCCCCCACCCTCCCCCCCCCCCCCCCTCCCTCCTCCCCCCCCCTTCCTCCCACCTCCTCCCCCCTCCTCCCCCTTCTCCCTCACCCCTCCCCCCCCCCCTCTCCCCCCCCCCACCCCTCCTCCCTCTCCCCTCCCCCCCTCCCTCCCCCCCCTCCCCCCCCCCCCCCACTCCCTCCCCCCCCCCCCCCCCTCCCCCCCTCCCCCCCCTCCCTCTCCCCCCCTCCTCCCCTCCCCTCCCTCCCCCCTCTCCCCGCCCCCCTCCCTCTCCCCTCCCCCCCCCCCCCCTCCCCCCCCCCCTCCCCTCCCCTCCCTCTCCCCTCCACCCTCCCTCCCCCCCCCACCCCCGCTCCCCCCCTCCCCCCCCTCTCCCCCCCTCCTCCCCTCCACCCCCCTCCTCCCTCCCCCCCCCTCTCCCCCTCCACCCCCCCCTCCTCCCCCCCCTCCCCCCCCCCCCCCCCTCTCTCCTCCTCCCCCTCCCCCCCCCATCACCCCTCCTCCCGCCTCCACCCCCCCCCCCCCCCCACCCTCCCACCCCCCCTCCCTCCCCCCCTCCCCCCCTCCTCCCTCTCATCTCTCCCCCGCCCCCCCCGCCCCCCCTCCCCCCACCCCTCCCTCTCCTCCCTCCCCCCTCCCCCCTCCCCTCCCCACCCCCCTCGCCCCCTCCCCCCCTCCCGCCTCCCCCCCCCCCCTCCCCTCCCTCCCCCCCTCTCCCCCCATCTCCCCTCCCCCCCCTCCCCCTCTCCTCCCCCCCCCCCCATCCCCTCCGCCCCCCCCCCTCACCCCCCCCCCCCCCCCCCCATCCCCCCCCCCCATCCCCCCCCCCCCTCTCCCTCTCCCTCCCCTCTCCCTCACCCCCTCCTCCTTCCCCACCCCCCCCTTCCTCCCCCCTCCGCTCCCCTCCCCCCCCTCTCCCCCACCCCTTCCCCCCCCCCCCTCCCCTCTCCCCCCCTCTCCCCCCCCACCCCCTCCCCCCCGCCCCCCCCCCCCCCCCCCCCCCCCCCCCACCCCTCCCCGCCCCTCCCCCCCCCTCCTCTCCCCCTCCACCCCCCTCCGCCCCCCACCCTCCCCCCCGCCTCTTCCCCCCCCCTCTCCCCCCCCCCCCCCCTCTCTCCCCCTCCCCCTCCCCCTCCTCCCTCCCCCCCCTCCCCCCCTCCCCCCATCCACTCCCTCCCCTCCCCCCCCCCCCCCCTCCCCATCCCCCCCTCTCTCCTCCCACCCCCCCTCCCTCCTCTCCTCCTCCCCCTCCCCGCCCCTCTCCTCTCTCCCTCCCCCTCCCCCCCCCCCCCCCCTCCCCTCGCCCTCTCCCCCCCCCCCCTCTCCACCCCCCCCCCCCCCCCCTCGCCCCCCCCTTCCCTCCCCCCCCCCTCCCCCCCCCACCTTCCTCCCCCCTCCCCCCTCCCCTCCTCCCTCCCCTCCCCCCCCGCCCCCCTCTCCCCCCACCCCCCTCCCCCCTTCCCGCCCCCCCCCCCCCCCCCCCCCCCCTCCTTCCCCCTCTCCTCTCCTCCCCCCCCCCTCCCCCCCCTCCCCCCCCCCCCCCTCCTCCCCCGCCCCCTCCCTCTCCCCCCCCCCTCCCCCTCCTCCCCCTCCCCCCCCCCCTCCCCTCTCCCTCCCGCCCCCCCCCCCCCCCACCTCCCCCCCCCCCGCCCCCCTCCCTCCCCTCTCCCTCCCCGCCCCCCCCCTCTCCTCCCCTCCCCCCCCCCCCCCCCCTCCCCCCCGCCCCCCCCCCCTCCCCTCTCCCTCCCCTCCTCCCCCCCCTCCTCCTCTCCCCCCCCCCTCTCTCCCTCCCCCCCTCCCCTCCCCCCCCCCCCCCCCACCCCCCCCCCCCCCCCCCTCCCTCCCACCTCCCCCCTTCCCACCCCCCCTCTCCTCCCCCTCCCCCCCCCCCCACCTCCCGCCCCCATCCCTCCTCCCCCCTCCCTCTCCCCCCCCCTCCCCCTCTCCCCCCTCTTCCCCCCCCCTCCATCCCCCTCCCCCCTCCCCCCCCCCCTCCCCCCCCCCTCCCCCCCACCCCTCTCGCCCCCCCTCCACCCTCCCCGCCCCCTCCTCTCCTCCCCCCCCCCCCCCCTCCCTCTCATCCTCTCCCGCCCCCCTCCCTCCCTCCCCCCCCCCCCCCCCCCCCCTCCCTCTCCCCCTTCTCCCCTCCCCCCCCCCCCCCTCCTCTCCCCCCCCCCCCCCCCCTCCTCCCCCCCCCCCTCCCCCCCTCTCCCCCGCCCCGCCCACCTCCCTCCCCCCCCCCTTCCTCTCCCCCCTCCCCTCCCCACTCCCCCCCCTCTCTCTCCTTCCCCCCCCCCCCCCCCCCTCCCCCTCCCCCTCCCCCCTCTTCCCTCCTCCCCTCCCCCCCCCGCCCCCCCCCCCCTCTCCCCCCCCCCCCCCCTCCCCCATCCTCACCCTCCCCCCCTCCCCCCCCCCCCCCCCCTCTCCCCCCTCCCCCCTCCCCTCTCTCCCCCTCCTCCCCTCCCCCTCCCCCCCTCCCCCCCCTCTTCCACCATCCCCCCCCTCCCCCCCCCTCTCCTCTCCCTCCCCCCCCCTCACCCCGCCCCCCCCCCCCTCCCCCCCCCCTCCTCTCCTCCCCCCCCCCCTCTCCCCCCCATCCCTCCCTCCCCTCTCCCCCCCCCCCTCCTCCCCCCTCCCCCCCCTCCTCCCTCCCACCTCTCCCCCCCTCCCCCCTCCCTCACCGCCCCCTCCCCCTCCCCCTCCCTCCTCCCCCACTCCCCCTCCCCCCCCTCTCCTCTCCCCCCCCCCCCCCCCCCCCCCCTCCTCCTCCCCCCCCCCCTCTCCCCATCCCCCCACTCCCCTCCCCCCTCCCCCCCCCCCTCTCCCCTCCCCTCATCCACCCCCCCCCTCTCTCCCCCCCTCCCCTCCTCCCCCCCCCCCCCCCTCCCGCCCCCCTCCCCTCCCCCCACCCCCCCCCCCCCCCCCCCCCACTCTCTCTCCTCCCCCCCACCTCCCCCACCCTCGCCCCCCTCCTCCTCCCCCCCCCATCTCCCCCCCCCCCTCTCCCTCCTCCCCTCCTCCCCCTCCCTCCCCCCCCCTCTCCCCCGCCCCCCCCCCCCCCCTCCCTCCCTCTCTCATCCCTCCCCCTCCCCTCCCCCCCCTCCCCCTTCCCCTCCCCCCTCCCCCCCTCCCTCCCCCCCCACCCCCTCCTCCCCCCCCTCCCTCCCCCCCCCCTCCTCCCCTCCCCTCCTCCCCCCCCCCCCCCCCCCCCCTCCCCCTCCGCCCTCTCCCACTCCTCCCCTCCCCCCTCCCCCCTTCCCCCCCCCTCCCCCCCCCCCTCACCCTCTCCCCCTCCCTCCCGCCCCTCCTCCTCCCCCCCCCTCCCCCCCCCCCCCCCCCCTCCTCTCCTCCCCCCCCACCCTCCCCTCCGCCACCCCTCCTCCCTCTCCTCTCTCCTCCCCCCTCCCCCCCGCCTCCCCCCCCATCTCCCCTCCCTCCCTCCCCCCACCCCCCCCCCCCCTCCCCCCCCCCCCCCTCCCCCCTCTCTCCCCTCCTCCATCCTTCCCCCCCCCCCCTCCACCTCCCTCCCCCCCCCCCCGCCATCTCCCCCCCTCCCCCCTCCTCCCCCCCTCCTCTCCCCCCCTCCGCCCTCCCCCCTCCTCCTCCTCCCCCTCTCCCCCCCCCCCCCCCCCTTCCCTCCCCCTCCTCCCCCCCCCCCTCCCCCCTCCCCCTCCCCCCTCCTCTTCCCCCCGCCCCCCCCCCCCCTCCCCCCCCCCCCTCCCCCTCCCCCCTCCCCCCCCCATCCCCCCTCCCCCCCCCTCATCCCCCCCTCCCCACCCCCCTCCCCCCCCCCCCCCTCGCCCCCCCCCTCCTCTCTCCCCCCTCCCCCCCCTCCTCTCCCCCCCTCTCCTCCCCCCCCCCCCCCTCCCCCCCCACCCCCCCCCCCCCCGCCCTCCCTCCACCCCTCCCCCCCCTCTCCCCTCCCCCCCCCCCTCCCCCCCCACCCCCCCCCTCCCTCCTCCCCTCCCTCCCTCCCCCCTCCTCCCCCCTCCCCCCCTCCCCCCTCCCCTCCCCCCTCCCCCCCTCCCCCCCCCCGCCCCTCTCTCACCCCCCTCCTCCCCCCCCTCCCCCCCCCCCCCCTCCTCCTCCCCGCCCCCCCCTCCCTCCCCTCCCCCCTCTCCCCCTCCCCCCCTCCTTCTCCCCCTTCCTCCCATCCCACCCCCCGCCCCCCCCCTCCCCTCCCCCCCCTCCCCCCCCCCCTCCCCTCCCCTCCTCTCCCCCCTCCCCCCCCGCCCACCCTCCCCCACCCCTCCTTCCCCCCCTCCCCTCCCCCTCCCTCTCTCCCCCCCCCCCCTCCCTCCCTTCCCCCCCCCCCCTCCCCCGCCCTCCCTCCTCCCCCCTCCTCCCCTCCCCCCCCTCCTCCCTCCTCCCCCCCCTCCCCCACCACCCCCCCCCCCCCCTCCTCTCCTCTCCCCCTCCACCCCCCTCCCTCCCCCCCCCCTCCCCCCCCTCCTCCCTCCCCCCCCCCTCCCCGCCCCCCCCCCCCCTCCCCTCCTCCCCCACCCTCCTCCCCCTTCCCTCCCCCCCCCCTCTTCCTCCCCCCCCCCCCCCCCCCCCTCCCCCTCCCCCCCCCGCCCCTCCCCTCCTCACCTCTCCTCACCCCCCCCCCCCCCTCCCTCCCCCCATCCGCCCCACCTCCCCCGCCTCCCCCTCCTCCCCCCCCCCCTCATCCCCTCCCCCTCCCCCCTCCCTCCCCCCCCCCCCCCCCCTCCCCCACCCTCCCCCCCCCCCTCCCTCCCGCCCCCCCCTCCCCTCCCTCCTTCCTCCCCCCCCGCCCCACCTCCCCCCCCCTCCTCTCCCCACATCTCCCCCCTCCACCCCCCCCTCTCCACCCCTCCCCTCCCCCTCTCTCCCCCCCCCTCCCCCTCCCCCCCTCCCCTCCCCTCCCCCCCGCCCCCCTCCCACTCCCCCCCCCCCCCTCCCCATCCCCCTCTCCCTTCCCCCCCCTCCCCCCCTCCTCTCCGCCCCCCCTCCCCCCCCCCCCCCCCCCCCCCCCCTCTTCCCCCTCTTCCCCCCTCCTCCCTTCCCCCTCCCCTCCCCCCCCCCCGCCCTCCCCTCCTCCCTCATCCTCCCCCTCCTCCCCTCCTCCGCCCTCCCCTCCCACCCCCCTCCCTCCCTCCCCTCCCCCCCCCTCCTCCTCCTCTCTCCCCACCCCCTCCCCCTCCCTCTCCCCCCCTCCCCCCCCATCCCTCTCCTCCTCCCCCTCCCCCACCCTCTCTCCCCCCTCTCCCCTCCCCTCCCCCTCCCCCCCCTCTCTCTCTCCCCCTCCTCTCCTCCCCCCCTCCTCCCCCTCTCCTCCCCTCCCCCCTCCTCCCCCCCCCCCCCCTCCCTCCCCCCCTCCTCCTCCTCCCCTCCCTCCCCCCCCCCTCCCCTCCCCCCCCCCCCTCTCCTCCTCCCTCTCCCCCCCCCCCCCCCCCCCCCCCCCTCCCCCCTCCCCCCCTCTCCTCCCTCCCTCTCCCTTCCCCCTCCCCGCCCCCCCCCTCTCCTCCCCTCCCCCTCCCCACCTCTCCCCCCTCCCATCCCCTCCCTCCTCCCCGCTCCCCCTCCCATCCCCTCTCCCCCCCTCCCCTCCCCCCCTCCCCTCCCCCCCCCCCCCTCCCCCCCCTCCCCCACTCTCCTCCCCCTCCCCCCCTCCTCTCCTCCCCCTCCCCCCCCCCTCCCCCCCTCCCCTCCCCTCACCCCCTTCCTCCCCCCTCTCTCCCCCCTCCCCCCCACCCCTCCCCCCTCATCTCTCCGCCCCCTTCCCCCCCCCCCCTCTTCCCTCCCCACCCCCCCCTCTCCTCCCATCCCCTCCCCCTTCCCCCCTCCCCCTCCCTCCCTCCCTTCCCCCTCCCCTCTCCCCTCTCCCTCTCCCCCCCCTCCCCTCCCTCTCTCCCTCTCTCCCCTCCCTCCCCCCTCCTCTCCCCTCCCCTCCCTCCCCCACCTCTCTCCCCCCCCCCCCCCCCCTCTCCATCCCCCCCTCCTCTTCCCCCCTCCCCCCTCTCCCTCTCCCCCCCCCCTCTCCTCCCCTCTCCCTCCCCCCCCCCGCCCCCCCCTCCCTCCCTTCCCTCCACCTCATCCTCTCCTCTCCTCTCCCTCCCTCCCCTCCCCCCTCCCTCCCTCCTCTCCCCCTCCCCCCCCCTCCCCCCCTCCCTCACCCTCCCCCCTCTCCCCCTCCCCCCCCCCTTCTCATCCTCCCCTCCCTCCCCCCCCCTCCCCCCCTCCCTCTCCCCCTCCCCCCTCCTCCCCTCTCCCCCCTCCCCCCCTCTCCCTCCACCTCCCTCCCCCCTCCTCTCCCCCTCCTCCCCCCCCCTCTCCCCCCCCCCACCTCTCCCCCCCCTCCCCTCTCTCCCCCTCCCTCTCCCCCCTCCCCTCCCCCCCCCTCCTCTCCCCCCTCCCTCCCCTCCCCCCCCCTCCCCCTCCCCCTCCTCCCCCTCTCCTCCTCCCCTCCTCCCCCCCCCTCCCCCCTCCTCCTCCCCCCCTCCCCCCTCCCCTCTCTCCCCCTCCCCCCACCTCCCCTCCTCCCCCTCCTCCTCTCCTCCCCCTCCCCCTCCCCCCCCCCTCCCCTCTCCTCCCCCCCTTCTCTCCTCCCCCCCCCTCCCCTCCCCCCCTTCCTCCCCCCTCCCCTCCCACCCTCCTCCCCCTCCCCTCCTCCCTCTCCTCCCCCCCCCCCCTCTCCCCCATCCCCCCTCTCCCTCCTCCCCCCCCCCGCCCCCCCTCCCCCCCCTTCCCCCCTCGCCCCTCCATCCTCCCCCCCCTCTCCCTCCTCCCTCTCCTCCCTCCCCCCTCCCTCTCTCCCCCCCCCCTCCTTCCCCCCCCCCCCCCCTCCCTCTCCTCCCCCTCCATCCCTCCCCCCCTTCCCTCCCCCCTCCCCTTCCCCCCCCGCCTCCCTCTCCTCCTCTCTCCTCCCCTCCCTCTCCTCCTCCTCTCCTCCCCCCTCTCCACCCCCTCCCTCTCTCCCCCCCCCCCTTCCCCTCTCCCCCCCTCCCCATCCCCTCCCCCTTCCCCCTCCCTCTCCTCCCCCTCCCATCCTCCCCCCCCTTCCTCCCTCCCCTCCTCCCCCCCCCCCCCTCCCCATCCCCCCCCCCCGCCCTCCCCCCCCCCCCCCCCCTCCCCCTCCCCCCTCCCCTCTCCCCTCCCTCCCTCTCCCCCCTCCCCCTCCCCCCCTCCCCCCCCGCCCTCCACCCCCCTCCCCCTCTCCCCCCTCCCCCTCCCCCCCCCCTCTCCCCCCCGCCCCCCCCCATCCCCTCCCTCCTCCTCCTCCCCCCCCCCCCACCTCCCCCCTCTCCCCCCCCCCACCCCTCCCCCCCCCATCCCCCCTCCTCTCCCCCTCCTCCCCCCATCCCCACCCCCCCCCTCCTCCCCCCCCCCCCCTCCCCCCCCCCCCCCCTCCCCCTTCTCCCTCCCCCCCTCCCCTCCCCCCCCCTCCCCCCCCCCCCCTCCCCACCTCCCTCTCCTCCCCTCCCCTCCCCCCCCCCCCCCTCCCTCCTCCTCCCCCCCCCCCCCTCCCCCCCCCCCTCCCCCCCCCCCCCACCCTCCCCCCTCGCCCCATCCCCCCCTCCCTCTCCTCCCCTCTCCCCCCCCCCTCCCCTCCCCCCTCTTCCCCCCTCTCCTCCCTCCCTCCTCCCCCTCCCTCCTCCCCCCTCCACCTTCCCCCCCCCCCCCTCCCCCCCCTCCCCCCCTCCCTCCCCCCGCCCTCCCTCTCCCCCTCTCCCCCTCCCACCGCCCCCCCCTCCCCCCCCACCCCTCCCCCCTTCCCCCTCCTCTCTCCCCCCCCTCCCCCCCTCCCCTCCCCCCACCCTCTCCCCCTCCCCCTCCCCCCACCCTCCCCCCCTCCTCCTCCCTCTCCCCCCTCTCCTCCCTCCCTCCGCCCCCTTCCCCCCCCCCCCTTCTCCTCCCCCTCCCCTCCCTCCCCGCCCCATCCTCTCCCCCCCCCTCCTCTCCACCTCTCCCCCTCCCCCTCCCCCCCTTCTCCCCCCCTCCCCCCCCCTCCCCACCCCTCCCTCCCCCCCCCTCCCCACCCTCCCCCGCCCCATCTCTCCCCACTCCTCCCCCCTCCCCCCCCCTCTCCCTTCCCCCCCTCTCCCCCCCTCCCCTCCTCCCCTCCCTTCCCCCCCTCCCCCCCCCCTCACCCCCCCCCCTCCCCCCCCCCCCCCCCCTCCCCCCTCCCCTCCCCTCCCCCCCCCCCCCCTCCCCCTCCTCTCCCCCCCCACCCCCCGCCCCTCTCCCCCCCGCCCCCCCCCTCCCTTCCACCCCCCCCCCTCCCCCCCCCACCCCCCCCCCCCCCCCCCCTCCTCTCCCTCCCCTTCCTCCCCCCCCCCTCTCCCCCCTCGCCCTCCCCTCCCCACCTCTCTCTCCCCCCCCCCCCCCCTCCCCCCCTCCCCCCCCCCCCCCCCCTCCCTCCCCCCCCTCCTCTCCCCTCCGCCCCCCCCCCCTCCCTCCTTCCCCCCCCCTCCCCCCCCCCTCCCCCCCCCCCCCCCTCTCCCCCCTCTCCCCCCTCCCTTCCCTCCCCCCTCCCCCTCCCCCTCCCTCCCCTCTCTCCCTCCCCCCCCCCCCCTCCCTCCCCCCCCCCCTTCCCCCCCCCTCATCCCCCTCCTCCCCCTCTCCCCCCCCCCCCCCCCCTCCTTCCCCCCCCCCCCTCCCTCCTCCCCCTCCCCCCCTCCCCTTCCTCCCTCCCCCCCCCCCTTCCCCCCTCCTCCCTCCCCCTCCCCCCCCTCCCCCCCCCCCCTCTCCCCCCCCCCTCCCCCCCCCTCCCTCCCCCCCTCTCCCTCCTCCCCCCCTCCCCCCCTCTTCCCCCCCTCTCTCCTCCCCCCCCCCCTCCCCTCCTCCCTCCCTTCCCACCCTCTCCCCTCCCCCCCCCTCCCCTTCCTCCCCCTCCTCCCCCTTCCCCCTCCCCCCCTCCCTCCCCCTCTCCCCCCCCCCCCCCCCATCCCCCCCCTCCTCCTCCCCACTCCTCTCCCCCCCCCCCCCCCCCTCTCTCCCCCCCTCCCCCCCCCCCCTCTTCCCCGCCCCCCCCCCCCCCTCTCCCTCCTCCTCCTCCACCCCCTCCCCGCCCCCCCCCCCTCCTCTCCCCCTCCCCCTCCTCTCCCCCCCCCCCCCCTCCCCTCTCCCCCCCCCCTCCTCCCTCTCCCTCCCCTTCCCCCCCCCCCCCGCCTCCCCCCCCCCCTCCCCTCCTCCCCCCTCCCCCCCCCCCTTCCCCCTCCCTCCTCCCCCCCTCCCCCCCCCACTCCCCCCCCTCTCCCCTCCTCCCCCCCCGCCCTCCCCCCTCTTCCCCCCCCCCCCCCTCCCCTCCCCCCCCTCCCCTCCCTCCCCCCTCCCTCCCCCCTCTCTCCCATCCCCCCCCTCCCTCCGCCTCCCGCCCACCCCTCCCCCCCCTCCCTCCCCCCCCCCCCCCCTCCCCCTCCCCCCCCCTCCCCCCCTCCCCTCCCCCTCCCCCTCCTCTCCCCCCTCCCCTCCCTCCTCCCCTCCCCCCTCCCTTCCCCCCTCCCTCCCCTCTCCCGCCCACCCCCCCCCCCCCCCCCCTCTCCCCCACCCCCCCTCCCCTCCCCTCCCCCCCCCCCCCCTTCCCCCCCCCCCCCCCCTCTCCCCCCCTCCCCCACCCCTCTCTCCCCCCCCCCCTCCCCCCCCTCCCCATCTCTCCTCCCCCTCCCCTCACCCCCCCCCCTCCCCCTCCCCTCCCCCCCCCCCCCTTCTCCCCTCCTTCCCTCCCTCCTCCCCCCACCCCCCCCCACCCCCCCCCTCCATCCCTCCCCCCTCCCCCCCCCCCCTCCCACCCCTCCCCACCGCCCCCCCCCCTCCCCCTCCCCCCCCCCCCTCCTCCCTCCCTCTCCTCCCCCTCCTCCCCCCCTCTCTCTCCCCCCCCCCCCCCCCCCCCCCTCTCCCCCCTCCCGCCCTCCTCCCCCCCTCCCCTCCCCTCCTCCCCCCCCCGCCCCTCCTCCCCCCCCCCCCCCCCCGCCTTCCACCCTCTCTCCCCCCCCCCTCTCCCCCCCCCCTCTCCCCCCCCCCCCCCCCCACCCTCTCCTCCCCCCCCCTCCCCCCCCCCCCCCGCCCCCACCCCTCCTCCCCCATCTCCTCCCCCCCCTCCTCCCCCCCTCTCACCCCTCACCCCCCCCCCTCCCCCCCCCCCCCTCCCTCCCTCCACCCCCCCCTCTTCTCCCCCCCCCCCCCCCCTCCCTCCTCCCCCCCCTCCTCCCCCTCCCCTTCCCCCCTCTCCCCCCCTCCTCCCCCTCTCTCCCTCTCCCACCCCCCCCCCCCCCCCCTCCCCCCCCCTCCCCCCTCCTCCCCCGCCTCCTCCCCCCTCCCCCCCTCCCCTCCCCCCCCCTCCCCCTCCCCTCCCCCCTCTCCCTTCCCCCCCCTCCTCCCCTCCCCTCCCCCCTCCTCCCCCCCCCCCCCTCCCCCCCCCCCCCCCCCGCCCCTCCCCCTCCTCCCCTCCACCCCTCTCCCCTCCCCTCCCACCCCCCCCCCCACCCCCTCCCCTCCTCCCTCCCTTCCCCTCCCCCCGCTCCCCACCCCCCCCCTCCCCCTCCCCCCCCCCTCCCCCCTCTCCCCTCCCCCCCCACCCTCCCCCTCCCCTCCCCTCCTCCCTCCTCCCCCCCGCCCCCACCTCCCTTCCTCCCCTCGCCCCCCCCCTCCCCCCCCCCCCCCCACCCCCTCCCCCGCCTCTCCCTCCTCCCCCCCATCCCTCCCCTCCCCCCCCGCCACCCTCCCTCCCCCTCCTCCACCTCCCTCCCCCCCCCCCTCCCCCCTCCCCCCCTCCCCTCCCTCCCCCCCCCTCCCCCCCTCCCCTCTCCCCCCCCCCTCCCACCCCCCCCCCCTCCTTCCTCTCCCCCTCCTCCCCCCCTCCCGCCCCCTCCCTCCCCCCCCCGCCTCATCCCTCCCCTCCCTCCTCCTCTCCCCTCCCCCCCCCCCCCCTCCCCCCCCCCCTCTCCCCGCCCCCCACCTCCCCGCCCCCCTCTCCCCCCCCCTCCCCTCTCCCCCCCCTCCCCCCCCCCCCCCCCCCCCCCCGCCCCCCCCTCTCTCCCCCCCTCCTCCCCCCCCCCCCCCCGCCTTCCCCCCCCTCCTCTCCCCCCCCCCTCCCCCCTCCCCCTCCCCCCCCGCCTCCTCTCCCCCCCCCCCTCCCCTCCCCCCTCCCTCCTCCCCCCCTCCTCCCCCCTCTCCCCCCACCCCCCTCCCTCCCCCCCCTCCCCCCCCACCCCCCCCCCCTCCCTCTCTCCCCCCCCCCCCTCTCCCTCCCCTCCCCCCCCCCTCCCCCCCCCCCCCTTCATCCCCTCCCCTCCCCTCTCTCCCCCCCCCCTCCTCTCGCCCCCCCCCCCCTCCCCCACCCCTCCCCCACCCCCCCCTCTCCTCCCCCTCCTCCTCCACCTTCCCCCTCCCTCTCCCCCCTCCCCCTCCCTCCCCCCCCCCCCCACTCTCCCCCCTCCCTCCCCCCCCCCACTCCCTCTCCCCCCCCCCTCACCCTCTCCCCCCCCCCCCCCGCCCCGCCCCCCCCCCCCTCCCCCCCCCCATCCCCCCCTCCCCCCCCCCCCCCCTCCCCCCCTCCCTCCCCCCCCCCCCTCCCCCCTCCCCTCTCCCCTCCCCCCCCACCCCCCCCCCCTCCTCCCCCTCCCCCCCCCCCCCCTCCCTCTCCTCTCCCCCCCCCTCTCCCCCATCCCTCCCCCCCCCCCTCCTCTCCCCCCTCCTCCCCCCTCCTCCCCTCCCCCTCCACCCCCTCCCCGCCCCCCCCCCCCCCCCCGCCCTCCCCCCTCATCCTCCTCCCCTCCCCCCGCCTCCCCCCCCCTCTCCTCTCACCTCCCACCCCTCTCCCCCCCCCCCTCCCCCCCCCCCTCTCACCTCCCTCCCTCCTCCCCTCCCCCTCCTCCCCCCCTCCCTCCTCCCTCCTCCCCCTCCCCTCCCCCTCCCTCCCCCCCCCTCCCTCCCTCCTCCACCCCCTCCCTCTCTCCTCTCCCCCCTCCTTCCCCCCCCTCCCCACCCGCCCCCCCACCCCCCCTCCCCCTCTCCTCCCCCCTCCCCTCCTCCTCCTCCCCCCCCTCTCCCCCCTCCCCTCCCTCCCCCCCTCCTCCCCGCCCCCTCCCCTCCCCCCTCCCCCCCCTCTCCCCCCCTCCCCCCTCTCCCCCCCCCCCCTCCCTCTCCCCTTCCCCCCCCCCCCCCCCCCTCCCCCGCCCATCTCCTCCTCCCTCCGCCCCCTCCCTCCCCCCCCTCCCTCTTCCCCCCCCCCCCCCCTCTCCCCTCCCCCCCCCCCTCACCTCTCCCTCCCCCCCCCCCCCCCTCCCCTCCCTCCCTCCTCCCCCATCCCCCCCCCCTCTCCCTCTCTCGCCCCCCCCCCCCCCTCCCCCCTCCCTCCCCCCCCCCCCCCCCCCCCCCCCCCCCCCCGCCCCCCCCCTCCTCCCCCTCTCCTCCCCCCCTCCCCCCCCCTCCCCCCTCCCCCCCCCCACCCCCCTCCCCCCCCCTCCCACTCCCCCTCCCTCCCCCCTCCCCCCCCCTCTCACCCTCCCTCCTCCCTCCCTCCCCCCCCCCCCCTCCCCCCCTCCTCCCCCCTCCACCCCCTCCCCCTCCCCCTCCTCCCCTCCTCACCCCCTCCCCCCCCCCCCTCCCTCCCCCCTCCGCCCCCCCTCTCCCCATCTCTCTCCCCCCTCGCCTCCCCCCCCCTCCCCCCCCCCCCACCCCCCTCCCCTCTCCTCCCCTCTCCCCCCCCCCTCCTCCTCTCCCCCCCCCACCCCTCCCCTCCCCCCCGCCCCCCTCCCCCTCCTCCCCCCCCTCCCCCTCCCTCCCACCTCCCCCCCCCCTCCCCCCCCCGCCCTCCCCTTCCCCCCCCCCCCCTCCCTCCCTCCCCCCCCTCCTTCCACCCCCCCCCTCCCCCTCCCACCTCCCCCCCTCCTCTCCCTCCCCCTCCCCCCCCCCCCCTCCCCTTCCCCCTTCCCCCCCTCCCTCCTCTCCCCTCCCCTCCTCCTCCTCTCCCCCCCCCCCCCCCCCCCTCCCCACCCCTCTCCCTCCCATCTCCCCCCTCCCTCCCTCCCCCCCCCCCTCCTCTCCTCCCCCTCCCCCCCTCCCCCTCCCTCCCTCTCCCCCTCCCTCCCACCCCTCCTCCCCTCCCCACCCCCCCCCCCCTCCCCCCTCCTCCCTCTCCTCCCTCCTCCCCCTCCCCCCCCCCCTCACCCCTTCCCCTCCCCCCCCCCCTCCCCCCCCCCCCCCCTCCACCCCGCCCTCCCCCCCCCCCCCCCCTCCCTCTCTCCCCCCCCTCCTCCCCCCCTCCCCCACCCTCTCCCCCCCCCTCCCTTCCCACCGCCCCTCTCCCCCCCCCCCTCCCCCCCCCCCCCTCTCCCCCCCCTCCCACTCCCCCTCCCCTCCTCTCTCCCCCCCTCTCCCTCCCTCCTCCCCCCCCCCTCACCCCCCCCTCCCCCTCCGCCCCTCCCCCCCCCCCCCCCCCCCCCCCCCCCCCTCCCCCCTCCATCCCTCCCCCCCTCCCCTCCTCCCCTCCCCCCTCCCTCCCCCCCCCCTCCCTCCCCTCCTCCCCCACCCCCTTCATCCCTCCCCCCTCCCCCCTCTCCCTCTCTCTCCCCCTCCCCGCCCCCCTCTCCCCTCCCCCCTCCCTCCCCCCCCCCCCCTCCCTCCTCTCCCCCCTCCCCCCCCCCTCCCCCCCCCCGCCCCCCCCTCCCCCCCCCTCCCTCTCCCCCCCCCCCCTCCTCTCTCCCCCCCTCCCCCCTCTCTCCCCCCCTCCTCCCCCCTCCCCCCCCCCCCCCTCCTCTCCCCCTCCTCCCCTCCCCCGCCCGCCCTCCCCCCCTCCCTCCTCCCCTCCCCCCCCTCCCCCACTCTCCCCCCATCCTCTCCCCCCTCCCCCCCCCCTCCCCCCCCCCCTCCCCCCCCTCCCCACCCCCCTCCCCGCCCCTCCCCCCCCCCTCCCCCCCCATCCCCCTCTCCCTCCCCCCCCCCCCCCCCTCTCTCCCCTCCCTCCCCCCCCTCCCCACCCCCCTCCCCCCCCCTCACCTTCTCCTCCTCCTCCCCCCCCCCCCCCCATCTCCCCTCCTCCCTCCTCCCCCCCCCCCCCCCCCCCCCCCCCCCGCCCCCTCCCCCCCCCCCTCCCCCTCCCCCCCCCCCCCCCCCCCCCCCCCCCTCTCTCCCGCCCCCCTCCTCATCTCCTCCCCTCCTCCCCGCCCCCCCCTCCCCCCCCCCTCCCCCCCCTCCCTCTCCCCGCCCCCCCCCCCCCCCTCGCCCCCCTCCCCCCCCCCTCCCCCCTCCCCTCACCCCCTCCCTCCTCCCCCTCCCTCCCCCTTCCCCCCCCCCCCACCCCCCCCCCCCACCCTCCCCCCCTCCCCCTCTCCCCCCCCCCCCCTCCTCCCCCCCCCTCCCCCTCCCCTCCACCCCCCTCCCCTCCCCCCTCCCCTCCCCCCCTCCCCCTCCCCCCCTCTCCCCCCCGCCCCCCCCCCCCTCCACCTCCTCCTCTCCCCCCCCCCCTCCCCCCCCCCTCCTCCCCCCCCCCCCCCATCCTCCCCCCCCTCCCGCCCCCCCCCCTCCCCCCCCTCCCCCCTCCCCCCCCCCTCCCCCCCTCCCCCCCTCCCTTCTCCCCCCCCCACCCCCACCCCCTCTCCTTCCCCCCCTCCCTCCCCCCCGCCCTCCCCTCCCTCCCTCCCCCCCTCCCCCTCCCCTCACCCTCCCCCCCCCCCTTCCCCCCTCCTCCCTCTCCCCCCCCCCCCCCCCCCCCACCCTCTCCCTCCCCCCCACCCCTCCCCCCCCCCCGCCCCCTCCTCCCCCCCCCTCTCCCCCCCCCTCCCTCTCTCCTTCCCCCCCCCCCCCCCTCTCCCCCTCCCCCTCCTCCACTCCCCCGCCCCTCTCTCCCTCCCCCTCCCCTCTCCCTCTCCCCCCCCTCCCCCTCACCTCCCCCCCCCCCCCCCCCCCCCCCCCCCCCCACTCCCCCCTCTCCCCCCCCCCCCCCTCACCTCCCCCTTCCCCCCCGCCCCCGCCTCCCCCCCCCCTCCCTCCCCGCCCCCTCCCCTCCTCCTCCCCACCCCCCCTCCCCCCTTCCCCCCCCCCCTCCCCCTCCCCCCCTCCTCTCCCCCTTCCCCCCCCCCTCTCTCTCCCCCCCCCCCCGCCCCTCCCCTCCCCTCCCTCCTCCTCCCCCTCCCCCCCCCCCCCCACCCCCCCCCCCCGCCTCCCCCCCCCTCCCCTCCCCCCCTCCCCCCCCCCCTCCCGCCCCCCCCCGCCCCCCTCCCCCCTCCTCTCCCTCCATCCCCCCCCCCCTCCCTCTCCCCCTGCCCCCCCCCCCCCCCTCCCCTCCCCCCCGCCCCCCCTCCCCCCTCCCCCCTCCCCCCCTCCCTCCACCCTCCCTCCTCCCCTCCCCTCCCCCCCCTCCTCCCCTCCCTCTTCCCCCCCCTCCCTCTCCCTCCCCCCCCCCCCCCCTCCCCTCTCTCTCTCCCCCCCTCTCCTCCCCCCTCCCCCCCCTCCCCCCCCCCTCCCCCCACCTCCCCCCCCCCTTCCCCCCTTCCGCCTCCCCCCCCCCCCCCCCCCCCCTCCCTCCTCCCCCCCCCTCCCTCCCCCCCGCCCCCCCCCCCCCCCCTCCCCTCTCTCTCGCCCCCTCCCCTCCCCCCCCCCCGCCCTCCCCCCCTCCCCTCCCCCCCCCCCCCCCCTCACCCCCCCGCTCCCCCCCCCTCGCCTCACCCCTCCCCCTCTCCCCCCCCTCCCCCCCCACCCCCTCCCCCCTCCCTCCCCCCCCCTCCCCCTCCCTCCTCCCCCCTCTCTCCCTTCCCTCACCCCCCCCTCCCCCCCTCCCCCTCCTCCCTCCTCTCCCCCCCCCCCCTCCCCCCCCCCTCTCCCCCCCTCCCCTCCCCCCCCCTCTCCCCCCCTCTCTCTCCCTCCCCCCCCCTCCCCACCCCCCCCCTCCCCACCTCCCTCCCCCCTCCTCCCCCTCCCCCCGCCTCCTCCCCCCCCCTCCCCCCCCCCCCTCCCCTCCCTCCCCTCGCCCCCTCCTCACCCCCCTCCCCCCCCCCCCTCCCCCCCCCTCCCCCTCCGCCCCCCCCTCCCCCCCCCTCTCCCTCCCACCCCCCCCCTCCCCCATCCCTCCCTCTCCCTCCCTCCCCCCCCCTCCTCCCTCCCCCCCTCCCCCTTCCCCCCCTCCCTCACCCTCCCCCTCCCCCCGCCCCCTCCCCCTCCCCCCCCACCCCCCCCTCCCCCCCCCCCTCCCCCTCCCCCCCCCTCCCTCCCTCCCCCCTCCCCCCTCACCCCCCCCCCCCCTCACCCCCCCCCTCCGCCCCCCTCCCCTCTCCCCCCCCCTCCCTCCCCCGCCCTCTCACCCCCCCACCCCTCCCCCCCCCCCTCCCCCCCCCCCCCCCCCCTCCCTCCCCCTCCCCCGCCTCCCCCCACCCTCCCCCCCCCCCCCCGCCCCTCCCCCCCCCCCCGCCCCCGCCCCCCCCCTCCCCCCCTCCCCTCCCCCCCATCCCCTCTCCCCTCCCCCCCCCCCTCCCCCCTCCCCCCCCCCCCGCCCCACCCCTCCTCCCCCCCTCTCCTCCTCTCCCCCACCCCCGCCCCCCCTCCCCCCCCCCCCCCCCCCCCCCTCCCATCCTCTCACCCCCCCCCCCTCCCCCCCTCCCTCCTCCCCCCCCCTCCTCCTCTCCCTCCCCCTCTCCTCCCCCCTCCCTCCCACCCCCCTCTCCCCTCCACCTCCCCCCCCCTCCTCCCCCCCCTCCCCCCCCCTCCCTCCTCCCCCCCCATCTCCCTCCCCCCCCCCGCCCCCCCCCCTCCCCACTCCCCCCCTCTCCTCCCACCCCCCCCCTCCCCCCCTTCCCTTCCCCCCCCCCCCCCCTCCCCACCCCCCCCCCCCTTCCCTCCTCCCCCCCCCCCTCTCCCTCTCCCCCTCCCCCCCCCCTCCCCCCCCCCTCTCCTCCTCCACCCCCCCCCCCTCACCCCCTTCCCCCCTCCCCCCCCCCTCCTCCCCCTCCTCCTCCCCCCCCTCCCTCACCCCCCCCTCCCCCCCCCTCCCCCCTCTCCCCCCCCCCCTCCCCCCCCTCCCCTCCCCCGCCCCCCCCCCCTCCCCCCGCTCCTCCCCTCCCTCCCCCCCCCTCCCATCCCCCCCTCTCCCCCCCCCCCCCACCCCTCCCCCCCCCCCCTCCCCCCCCTCCCCTTCTCCCCTCCCCCTCCTCCCTCCCCCCATCCTCCACCCCTCTCCCCCTCCCTCCCCCCCCCTCTCCCTCCCCTCCCCCCTCCCCTCCCTCTCCCCTCCCCACCCCCCCTCCCCCACCCCCTCCTTCCCCCCCCCACCCCCCCCCCCCCCCATCCCCCCCCTCCCCCCCCCCTCCCCCCGCCTCCCCCTCCCCCCCCCTCCCCCTCTCCTCCACCCCCCCCCCCCCTCCCCCCCCCCCCCTCTCTTCCCCCCCCCCTCCCTCCCCCTCCCCCCTCTCTCTCCCCCCGCTCCCCGCCCTCTCCCCCCTCCCCCCCTCCCCCCCCCCCCCTCCTCGCCCTCCTCCTCCCCCCCCCTCCCCCCCCTCCCCCCCACCCCCCCCTCCCCCCTTCCCTCCCCCCCCCCTCCCCCCTCCCCCCCCTCCCGCCCCTCCACCCTCCCCCCTCTCACCCCTCCTCCCCCCCTCCCCCCCTCCCTCCCTCCTCCCCCCTCTCTCCCACCCCCTCTCCTCTCTCCCTCCTCCCCCCCTCTCCTCCCCCTCCCCCCCCCCCCCTCCCCCTCTCCCCCCCCCTCCCCCCCCCCCCTCCCCCCTCCCTCCCCCCCTCCTCCCCTCCCCCCTCTCCCCCACCATCCCGCCCTCACCCTCCTCCCCCCACTCCCGCCTCTCTCCCCCCCCCCCCCCCTCCCCCGCCCCCCCTCCCCCCCCCCCCCATCCCTCCCCCCCTCCCCACGCCCCCTCCCTCCCCCCCCTCCCCCCCCCTCCTCCCTCCCTCCCCCCTCACCCCCCCCCCTCCCCACCCCCCCCTCCCCCTCCCCCCCCTCCTCCCCCCCTCCCCCCCCCCTCCTCCCCCCCTCCCTCCCTCCCTCCCCCCCCCCCCCCCCTCCCCTTCTCCCCCCCCCACCCCCTCCCCCGCCCCCGCCCCCCCCCTCCCCGCCTCCCTCCTCCCCCCCCCCCCTCCGCCTTCCCCCCCCCTCCCCCCCCCCCCCTCCTCCCCCCCCCCTCCTCCGCCCCCCCCCCCCCTCCCCTCCCCCTCCCTCCTCTCTCCCCCCCCCCCCTCCTCCTCCCTCCCCCCCACGCCCCCCCCCCCCTCACCGCCCCCCCTCCCCCCTCCCTCCCTCCCCCATCCTCTCTCTCCCCGCCCCCCCCTCCCTCCCCCCCTCTCCCCCCCCCCTCCCCCTCCCTCCTCCCTTCCCCCCCTCCTCCCCTCCCCCCTCTCCCCCTCCCCCTCCCCCCCCCCCCCCCTCCCCCTTCCCTTCTCCCCCCCCCCCCTCCCTCCTCCCCCCCCTCCCCACCTCCTCGCCCCCCCCCCCCCCCGCCACCCTCCCCTCCCCTCTCCTCCCTCTCATCCCCTCTCTCCCCCCCCCCTCCCCTCTCCCCCCCCCTCTCCCTCCCCCCCTCCTCCCCCTCACTCCTCCCCTCCCCGCCCTCCCCCCCTCCTCCCCCCCCCCCTCTCCCTCCCCTCTCCTCCCCCCCTTCCCCCCCTCCCCCTCCCTCTCCTCCCCTCCCCCCCCCCCCCCCCCCCCCCCTCCCCCTCCCTCCCCCCCCCCCCCCCCCTCCTCTCACCCACCCCCCCCCCTCCCTCCATCCCCCCCTCCCCCCCCTCCACCCCCCCCCCC
This sequence comes from Neotoxoptera formosana, assembly GCA_022818045.1. Lineage (NCBI taxonomy): Eukaryota > Metazoa > Arthropoda > Insecta > Hemiptera > Aphididae > Neotoxoptera > Neotoxoptera formosana. The sequence goes on along the minus strand of JAIWJD010000007.1, from coordinate 4,145,459 downwards.
CCCTCCCCTCCCCCCCCCTCTCCCCCATCCCCCTCCCTCCCCCTCCACTCCCCCCCACCCCCCCCTCCTTCCCCCTCCCTCCTCCCCCCCTCCCCCCCCCTTCCCCCCCCCCCTCCCCCCTCCCCGCCCCCTCCCCCCCTCCACCCCCCCCCCTTCCCCCCCCCCCCTCTCCCCTCCCTCCCCCCCCCCCCCCCCCCCCCTCTCACCCCCCCCCCCCCCCCCCCCCCCCTTCCATCCCTCCTCCCTCCTCTCCCCTCCTCCCCTCTCCCTCCCCTCCCCCCACTCCCCCCCCCCCCATCTCCTCCCCCCTCCCTCCTCCCCCTCCCCCCTCCCCCCTCTCCCCCCCCCCGCCCCCCCTCCCACCCCTCTCCCACTCCTCCCGCCCCCCCCCCTCCCCCTCCCTTCCCCCCACCCCCACCCTCTCCCCCCCTCCCTCCCCCTCCCTCCCCTCCCCTCCCCCCTCCCCCACCCACCCCCTCCTCCCCCCCCTCCCCCCCCTCCCCCCTCCTCTCTCCCCTCCCCCTTCCCCCTCTCCCTCCCCCCTCCTCCCTCCCCCCTCACCCCCCCTCCCCCCTCCTCCCCCACCCCCCCCCCTCTCCCCTCCTCCCCCTCCCCCCTCCCCCTCCTCTCTCCCCTCTCCCCTCCCCCTCCTCCTCCCTCCTCCATCCCCCCCCCCCCCTCCCCTCCCCTCCCTCCCTCCCCTCCCTCCCCCCTCCCCTCTCCCCCTCCGCCCTCCCTCCCCCACTCCTCCCCCCCCCCCTCCCCCCCACCCCCCCCTTCCCCCTCTCCCCCCCCTCCCCACTCCCTCCCTCCCCTCCTCTCCTCCCCCCCCCCCCCTCCCCCCCCCTCCCCCCCATCCCCTCCTCTCCCCCCCCCGCCTCCCCCCCTCTCCCCCTCCCCCCCATCCTCCCCATCCCCTCCCCTCCCCCCCGCCCCCCCCCTCCCCTCTCCCCCTCCCATCTCTCCTCCCCCCTCTCCCTCCTCTCCCCCTCTCCCCCCTCCCTCCCCCTCCCCCCACCCCCTCCTCCTCCCCCCCCCCCCCCTCCCCTCCCTCCCTCCCCCCCTCCCCCTCCCACCCGCCCCCTCCCCCCCCCCCCCCCCCCCCCCCGCCCCCCCCTCCCCCTCCTCTCACCCTCCCTCCCCTCCCCTCCCCTCCATCTCCTCCCCCCCCCCCCTCCCTCTCTCCCCCCCCTCCCCCCCCCCCTCCCCCTCTCCCCTCCTCCTCCCCCCTCCCCCCCTCCTCCCCTCCCCCCCTCCCTCCCCCCCTCCCCTCCCCCCCCCTCCTCCTCCCCTCCTCTCCCCCCTCCCCCTCCCCTCCCTCTCTCCCCCCCCTCCCCCCCCCTCCCTCCTCCCCTCACCCCCTCCTCTCCCTCCTCCCCCTCCTCTCCCTCTCCCCCCCCCCCCCCCTCCCTCTCCCCCCCTCCCCCATCCCCCCCTCCTCTCTCCTCCCCCCTCCCCTCCTCCCCCTCATCCCCCCCCCTCCCCTCCCCCCCCTCTCCCCCCCTCCCCTCCTCCCCCCCCTCCCTCTCCTCTCCCCCCCTCTCCCCCATCCTCTCCTCCCTCCTCCCCCCCCCCCCCCCCCTCCCCTCCCTCCTCCCTCCCCTCCCCTCCCCTCCTCCCTCCCTCTCCCCCCTCCCCCCCCCTCCCCCTCCCTCCTCCCCTCCCCGCCCCCCCATCCCTCTCCCCCCCTCTCCCTCTCCTCCTCCCTCCCCCCCTCCCTCCCCTCTCCCCTCACCCTCCCCGCCCTCCCCCCTCCCCCCCCCCTCCCCTCCCCCCCCCTCTCTCCCTCCCCCCCCCCCTTCCCTCCCTCCCCCACTCCCCCCCTCCACCCCCCCTCCCCCTCCTCCCCTCCCTCCCCCCCCCCTCCCTCTCTCCCCCCCCTCTCTCCCTCCCTCCCCCCCTCCCGCTCTCCCCCTCCCCTCCCCCCCCTCCCCTTCCCCCTCCCCCCCCTCTCTCTCCCCCCCCCCTCCCTCCCCCTCCCCCCCCCCCCCCCCGCCTCTCTCCTCCCCCCCTCCCCTCCCCCCTCCCTTCCCCTCTCCCCCCCCCCCCCCCTCTCCTCCCCCTCTCTCCCTCTCTCCCCCCTTCCCCCCTCCCCCCCCCTCCCTCCTCCCCACCCTCTCCCCCCCCTCCCTCCTCTCTCCCCCCCTCCCCCTCCCTCCCCTCCATCCTCCCCCCCCCCTCCTCCCCCCTCCTCCCCCTCTCCCCCCCTCCCCTCCCCTCCTCCCCCCCCCCCCCCGCCCCCCTCCTCCTCCCTCCCTCCCCTCCCCCCCCTCCCCCTCCCCCCTCCCCCTCCTCATCCTCTCCCCCTCCCCTCCCCCTCCCTTCTCCCCCCCTCCCCCCCCTCCTCTCCCCCTTCCCTCCCCCCCCCCTCCCCCTCTCCCCCCCCCCCCCCCATCCCCCCCTCCCCCCCTCTCCCCCCTCCTCCCCCCCCTCCCTCCCCCCCCCACCCCCCCTTCTCCCCCCCCTCTCCCCCCCCTCCCCCCCTCCCTCTCCCTCCCCCCCCCCCCCCCTCCCCCCCCCCCCCCCCCCTCCCTCCCGCCCTCTCTCCCCTCCCCCTCATCCTCCCCTCCCCCTCCCCCCCTCTCCGCCCCTCCTCCCCCTCCCCCCCCCCCCCTCCCCCTCCCTCCTCTCCCATCCCTTCCCCCCCCCTCCCCCTCTCCCCCGCCCCTCTCCCCCCCCCCCCCTCCCCCCCTCCCTCCCTCCCCCCCCCCCCTCCCCTCCCTCTCCCCTCTCCCCCCCTCCCCTCCCCCTCTCCCCTCCCCCTCCCCATCCATCCCTCCTCCTCTCCCCTCTCCTCCCTCTCCCCCCCTCCCCCTCCCCCCCCTTCTCCCTCTCCCCCTCCCCCCTCCCTCCTCCCACCCCCCTCT
>JAIWJD010000007.1:4095205-4109992 GCA_022818045.1 Neotoxoptera formosana | reverse complement strand
AGTTTGAAGATATATTAATTTTTAATACTATGTGGTGTTTTTTTTTTTTTTTTTTTTTGTGTTTGTCATCGGGGTTTGGGGCAGAAAAAAAGTGGTTAGGTCATTGGTTTTTGGGTACTTTAGGGGTCAAAAGTAAAAATTTCCAATAGTTTTTTAAACGAGTTGGGAAAAAAACAAACAAAATCTAAGATAAACGGGAAAATTTTTTAACAAAGCAAACTTGAAAAAAAATTGTTTTTGGGATAATTGGTGTAATAAAATAAATAATGATTGTAGATTCATGTCATATCTCTGAATATTTATAAAATCATTTTCTAATTTCTATACGATAAAACACATAAAATGTTCAATATAGGTACCTAGGTAGTATAGGTAGGTACTTAGAATTTTTTTGAGCTATAAATACAATAAAAGGGTTTAAAATTCTTTTTTTTTATTGTTGAAAGACATTTTTGCTCGGTCAAAGTACTTAACATTTTTAATACAAAGTTTCTCATAATTTTTTGAAATCGAAAATATGAAAAAAATGTTGAGCGCGTAAATCCACAATGTTTTTTATATTTTTATAAAGTTTGAATTCCGATAAAAAACCCACGAACATTGAAAGTGAAATAGTATTTAAAAGGCATAAAGGCGGCAAGATGTGTTCAATGTCATTGGGCATTTATTGCCCGAGGGCTGAGTGAAACGCCTTTGCGAACCTCATAAGAATTCCTATATAAAATAGAAAAGCAATCACTCATGAGCCAACCCGGATCAGCATATATTTATTATTTTAGAATATAAATATTAAATAACTGTTAACAATAATAATTTTAATTAGTAGGTACCTACCTTTCAAGTTTCACTTATTTAATTTGCATAATGCATATTATATAATAGTGGGTACCTAATTGGTAATATAAGTAATAGATTTGCTTATTGGGGGAAGTGTCCATATTGTAACTTTTTTCTTGTAACCCAATGTTTTTACTGTTTTATTGACAAATAAAAAAATATTTTAAATTATTAATTATATTTTAATTGCCAATTAATAAATAATATTTCCAATGTCCAATGTCCTAGTGTCGATATTATTTAATTGTTATATATATAGGTATAGAAAATATAACACTATTCTTCGATCGGTTTTCGGGCATTGGTTGTTTATTTATTTTACAGGTCAGTGTGTCACTAAAACTAATAAATGTATATAAGATATGAATATCTTAAAAGTTTAAAGCAATATACTTTTTTTAGATAAGATAGTCCCATATTTAAGAGGTACTAGATATCTACCTACTTAAAATTGTTGATAAACATACTCCTTCAACTAAAAAAAATGATAAAAATAAAACTTAATAAATACAACACTATCACATTGTTGTAAATCAATTAGTAGGTAGGTTAGGGATCTACAGTTGCTTATAATTTAAAATATAGGTTTTTAGGACAAATAAAATATTTATTTTATTTCTTCAACAATTTTTTTGTGATGACTAGGTGGAGCCGTGGAGGTAAATTGTAAGGGTTTCAACCTTCTAAATAACCTATGTTTTTGTTAATGTAGTTTAATACCAATAATAATTTTAAATAATATATTAGTTTGTTATTTCCTAATAAAAAAATGTGATTTTCTGGTTATACACAAGTTTATACTGATACTTGTAGTATAACCCTTTTTGCTCGTCAAATTTAGGTTATTTTTGCATGCATGTTTTTTGGAAGTTCTCACAACCTTTTTCACCCTCAAATTCAAACAAAAACTAAATGAATCAAAAAACGCTTAGATTCGTTTTTCCTAACCAGGATAAAGTTTTTTGACATTTTTTTTTTTTGCAAATAGATAGTGTAATTTCTTATAAAACTTTAAAGTATTGTTTTGATAATCTCTCGAAAAGCCACCTTATAACCAAAATACTTATTTTATAATGACTGAATGTGCAACTAGCCACATAAGTAAAAAAATAATTTTTTTTTTGTAAATTTTTTGTTGTACTTTACCCCGTGATTAGCATGCCAATTTGGGACTCTTCTAAACACATACTGTAAAGCAGAGCGGTACCCACTTGCAACCTTTTTCATTATTAGTCCTAATATCATTTAAAAAAATTATATTACAGTATAGGTCTCAATAATCTGAAACAAGTAATCCGAACGGACTTGAAAATTGTCTCATCACTTTATTAAATACACATTTATGTATGTATATCATAATGTTTAAATTTAAATTTTCCTGATAATTAAAATTTTTCGATCAATAAACATTCATACATCGCTGTTTAGATTTTGAATGTCGATTAGTTTGGGCAGTTGTGTCTGTGTCCTGTGTGTCATACTGTGATCGTTTCACACTGCGTATTAGGAACTACTAAATGTCACGCTGAAGCGCGTTAAATATTATCAAATATATGTTTAAACAGTTCACGTTTAAATTTTGTTAGTTTTAAATGTTTTAACCCTTAAAGTGAATGTAGATTTACTTATTATCAAACTTAAATATAACAAACATTGACGTATTTTGTCAGAAGTTGTTAATGTTGTTAACTTATAGTTTGAAAATATTTAATTCACTTAATAGTATACTAACAAAACTAACTAAAACTGTGAATGTAAATTTCCACATTGTATTATATAAAACAATGATAGCAAATGCTGTTGTTATTAATCGCATAATAATTTGTCAGTATTATAATAATTTATATTATAATTAATTACCTAAATATAAAGTTATGTATAGCTTATAGTTAAACTTATAATGCATAATAAACCTAGGTTATACAATTAATTGAACATATTTTTGTTAGTCAAATGTATAATTTTATTTTAAATACATTTAGAATCGGAGTAATATTTCACCATTTCAATATTACCTAATTTTTTAAACAGTATAAAAAATTATAATTCTTTTTGAATGTGACTGTTTTTAACTCTAAGTATTCCTTCAGACGTCTTCTCCTCTGTAAACAATAACTTTTATGTAAAACTGTTTAAATTATGTGATATACAGAAAATATGAATCATTATAAAACCAATACAGCCCTTGTTTCACTAAAAATCTAAATCTAAACTATTATATATAAAGTCTTACAATTCTCTTCCTTGTCCAACTGCTTAAACCCCCAAATGGACATTGGACATTAATGGCATCATAACAATTAACCCTAAAAGGTAATAACAAACAGAATAAAAAGTTAGGTTATTTGATGAACGAAACCTAGCTATATTTTTAATTTTAGAATTAAATCACAATACCATACATCTCAAAACCTTCAATATTTATTTTTAGTTGATATATTATTAAAAAATTAAAAATATGATAATATGAATTAAAAACTAAACAACTTTAATTTATACCAAACTGAACCAGCATTAACATTGTCCATAAACTTCATTGCAGTATCCAAATTGTTAGTTAACCTCCAGCTGCTAATCCATATTTAGTGTCATTTGCACGTTTTATCACTTAAATCCAAAGTTTAAATTTAATAATCTGCTGAACGGGCCCAAAAAGATCTAAAAAATTTTTAATGCTACATACCATATTTTTTTTTCAAAAATATGTACATATAAAACTGAATAATTTAAAATATACTATATTGAAATCATCCATTCTAAAATTAATAAATGGAATTAAAAAATTTACTTCTTCTCTTGCAATTTTCATGTTATCAGTCACATTTGAGAATACAGTAGGATACACAAAATATCCCGTACACCTAAATTTAGACCCACCAGCCTCTACTTTAGCTCTCCACTTTACCCGATTCAATCATACTCAAGACTTTGTTTTATTGCTCTCGCTGACCTAAAACATAATTAAAAATTATTTATAATATCGTCAGCTTAGAGCAATAACTCATTAAGGATAGGATTTTTTTTTATTACACCATCTTGGGTTTTTAAACTTGAAGTCTTTAATTTTGTAGGGACATTAAACATAGAACTATTTTTGTTAAAACCTGATTTTTTTTAGTTTTTTCAAATTTAAATTACTGTGTTAAATACAATTTTTAAAGTAAAAATGTATTTACCAAGTATTGCTGTTTTGCTGTTAGTGAGTTTTTGCTTTTCAGCCGATGATATGATAGTAGGTATGCTTTAAAATAGATTGTAGAATATTTTCACTTTTGCACATAACATGTATGTTTATACAATATAAAAATTCTCGGAAAATAGTATTATGTTTTTAATGATGCACAAATTGGGAAGGTATTTTTTAAATTATTGTTATCAATTTATTATGAAATAACAAATGATAATTGTTAAAAACATTCAAAAAAATTATAAAATTATTCAGTAGTATATTGATTATCAAGCTCAAAATAGCTAAAAATAAAAAATGTAATCAAACTTTGAGCCAAATTTAAATTATATTATTAATTTTAAAATGTGCAACTTTAATACAATTTGAAATATGTAACTTATATGAATCAATATTATTCAATTATGAAAAATTGCAACAATTTAAGTGTTGCAGGATATGCATTTACATAACAAACCAAGCCCAAGTCATAACATTTATGAAATTTAGAGTTCATATTACAAAATAAATAAAATATTCGTACAAAGAAATACAATTTTAAAATCTTACCAGGGCCCTACTTCTGTACTAGCATCAAATTGGTCTCCAACTTTCTTTTGAGATGCCAAGCTCGCAGCTTTTTCAACAAATTTTTCATAATACCTTTTTGAACAAAATTCTAGAACCCCACAGCAATTCTGACCCTGTTGGAAAAAAACAGCATCATGAGCAATTTTAGCACTTCGTCAACTGTGTTTTATTAATAAAAGCCACAAATACAATATTAAAATAGTTACTAAATTAAAAATTTGTAGAAAAAAATTTAAATTGTTACCATCAAAATCATTGAATATGACAAAGGACTGTTACCCCTAATTCTAATGATCCACGTTTTAAATTAACTTGGCGTGCTTTCTTTCCATGATTAATTTTCCAACGCTTATTTGAAACTTAACATTTATTAATTCCTACAACATATTAAAAAATTAATCAAATTAATATTTTGTTTTTCGGATTTACTTCTGTCGACCCATAGGTAAATGCACCTATTTATGTCATGATGCAGAGCTAAGCTTGACCCGCAGTTGGACCATAACCAGTACAACATTAAGTGACTCCATCGGGAAATCCGCCTACAAGAAATTTGAATATGTTGTAATATATCTATAGATAGTAATATTGTAATACTTATATTTGTAAATTTTATTTTAACTTCTTTTGATATGCAGCTACATAAAAGGGCAGTGAGAGATTTTGTTCAGCTGGTTTTAATACAATTGTACATCCATAGCGAAAGCTGGTCCCCATTTCCATGACCCAGCATTAAATATGGATAGTTTCCTAGTATAATTTTTCCAACAAAACTCCAACAGGTTTTGATATTTAGTGAAGCAAATATGGCCCATACAATAAATATAATATGTAATTCCAAATAAGTTTAATAAATAAGAATAACTGTTCATACTAGTGACAGATTTATGAATTGTAAATAATTACAAACGATTTTCATGAATGCCATTGCCATTATAAAAATAATGAATAACCATAATATATTATAGTGAAAACATATAACTTCGAATTATTGAGAATTGAAAAATACGATTAAATAGCAAGGAGTTTTTGTTCGAAAATTATGTGGTAGGTTCGAATAAAAGTGTTCAATTTTATATGTAGAAAATAAAAATGTTCGAATATTAATGTGTGACTGAGTGTGTCCTTGAATGAAATGTGTTCGATATGTTATCTGTTAGAAAGTTTAAAATGTTTGAATATATTTTATTGTGGAATCAACAAAATGTAATTGTTTGGTATAAAAAATTATTATTATTATTAATCTTAACTATACAATTAAAAATATGAATATATATTATCTAAAAAAACAAAATGAATTAAAAGATAATTAAAAGGTCCTCTTCCCATTAGAAAATTCTAAAATATTAAAATCAGCATTTCAGAAGATGTTGTTTTTACAGCTTAGAACAAGATTTTAATATGTTCTTCTCGTTGTTGTTTGTAATCTGTGTGGAACTTTTTGAAACCGTTTTTGAATCAACTGTCGATCAAACTTTCAATGTTTCCGATACGAATAAATAGTAGATCTCGATTATACCGATATGTTGTAGTCCTTGGAAAGAATGACTACCCACTTCCTATATTATACATTTAATATGCTGGTTTATCGCCTGATCATAAAAGTATATCTATTATCTGGATATTAACAAATTATTAGGTGAATTATATCTGTGTACAAGGAAAGATATCGTATAATGTTTATTTTTTTTATGTGCAATGGAAAATATAATATTCGTACATAATACCATTGAGTATAATAGTATATATAGTACTCAATGATAATACGATTCGAAAACTCTTCATTCGAAAACAATTCATTCGAACACTCGACAGTTCCCGTTTTAATACAACCCAGTTATGGTCAATATGCTTTCAAAGAAAAAGGGGGACAAGAAAAACAATACTAAGTCTGTAAAAGACTATAAAAAACAAATTAAAAGTAGATAAGAGGATACATTCATTCATCATTGTATTTGTGGAGCCAAACTTTACAGAAAATAGAATTGACTTTAAGCATCGTACGAGTCTAACACGCTACATCACCTAATATCTAACATGATATCATAACATCATCCAAAAACAGTTAGCAGAAATAGAGAGGACAAATCAGCAACAATCACAAATCCGGAAAGAGGTACTAGACTCTAGAACCAACCTCGATGTTAAAACCATAAAAGAACTAAAATTAATTAAGTCAAATTCTGCTTCGTACTACTCACTAAACTCTAATCTTTGAAAAATAATGAACTAATTTTAAAAAAACTTTGGGAAGTTACATGTCAAAGGTACTTAAATACTTCACATGTACATTTTGTTGCTAACATAATGTGTGATTTGGACTCTATACTAAATTTTTGAGATAGAATTAAAAATCACACAAAGAATATTTTTTTGTCCTTTTATGGTCATAAGATCTTTGTAAGTATACAAAGCCTTAACCTTGATTATATGTATGATTAAATACAACATTTTTAATTCTAAAAAAAGTAATGTTGATTTTATATATTAGCAAAAGCATTATTATATATTAAATTTTAATAAGCAAAAGTTTTTAAAATTATTGGATTGATTCATCATGTTTTGAATCATATTTTTTTAAAGGAGATGCACTGTTATTAACAAAGTAATTAAGTCAACCAAGTTAAAACAGTATTTGTTAAAATATACATTGAAATATAATGGTTATGCTTTAAAAAATGACACTAAGTTTACTAACATTGATGGTAAACAATTTAAGTTTTAGTTGTAACATAGTCTTAATTCGACACAGTTTGAAATTGTATTTAGTCAAGGCAAATAACGAAAATGAGATCAAATATTGAGTTTTATCGACAACGATAACGTTGTGTAAACGGAAAACCAAATATTTGTGATTTAAAAAAAAGAATATTCAAACTTATTGCGTTCAATATATTTTGACACCCCCAAAAATGAGATTCAAATAAAAAAACTTTTTCTGAAAATGATAATTCCGTATAAACAAAAATTAAGAATAATTGTAGTTAAAATAAAAAAATTTTGTTTTAAATATTGCCGATTAAAAAATTTGTCTATTATATTATTGATCATCTCAAACTTGCTGGTCACCCAGTTATAATTAATACCTGCTGGAATAGTTTTGCCAGAATTTGTGTCAGCAATCCAGATAATATTAAGATTGAAACAGCCATTTGTATGTCTAATAATGAATCGCTAATGGGTGTTTACCATTGTTCCAAAGACTCTAAATTTGCCAAATGAATTTTATGTCTTATCTAACAATTCTGACAGTTAAGCATTCATTTGTCCTCGAGCTATGATCTCCATTACCCGCCACTCAGAATCTGACCTGAGAAATGCAGTTTTTGCTGCATTAACTGCCAAATTCAACATCATCCAAAATAAAATAATTTAGTTATTTTTTAATCATTTAATATTTTAAAATTATTAAAATACATTATTATACATTTACAAATTAGGTATTATCATTAACTAAGATAGTTATCTTAAACAGTGTTTCGGAACGTTCACTAAAAAAAGAAGATCGTCACATCAATTAAAAAAATGAACGCAATTTCACGCATTTAATTTTTTTACTCTTTATTCAAATTAAATATATCATAGGAATTAAAATGGTAAAATAATTAATATATTTTATAAATATATTTATTAAATAGTAAATAAATTGAACGTCTTAAAAATCGATGCAAGTTCTTTGTTAAAAATATAAACGTCGTTCACATTCAGTTCTAATTTTACATAAAACGAGTGGACGTTCAACTATATATAAACGTGAAACGCGGGCAACGAGCGTTTCATGAACGACGTCTTTCAAACAAGGGCCCGATCTTAACTCATGGTTATTAAGAGAAATGATATGTGTAGCATTTTATATTTGCAGTGTTACCAAATGAACAGATGACCATTTGGTCAACATGTGGCTATCGTTCTACCTTGCCAACAAATAAATATTTAAATCACAATAATTTTTTTTTCTCAAATATATTAGGTATAATATTTTATGTTAACTCAATAATAATAGATTTTATATTACTAAATCCTTAATTTCTTAAGAACAAATACAACTGCAGATCTTGCTTACCATATCCCTAATTTGTTTTGGACATATCAATTTTTTCCCTAGGAATTCCTCTAGCATTTTTTCCTGCTATTATTTTTTATTTTTTGGCAGTTAATGTTAACTATTAGATTTAAACTCCTAACATTTAGGTCCAAGTACGCCACGCCGTAGCTCTGGCGCGTACACAAAATAATGTTTATATTTTTTTTTGGGGGGAGGGTTAGGGTTTTGGATCAATTATAGTTGTATAATACGAAGTTAAGTACAATTTCTTTAGTATATTAAATTTTTTATAAAAACGTTCATTGTATGTAGTTATTTACATTTAATATTTTATGTGATAAATACACTTTATAAAAATAAAAAAAATGAAAAAACAAAAAACAATTTGATTAAATTCTGGGGAGGAGGGATGAACCTTTAAAACTCCCCTTACCGCGCCTTGGCCTAGCTACATAATAACGTAACACATTGTCATAGTCTTGTTTAATTTCGCTATTTCAGCTTAACGAACTAAGTGTAATAAACATTCAGAGTATAAAATAATGCGTTTTTTGGGGAAACTGGAGCACTAAATTATAATATATAATGATTTTATTCAATTATTGAAAGACGTATCAATATTCAATATATGACCATTGTTATTGACAGTAATGGCTAATGATGAATAATATACATACGAAGATTTTTAATCATTCTTGATACAACACCCTGAAAATAATTAAACAGAAAAGTTTTATAAAATGTATTACAGTCTGAAATATAATCTAATAATTTGATCAATGCAGAAATTAGAAATATCAACTTTTACCTGATTGGCTACTCCTTATAACTTTTAAGTATGTATCAACTGAGTCTGCATGACTGCATGTATGTTTTATTCATATTAAATGTTATTATACCAAATAAAATTATATAATCTTACTTTATCTGCGTCAGCAATACGATAATTTTGGTTTTTATTTGCAGATTGATAGTATTAAATGTTTTTTTCACACTTTGACTGAGTTTACAAAAATTTTGTTGAATAAATATCTGAATACATAAACTATTAAAGAAATGTCATAAATATTGTTCTAACATCCTTGTATAACATAATGTAATTTACATTTAAAAAATTATATTAGGAGGTTAAATCTTAAATAAATCTATACCTATCTAATACCTATATAAATATAAATGTATAAATATAATGTGGCATAATATAAGCATTGAGTATATAATATTATAATAGATACGTCAATTTTTGAAACTTACATATTATTCATAATATGACAAGTATATAAGTACCTATAAGTTAATAAGTATGTAGATTTGAAAAAAAATGCATTTTACAACTTGTGTAAATAAAGTACACACTAATAAATTATATTTTAATTAGTCAACATACGTGATATAATAAATATTTGAAATTTAATAACTTGTAAATTGGTCAAAATAAATTATAAAACAATTTGAATAGGTATTAAAATAATGAAACATAACTGTTTCAAGATAAATATAATCTATTTTATGTACGTAGATATAGATACTTAAATTATATAGTACAAATGAAATACCTCTTATATACAAAAGGTTAAAACACATTCATTTTTGAGATATAATAATTATGTAACTATGTAATATTTAGAAAAAATACCTGATTATAATAAAACTTTAACACTTGGATTTGCCATTTCTAAGTAGTAAGGGTGTGTCGTGTATGTAAGTAAAAACGATAAATAATATTATAACTTCGTTAAATAATTGTTGAAACTAATTTAATTACAAATTAAAATAAAAAAAAAAAAAAAAAGTATATTGGAAATTCCAAACAAACTTGATAAGAAGAATAATATCATATTAGATATTCTTAAAAAAAATCAAATAATTAGGTACATTGTAAATTGTAATGTTGCTACACAATAAAAAAGATCATTCATGTGATGAAAACGTTTATAAAGTCGGTAGGGGCCCACGAGCTCGGCAAGGAATAAACAATTAACACTATTACAAAAACCTTAAAATTAAAATAATAATAATTTACATATAGAGTTAAAGGTACGTTATACACTTATACGCAACACATGAACATTGGAAGGTAATACCTATTATACAATAGAAAAACCTACTCAATGCCTACTGCTGTAGTGCAGTAAACAGATTTAATACCACTAATATAATGCCAATGAAAAATATGTAATTAATTACTAAAATTTAAAAATCATCCATTTTATTCTAGACAGACCTGTTATAGCTACAGCTTATACTTATCAATTATCAAGTAGGTCGTGTGGGCGGTCGTCCGACCTTCAAGTCCAAGCGTGACAAACAGAATAAAGATTAAAGAGCGGCAAGAGCGCCCCGAACTAGCGCACACAACAAATGATGAACTGACAAAACATGAACTATGAAGGAAACACGTACACAGGTCGATAAACTCGAAAATACACAGCGACTACTAAACTGCTATATTAAGCAGATATTCATTGCTGATCATAGACAACAACTAAATAGGGGTTCAACAGTTTACTGTTCAAGGTTAAACGGCGGTTCGTAACTCGAGATAGTGAAACAATACTGCTGGTAATACTGGTATTTTTGATACGATCCTTAGATTTATAAGTAAAACTACATGGTCGCAAATGAAACAAGGAACGAACAGAGCATTTATCACGAAACCAAAGAGTTGTAACTTCTAATAGATACATTATACCTATTATTTTTGCTGTAAATATATCTACTTCAAATGATTTGAAAGGCATAAAGCATAAAGAAAAAACTACGAGTTGTAATTAATATTGAATTTGGATACGTCTGTGCCTAACTCATGAAGAACATAAAAAAAAATTTTAATTTAAATTAACTAATTTTGTCCTAAATTTTTAACTTCAAAGTGTGCCTTTGTATCTTTCTACATTTTTAATCTGCTATTATCTAACAACTTATGAGGAACCTTGTATTACTTTTGACCAAAGTATTTAAGACCCAACGAAAATTATTTAATCTATATTTAAAAAACTGATAAGTTCATTTTAGGCCAACTATAATTAGCTCAACAATTTTCAATATATTTTTTAAATTGTTAGGTGTATAGAAAATGATAATCTCACATCTATCAAAAATCAATGGTTTTTACCATATCAATGCTAGTGCCTTATTTTTAACTATAGAATAAAAAAAAAGCACGCGAAGCTCTACCAGCTCAAAAACAAACAAAACGGGATAACATTGAATAAAGAAAGAAAGAAAAAATGAAAAGAAAGAGAAAAGAGATGAAGAAAAAAAAAGAAAGAAAAAAAAAAGAGAAAAAAAGAGAAGAAAAGAAGAAGAGAAAAATGAAAAAGGAAAAAAGAAATGAAAAAAGAAAGAAAAAAAAAAGAAAAAAAAAAAAGAGAATGAAAAAAAAAAAGAAAGAAAATGAAGAAGGAAAAAAAAAGAAAAAAAAGAGAAAAGAAGAAGAAAAAAAAGAGAGAAAAAAAAAAAAAAAGAAAAAAAAAAAAAAAGAGAAAGAAGAAGAAAAAAAGGAGAAGAAAAAAAAAAAAATGAAAGAGAGGAAAAGAAAAAGAGAAAAAAAGAAAGAAAAAAGAGAAAAGAAAAAGAAAAAGAGAGAAAAAAAGAAAAAAAGAAAAGAAAAAAAGAGAAGAAGAGAAAAAAAAAAAAAAAAAAAGAAAGAAGATGAGAAAAAAGAAAAAAGAAAAAAAGAGAAGAAAAAGAAAGAAGAAAGAAAAAAGAAAAAAGAAAAGAGAAAAAGAAAAAGAAAAAAAAGAAAAAAAAAAAAAAAAGAAAAGATGAGAAAAAAAAAGAAAAAAAAAAAAAAAAGAGAAATGAAGAGAAAGAGAAGAAAAGAAAAAAAAAAAAGAAGAAAAAAAAAAGAGAGAGAGAAGAAAAAATGAAAAGAAAAAAAAAGAAAAAAAAAAAGAAAAAAAAAAAAAGAGAAAAAAAAAGAGAAAAAAAAAAAGAAAAAAAAGAAAAAGAAAAAAAAGAAAGAGAAAAGAAAAGATGAATGAAAGAGAATGAAGAAAAAGAAAAGAAAAGAAGAAAAAAAAGAAAAGAGAAGAAAAAAAAAAAAAAAAAAAAAGAGAAAAAAAGAAAAAGAAAAAGAGAAAAAAAAAAAAGAAAAAAAAAAGAGAAAAAAAGAAAAAAGAAAAAGAAAAAAGAAAGAAAAAAGAGAAAAGAAGAAAAAAAAAAAGAGAAAAAAAAAAGAAAAAAAAGAGAAAGAAAAAAAAAGAAAAAAAAGAGAAGAAAAATGAAAAAAAAAAGAAAAAAAAAAAAAAGAAAAAAAAGAGAAAAGAAGAAGAAAAAGAAAAAAAGAGAAAAAAGAGAGAAGAGAGAGAGAAAGAAAAGAAAGAAAAAGAAGAAAAGAAAAAGAAGAAAGAGAAAAAAGAAAAGAAGAAAAAAGAGAAAAAAAAAGAAAAGAAAAAAAAGAGAAAATGAAAAAAAAAAATGAAAAAAGAAAAAAAGAAAAAAAAGAAGATGAAGAGAAAAAAAAAAAAAAAGAGAAAAGAAAAAAGAAAGAAAGAAAAAAAAAAAAGAAGAAAAAGAAGAGAAAAGAGAAAAGGAAGAAAAAGAAAAAAAAAGAAAAAAATGAAGAAGAGAGAGAAAGAAGAAAGAGAAAAAAAAAAAAAGAGAAAGAAAAAAGAAAAAGAAGAAAGAGAAGAGAGAAAAAAAAAAAAGAGAATGAAGAAAAAAAAAAAAAGAAAGAGAAAAGAAAAAAGAAAAAGAAAAAAAAAAAAAAAGAGAAGAGAAATGAAAGAAAAAAAAAAGAAAGAAAAAAGAAAGAAAAGAAAAAGAGAAAAAAAGAAAAAAAAAAAAGAAAAAAGAAGAAAAAGAGAGAAAAAAAGAAAAAAATGAGAAAAAAGAGAAAAGAGAAATGAGAGAGAAAAAAAAAAGAGATGAAAGAAAAGAAAAGAAAAAAAAAAAAAGAAAAAAAAAAAGAAAAAAAAAAGAAAAGAAAAAAAAAAAAAGAGAAAAAAAAGAGAGAGAAAAAAAAGAGAAAAAAAAGAATGAGAAGAAGAAAAAGAAAAAAGAAGAGAAAGAGAGAAAGATGAAAAGAAGAAAATGAAGAAAAGAAAAGAAGAAGAAAAGAAAGAGAAAAAAGAAGAAAAAAAGAAAAGAGAAGAAAGAAAAGAAGATGAAAGAAAAAAAAAAGAGAAAAAAAAGAAAGAAAGAAGAGAGAAGAGAAAGAAAAAAAAGAAAAGAAGAAAAAAAAAAGAAAGAAAAAAAAAAAAAAAGAAGAGAAGAAAAATGAAAAGAGAAAAAAAAAGAAGAGAAGAAAAAAAGAAATGAGAAGAAAAAAAAAAGGAAAAAAAGAGAAAAAAAAAAAAAAGAAAAGAGAGAAAAAAAAGAAAAAAAAAAAAAAAGAAAGAGAAAGAAAGAAAAAAAAGAGAAAAGAGAAGAAAAAAAAAGAAAGAAAAAAAGAAAAAAGAGAGAATGAAAGAGAAGAAAATGAAAAAAAAAAAAGAAGAAAAAAAAAAAAAAGAAAAAAGAAAAAAAAAAAAAAAAAGAAAGAGAAAAAGAAAAATGAAGAAAAGAAAAAAAAAAAAAAGAAAAAAAAAGAAGAAAGAAGAAAAAAGAAAAAAAGAAAAGAAAGAAAGAAAAAGAAAAGATGAAAAAATGAGAAGAAGAAAAAAAGAAAGGAAAGAAGAAAAAAAAAGAAAAAAAAAAAAAAATGAAAAAAAAAAAAAAAAGAAAGAGATAAGAAAAGAAAAAGAGAATGAAGAAGAAAAAGAAAGAAAAAAAAAGAAGAAGAAAAAGAAAAGAAAAAGGAAAGAAAAAAGAGAGAAGAAGAGAGAAAAAAAATGAAAAAAAAAAAGAAAAAGAAAAAAAGAAATAAAAGAAAGAAAAAAAAAAAGAGAAAAAAAGAAAGAAGATGAAAGAAAAAGAAGAGAAGAGAAAAAAAGAGAAAAAGAGAAAGAGAAAAGAAAAGAAAAAAAGAAAAAGATGAAAGAAAAGAAAAAGAGAAAAAAAGAAAAAAAAAAAAGAAAAGAAAAGAAAAGAAAAAAAAAAAAAAAAAAAGAGAAAAAAAAAAAAAAGAAAGAAGAAGAGAAATGAAAGAGAAAAAAAAAAGAAAAAAGAAGAAGAAGAAAAAAAAGAAGAAAGAAAAGAAAGAAAAAAAGAAGAAAAAAAGAAAAAGAAAAGAGAGAAAAAAAAAGAAAAAAAAAAAAGAAAA
>JAIWJD010000007.1:4087705-4090205 GCA_022818045.1 Neotoxoptera formosana | reverse complement strand
AGAAAAAAATGAGAAAAAGAGAAAAAATGAAAAAGATGAAAGAAAGAAAAGAAAAAAAAAAAGAAAAAAGAAAGAAAGAGAAAAAAAAAAAGAAGAAAAAGAAGAGAAAAAGAAAAAAAAAAAAGAAGAAAGAAGAAATGAAAGAGAAAAGAGAAAAAAAGAAAAAAAAAAGAAGAGAAAAAAAGAAAGAGAAGAAAAATGAAGAAAAAAGAAGAAAAAAGAAAAAGAGAAAAAAAGAAATGAAAAAAAAAAAAAAAAGAAGAAAAAAGAAGAAAAAAAAAAAGAAGAGAAAGAAGAAAGAAAAAAATAAAAAAAAAGAAAAAAGAAAAAAAAAGAAGAAAAAAAGAGAAATGAGAAGAGAAAGAAAAAAAAAAGAAAAAAAGAAAAAAAAAAAGAAAAAAGAGAAAAAAAGAGAGAGAAAAAAGAAATGAAAAATGAAAAAAAAAAAAAAGAAAAAAGAAAAAAAAGAAAAAAAAAAAGAAAAGAAGATGAGAAAAAAAAGAAAAAGAAAAGAAAAAAAAAAAAATGAAAGAGAAAAAAAGAAAAAGAAGAAGAAAAAAAGAAAAGAAAAAAGAAAGAAAAAAAAAAAAAAAAAAGAAAGAAAGAGAGAAAGAAAGAAAGAGAGAAGAAAAAGAAAATGAAAAAAAAAAAAGAAGAAGAAATGAAGAAAAAGAAGAGAAGAAAAAAAAAAAGAAAAAAGAAAAAGAAAGAGAAAAGAAAAAGAGAAGAAAAGAGAGAAATGAAAAAGAGAAGAAGAAAAAGAGAAGAAGAAGAATGAAAAAGAGAAGAAAAAAAGAAGAAAAATGAGAAAAGAAAAAAATGAAAAGAAAGAAAAAAGAGAAAAAGAGAAAAAAAAGAAGATGAAGAAAAAAAGAGATGAAGAAAAAAAAAAAAAAAAAAGAAAAAAAAGAAAAGATGAAGAGAAAAGAAAAGAAAAAGAAAGGAAAGAATGAAAGAAAGAAAAAAAAAAGAAAAAAAAAAGAAAATGAAGAAAAAAAAAAAAGAGAGAGAAAAGAAGGAAAAAAATGAAAAAAAAGAATGAAAAAAAGAAAGAAAAAGAAGAGGAAAAAGAGAAAAAAAGAAGAAAAAGAAAAAAGAGAAAAAGAATGAGAAAAAAGAAGAAAAGAAAAAATGAGAAAAAAAAAAAGAAAGAGAAAAAAGAGAAAAAAAAAAAGAAGAAAGAAAAAGAAATGAAAAAAAAAAAAGAAAAGAGAGAGAAAAAAAAGAAGAAAAAGAAGAAGAAGAAAGAAAGAGAGATGAAAGAGAAAATGAAAAAAGAAAAAAAAAGAAAAAAAGAGAAAAAGAAAAAAAAAAAGAAAAAAAAAGAGAAAGAAAAAAAAGAAAAAGAAAGGAAAAAAAAAAAAAAAGAAAGAAAAAAAAAAAGAAGAAAAATGAAGAAAAGAAGAAAAAAAAAAAGAGAAAAAAAAAGAAGAAAAAAAAGAAAAAAGAAAAGATGAAAAAGAAAAAAAAAAAAAAAGAAAAAAAAAAAAAAGAGAAAAATGAAGAAAAAAGAAAGAGAAAAGAAGAATGAAAAGAAATGAAGAAAAAAAGAAAAGAAAAAGAGAAAAAAAAAGAGAAAAATGAGAAAGAAAGAATGAGAAAAAAAGAGAAAAAGAGAAAAAAAAAAGAAGAAAAAAGAGAAAATAAAGAAAAGATGAAAAAAAAAGAGAGAAAAAAAGAAAAAAAGAGAAAAAAAAAAGAGAAAGAAAAAGAAGAAAAGAGAAAAAAAATGAAAGAAGAAGAGAAGAAAAAAAAAAAGAATGAAAAAGAGAAAAATAAAAAAGAAAGAGAGAAAAAAAGAAAAAAGAAAAAAGAGAAAAGAGAAAAAAAGAGAAAAAGAAAGAAGAAAAAGAGAAAAGAAAAAAGAGAGAAAAAAAAGAAGAAAAGAAAAAGAAAAAAAAGAGAAGATGAGAAGAAAAAAAAGAAAAGAAAGAAAAAAAAAAAAAAAAAAGAAAAAAGAGAAAAAAAGAGAAAAAGAAGAAGAAAGAAAAGAAAGAGAAAAAAAAAAAAAAAAAGAAAAAAAAAAGAAAAGAAAGAAAGAAAAGAAAAGAAAGAAAAGAATGAGAAAAAAAAGAAAAAAAAGAAAAAAAAAGAAAAAGAAGAAGAAAGAAGAAAAGAAGAGAAGAAAAAAAAGAAGAAAAGAAGAGAAAAAGAAAAAAAAAAAATGAGAAAGAAAAAGAAAAAATGAAAAAAGAGAGAAGAAAAAAAAAAAAAAAAAAAGAGAAAGAAAAGAAAAGAAAGAAGAAAGAAAAAAAGAGAGAAAAAAAAAAGAAAAAAAGAGAAATGAGAAAAAAAAAAAAAAGAAAAGAAAAAAAAAAAAAAAAAGAAGAAAAAAAAAAAAGAAAAAGAAAGAAAAAGAAAAAAAGAAAAAAAAAAAAAAAAAAAAAAAAAGAAAAGAGAGAGAAAAAAAGAAAAGAGAAAAAAGAAAAAAAAAATGAAAGAGAAAGAAAGAAAAAGAAAGAAGAATGAGAAAGAAAAAAAAATGAAAAAGAAGAAGAGA
>JAIWJD010000007.1:4077705-4082705 GCA_022818045.1 Neotoxoptera formosana | reverse complement strand
AATGAAAAAAAAGAAGAAGAGAGAAAATGAAAAGAAAAAAAAAAGAAGAATAAAGAGAAAAGAGAAAAAGAAAATGAAGAAAAAAAAAGAAGAAAAAAAAAAAAAGAAATGAAGAAGAGAAGAAAAAAAGAAAAAAAAAAGAAAAAAGAAAAAAAAGAAAAAAAAAGAAAAAAGAAAAAGAATAAAAAAAAAAAGAAGAAAAAAAAAGAAAGAGAAGAAAGAAAAAGAAAAGAAAAAGAAAAAAATGAAGAAAAAGAGAAAAATGAGAAAAAGAAAAGAGAAAGAAAAAAAGAAAAAAAGAAGAGAAAAAGAGAAAAAAAAAAGAGAAGAAAAAAAAAAAAAGAAAGAAAAGATGAAGAAAAAAGAAAAAAAAAAAAAAAAAAAAGAAGAAAAAGAAAAGAAAAAATGAAAAAGAAGAAAAAAAAAAAGAAAAAAGGAAAAAAAAAAAAAAGAAATGAAGAAAAAAAGAAGAAGATGAAAGGAGAAGAAAATAAAAAAGGAAAGAAAAAAGAAGATGAAAAGAGAAAAAAAAGAGAGAAAAAAAAGAAGAAAGAAGAAGAAAAAAAAGAAAGAAAAAGAGAAAAAAAAAAAAAGAAAAAAAAAAAAAGAAAAATGAGAAAAGAAAAGAAAAGAGAGAAAGAAAAAAGAGAAGAGAAAAAAAGAAAGAAGAAGAAAAAGAAAGAAGAAAGAAAAAGAAAAAAAAGATGAAAGAAAAAAAAAGAAAAGAAAAGAAAAAGAAGAAGAAAAATGAAGAGAGAATAAAGAAAAAAAAGAAAAAAGAAAGAAAGAAGAAAAAGAGATGAAAAAAAAAGAAAAAAAAAGAGAAAAAAAGAAAAGAAAAAAAAAGAAAAAGAAAAGAAAAAAAAAAAAAGAGAAAAGAAAAAAAGAAAGAAAAGAAAAGAAGAAAGAAGAAAAAAAAATGAGAAAGAAAAAAAAAAAAAAAAAAAAAAAAAAAGAAGAAAAAGAGAAAAAGAAAGAAAAGAATGAAAAAAAAGAAAAAAAGAAAATGAAAGAAAAAGAAAAAAAAAAGAAAAAGAAAGATGAGAAAAAAAGATGAAAGAAAGAAAAAGAAAAGAAAAAAGAAAGAAAAGAAAAAGAGAAAGAGAAGAGAGAAAAAAAAAAGAAGAAAAAAAAAGAAAGAGAAAAAGAAAAGAAAGAAGAAGAAGAAAAAAAGAGAGAAAGAAAAAAAGAAAAAAAAAAAAGAAAAAGAAAGAAAAGAGAAAAGAAAAGAAAAAAAAGAAGAAAAATGAGAAAAGAGAATGAAAAAGAGAAAAAAAAAAAAAGAAAAAAAGAAAAAAAAAAGAAAAGAAAAAAAAGAAAGAAAAAAAAAAAAAAAAAGAGAAAAAAGAAGAAAAGAGAAAAGAAAAAAAAAAGAAAAAAGAAAAAAAAAAAAGAGAAAAAAAGAAAAAAAGAAAAGAAAGAAAGAGAAAAAGAAAAGAAAAAAATGAAGAAAGAAAAAAGAGAAAAAAGAGAAAATGAAGAAAGAAAAAAAAGAAGAAGAATGAGAAAAAGGAAAAAAAAAAAAAAAAAAGAAGAAAAGAAAAAAAAGAAAAAAAAAAAAAAAAAAAGAGAAAAGAAGAAAAAAAAAAAGAGAAGAGAAAAAAGAGAAAAAAAGAGAGAAAAAAATGAAAAAAAAAAAAGAAGAAAAAAAAAAGAAGAGAAAATGATGAAAGAAAGAGAAGAAAGAAAGAAAAAAAAAAAAGAGAAAAAAAAGAAGAGAAGAAAAAGAAAAGAAAAAAAAGAGAAAAAGGAAGAAAAAGAGAAAAAAAAGAAGAAAAAAAAAAAAAAAAGAGAAGAAGAAAAAAAGAAGAAGAAAAAAAAAAAAAAAAAAAAAGAAAAAGAAAAGAAAGAAAAAGAAAGAAAAAAAAAGAAAAAAAAAGAAAAATAAGAGAAAAAAAAAAAAAATGAAGAGAAAGAAGAGAGAGAAAAAAGAAAAAAAAAAAAGAAAGAAAAAGAAAAAGAAGAAAAGAAGAAGAAATGAAAAAAGAATGAAGAAAAAAAAAGAGAGAAAAAGAGAAAAAAAAAAGAAAAAAAAAAAAGAAAGAAAAAGAGAAAAGAAGAGAAAAGAAATGAAAGAGAAAGAAAAAAAAAAAAAGAAAAAAAGAAGAGAAAAAAAAAGAAAAGAAAAGAAAGAAGAAAAAGAAAAAAAAGAAGAGAAAAAAGAAAAAGGAAAAAAAAAAGAAAAAGAGAAAAAAAGAAAAAAATGAAAAAGAAGAGAAAAAAAGAAAAAGAAAAGAAAGAAGGAAAAGAAAAAAAGAAAAAAAGAAAAAGAAAGAAAAAGAAGAGAAAAAAAAAGAAAAAAAAAAAGAAATGAAAAAGAGAAGAAAAAGAAAGAAAAAAAAAAGAAGAAAAGAAAGAAAAAAAAGAAAAAAGAAGAAAAGAAAAAAAAGAAAAAAAGAAAAAGAAAAAAAGAAAAAGAAAAAAAAAAAAAGAAAAAAAAAGAAAAAAAAAAAGAAAAAAATGAGAAAGAGAAAAAGAAAAAAGAAGAAAAAAAGAAAAGAAGAAAAAAAGAGAAGAAAGAAAGAAAGAAAAATGAAAAAAAAAAGAAAAAGAAAAAGAAAAATAAAAAAAAGAGAAAGAAAAAAAAGAAAAAAAAAAAGAAATGAAAGAGAAAGAAGAAAAAAAAAAGAAAAAAGAAGAAAGAAAGAAAAAAAAAAAAAAGAAAAGAGAAAAAAAAAAGAAGAAAAAGAAGAAAAAAGAAAAAAAGAAAAAAAGAAGAAAAAAAAAAAAAAAAAGAAGAGAAAAAAAAAATAAGAAATGAGAAAAAAAAAAAAAAAAAGAGAAAAAAAAAGAAAAAGAAAAAAATGAAAGAAAATAAAGAAAAAAAAAGGAAAAAAAGAAAAGAGAAAAAAAAAAAAAAGGAAAAGAAAGAAGAAAAAAATGAAAGGAAAAAGAAGGAAAAAAAAAGAAAGAGAAAAAGAAAAAAAGAAAAAGAGAAAATGAAGAAGAAAAGAAGAAGAAAAGAGAAAAGAGAGAAAGAAAAGAAAAAGAAAAAAAAAGATGAAAGAAGAAAAAATGAAAAAAAAAAAAGAAGAATGAAGAGAGAAAGAAAATGAAGAAAAAGAAGAAGAGAAAAAAAAGAAAAAAAGAAAAAAAAAGAAATGATGAGAGAAAAAAAGAAGAAGAGAAAAAAGAAAAAAGAGAAGAAAAGAAGAAAAAAGAGAAAAAAGGAAGAAAAAAGAAAAGAAATGAGAAAAAAAAAAAAGAAAAAGAAAAAAGAAGAGAAAAGAAAAAGAAAAAAAAGAAAAAAAGAAAAGAAAAAAAAGAAAAGAGAAAAGAAAAAGAAAAAAGAAAAAAAAAGAAAAATGAAAGAAAGAAAGAAAAAGAAAAGAAAAAAGAAAAGAAAAAAGAAAGAGAAAAAAAAAAAAAAGAGAAGAAAAAATAAAAGAAGAAAAAGAAGAAATAAAGAAAAAAAAGAAGAAAGAAAGAAAAGAAAAAAAAAAGAAAGAAAAAAGATGAGAAGAGAAGAAAAAGAAAAAAAGAAAAAAAGAAAAAAAAGAGAAAATGAGAGAAAAAAAGAAAGAAAAGAAAAAAAAAGATGAAGAAAAAAGAAAAAAAAAGAAAAAAAGAGAGAAAGAAAAAAAAGAAAAAGAAAGAGAAAGAGAGAAAAGAGAAAGAAAAAAAAAAAGAAAAAAAAAAGAGAGAAGAGAAAAAGAGAAGAGAAAGAAGAGAAAAAAAGAAGAAGAAAAAAAAAAAGAAAATGAGAAAAAAAGAGAAAAAAAAGAAAAAAAAATGAAGAAAGAAAGAAGAAATAAGAAAAAAAAGAAGAAAAAGAAGAAAAAAAAATGAAGAAAAAAGAAAAAAAAGAAAAAAGAAGAAAAGGAAAAGAAGAAAAATGAGAAAAAAAAAAAGAGAAAAAATGAAGAAAAAGAAAAGAAAAAAAAAAGAAAAAAAGAGAAAAAAAGAAGAGAAGAAAAGAAAAATAAAAGAAAAAAAGAAAGAAAGAAAGAGAAAAAAAAGAAGAAAAGAAGAAAATGAAAAAAGAGAAAAAAAAAAAAAGAAAAGGAAAAAAAAAGAAAAAGAGAAAAAAGAAAAGAAAAAGAAAGAAAAAAAAAAAAGAAAAGAGAAAAAGAAAGAGAAAAGAAAGAAAGAAGAGAAGAAAAAAGAAAAGAAAAAGAAAGAAAAAGAAAAATGAAAAGAAAGAAGAAGAAAAAAAAAGGAAAAAAAAAAAAAGAGAGAAAAAAAAAAGAAAGAGAAAGAAGAAGAAAAAAAAAATGAAAGAAAAAAAAAGAAAAAATGAGAAGAAAGAGAGAAAAAAAGAAATAAGAAAAAGAGAAAGAGAAGAAGAAAAAGAAAGAGAAAGAAAATGAAAAAAAAAAAGAAAAAAAAAAAGAAATGAGAAAAAAAAGAAAGAAAAAAAAGAAAAGAGAAATGAAGAAAAAAAGAAAAAAGAAAAAGAAAGAAAAAAAGAAAAAAGAAGAAGAAGAGAGAAAAAAATAAAGAAAAAAAAAAGAAAAGAGAAAGATAAGAAGGAAAAAAAAGAAAAAAGAAAATGAGAAAAAAGAAAAAAGAGAAAAAAGAAAAAAAAAGAAGAAGAAGAAAAAAGAAAAAGAAAAAAAAAAAGAAAAAAGAAGAGAAGAAGAAAAAAGAAAGAAGAAAAAAAGAAAATGAAAAAAAAAAAGAAAAGAAAAAAGAGAAAGAAAAGAAAAAGAGAAAAATGAAAAAAAGAAAGAGAAAGAAAAGAGAAGAAAAAAAAGAGAAAGAAGAAAGAAAAAAAAAAAGAAAAAGAAAAATGATGAAAAGAAAAAAAAAAAAAAAAAAAAGAAAAAAGAAAAAATGAAAAAGAAGAAGAAAAAAAGAAAAGAAAAGAAAAAAAAACAAAAAAGAGAAAAGAAAAAGAAGAAAAAAAAAAAAAAAGAAAAGAAAAAGAAAAAAAAAGAAAAAAGATGAAAAAAAAAGAAAGAAAAAGAGAAAAGAGAGAAGAAAAAAAAAAAAAGAAAAAAAAAAAAAAAAAAAAAAAAAAAAAAAAGAAAAAAAAAAAAAAAAAAAAAAAAAAAAAA
>JAIWJD010000007.1:4013101-4024108 GCA_022818045.1 Neotoxoptera formosana | reverse complement strand
ATTTATTATTTTTTTATTTATATATTTATTTATTAAATTATTATTTTAAAATATTTTAATATTTATTAGTAATAAATTAATTTATAATTATTTTTATTGTAAAATAAAATAATAGATTTAGTTATTATTTGATATTAAATTATTATTATTATTTAAATTAAAATTATATTATTTATATTTGTATAATATTTTTTATTATAAATTTAATATTTTATATATATATATATATTAAAATATATTAATTTTATATTATAATGAGATTAATAATATAATTATATTATTTAATAAATTAATAGATAAATATTTCTTTAATATATATTTATAATAAATATGATAGGATATAAATTTTTTAAAAAATATATATATAAAAAATATTTATATATTAATTTATATTTATTAGTAATAATATAATTTTATAAATATAAAGATATATAATAATTAAAAATTCGTTATTTAATATTATTATTATAAATAATATTATAAATATAAATATATAATTATTATTAAAATATTAATTATATATAATTTAATTATATTAATTATTTTAAAAATTAGTTTATATATTAATTTATATAATTTAAATTTATAATAAATATAAATATTATTATAATATAAATTAATTATATAATAATCTATATAATAATATAATATTATAATATTTTATAAATATATAATTAATTTAATTATTATTAAATTATAAATAATTATTATATTTATAATAAATATATATTTTAGAATTAATTAAATAAAGATAAATAAAATTTATATAATATAATGAATATAATATAATAAATTATATTTTATAATATATATTAAAAATAATTTAATATATATATTGATAATTATATTATATTTATAAGATAAAATTATAAATAAATATATATATTTTAATATAAATATTTTAATATTATTTATTTTAATTTTTATATATTATAATTATATACTATTAAGATTATATTTAAAATTATAATATTATATTTATATAATTAATACTATTTATTAATATTATAGATGTTTAGTATATAGATAATAATTATATATAGAATAAAAATAATATATATAAAATTATATAATAATTATTTGTATAAATTTTATAATTAAAATAACTAATTATTAATAATGATATATATATAATATAATAATTTGATAATTAATAATATTTAAAATAATTATATAAATGAATATATATTATTTAAAATAAAAAATAATAAAATTTTTATTAAATATGATTTATATTTATTATATAAAATAAAAAATATTATATAATAATTTAATCGAATTAATTAATATTTTTAAGTTAAAATATGATTATGATTTGATATATAGAATATTAAATTTTTTAAATATATGTTATATAAATAATTTAATAAAGAATTATAATTATTATGTTAATTAGTGTATGAATATAAAATTAAAAACTATTTATTAAAAAATAATATTATGAATTAGAATTTTTATAATTATTTAAGTAATAAATAATTATATTATAATAATTAAATATAAATATTATATAAATTATATTAAAATTTTAGATTAGTATTTTAATTTTTTAATGAATATTATAATAAATAAATATAATATTTTAAAATATTAGAAATATTTAATAAAATATTAAATTATTATATATTAATTTATATTTATTTTGAATTATAATTAATATATGATATTTATATATTAATCATTTAAATTATTTTAATATAAATATGTTATAATTAAATTAATAAATAATTTTATTTAATATTAAATATTAATAAAAAATATTTAATATAGTAAATAATTGATATATAGTGTAAATATTTATAAATAATTTATATATATAATACTATATTATTATTATATATTATATAATATAATAATTATAATATATATAATAATTATATATATATATAATATTTAAATATATATATTAAAATATAATGATTATATTAAATATATATTTATAATTTATATATAATTTATAATTTAAAATATATGATTATATTATTATATATAATGAATCTAAATATATGGATATTATATAATAATTAAATTATATACTATATATATAATATATATATAAAAGTAATAAATATAAATTAATAAAATATATATTAAATAAAATAAATATATAAATATAATATACCTATTAGTTGTAATATATAATTATAATAAATAAATAATAAAAAATATAATTACTATCTATACTATAATATAAATTATATAATAATTATTTAATAAATTAAATATATAAATAAAACTTAAATATAA
The DNA here is from genome assembly GCA_022818045.1 of Neotoxoptera formosana. NCBI lineage: Eukaryota > Metazoa > Arthropoda > Insecta > Hemiptera > Aphididae > Neotoxoptera > Neotoxoptera formosana. Next base: position 4,021,861 of record JAIWJD010000007.1, on the reverse strand, counting down.
TATATTATTATTAATAATAATAAATATATATAAAAATATAAATAAAAATATACAATATTATAAATAAATATATAATAATAAATATAAATTATTAATAAAGTAAATATATATTAATTTATATAAATATAATATAATAAAATTAATAATATAATAACATAATAAAAAATATAAATAAAAATAAATAATTTATATAATAATATAAAATTATATAATATATAAAATAATAAAATATATAAATATAATTATATAAATAAAATATATATAAATAAAATATAAAATAATAAATAAATAAATTATAAAATATTAATAATATATATAATATTATATATTAAAATAAATATATATATAGTAATATATATATATAATAATAAATATATAATAAAAAATACTAATAATAGAAATATTATATAATATAAAGATATAAATATATTTATATTAATAAATATAAATAATTAATATTATATAAAATAAAGATATTAATGATAATTATATATTATAAATATATAAATAAAAATAAAATAATATTAAATAAAATATATAATTAAAATATAATATATATATATATAAAAATATAATAATAAAAAATAATATTAAAATATATAAATAATATATAAAAATAAATAGATAATAATAAAAATAAAATTAATATATATAATATTATATATAAATATAATATAAATAATTAATAATAATATATATAAAACATAAATTAAAAATTAATAATAAAATAATTAAAAATATATATTAAAATAGATAAAATAATATAATTATAATAAAATATTAAATAAATATATATATATATAATAATATAATATTATTAATATAATAAAAATATAAATATAATAAGAAAATTAAATAGTAGATATATATAAAAAAAATATAATATATAGTAAAGAAATATATAATAATATATAAAATAAAATTATATAAATATAAATATAAAATTAATATATATAAAATAAAATAATTATATATAAATATAATATAAATAAAATAAATAATAAAATATATATAAAAATAAAAAAATATATAATATAAAATATTGATAAATAATATAATAATAAAATAATATATAATATAAATATAATAAAATTATATAATATAAAAGTAAATATTAATAATAAATTATAAAAAAAATAATATAAATAAATATATAAAAAATATATAAATAATTATATATATATAATATATATATAATTAAATAAAATATATAGTATAAAATATATAAAAATAAGATAAATAATAATATTAATATAAAATAATATATATAAAAATATAAATTATAATTAATAAAATAATAAATAATAAATATATATAAAATAAATAATAATATAATTATAAATATAAATTAATAATATAATAATAAATATATATAAAAAAATAAATAATATATTATAAATTAGATATATATAAAATATAATAAAAAAATAATATTAAGTAATATTATATAAATAAACAGATAAAATAATATAAAATAAGAATTAATTTAAAAAAATAAATTATAGATATAAAATATATCATAATTAATATATAATATAATAAAAATACTATAATTTAAATTATATATAATATATTATAATAATAAATTTAAAACTAGATATAATAATAGTATTAAAAATATATAGTATAATAATTATAAAAAAATAATATATAAAAATAATTAAATTATATAATAAAAAATATATAATAAATATAATATAATAAAATAAATATATAAAAATTATAGAATAAAAATATAAATAATAAATAAAAAATTAATAATAAATATAAATATATAAAAATTAATAAAAAATATAATATATAAATATATAAAAAATTTATAAAAATAAATATATAAACTATATATATATAATATTATATTAAATATATAGCTAAATTAAATATATAATATATTAATAAAAAATATATAAATAATTAAATATATATAAATATAAATAATAATATAACTACTAATAATATAATATTATAAATATTTAAATAAAAATATAAAATAAATTAATATAAAAAATATAAAAATATTATAATAAATTAAATAAAATATATAATAAATAATTAAAAAAATATAAAATAATATATAAATATAAAATAAAAAATTAAATAAATAGTATATAAATAAAATATATTTAATAAATAATATAAATATAAATATTAATAATAATATATATAATATATATATAAATTATAAATATAAATAATTAATATTAAAAAAATAGTATAATAATAAATAGATAAATAAATAATATAAAATAAAATTTATAATAAAAAATAAAATATAAAAATATAATATAATTATAAAATATATAAATAAAAAATATATATATTAATATAAAATAAATTTTATATATAAATATAAATAAATAATAATATAAATATAAAAAATAAATAATATAAAATATAATATATATAAAATATAAAAATACTAAATAAATAAATATATATAATAAAAAAATAATAAAATAATAATTAATAATATAAAAATAAATATATAAATAATATAAATATTAAGATATAAAAATAAAAAAATAATATAATAATATATTAATAATATAAAATTAATAAATATAATAAATATATAAATAAATATATATATAAATATATAATAAAGAATTAATATATAATAATAAATAAAAGTAATATTATAAAAAAAAAATAATAAATTATAATTATAATATAATAAATATAAAATAATAAAAATAATTATTAATAATAAATATAAATAATACTAAAAATATAAATAATAATATAAATAATATATTAATATTAATATATATAAAATAAATAATAAAATAAAATAAATAATAAATAAAAAAAAATTTAAAATTATATAATATAAAATATAAATAATATATAAAATAATATATAAAAAAATATAAATTATTAAATAATAAATATAAATAATAAATATAATATAAATAATTAAATAATAAATAATATAAATAAAATAATATAAATATTAAGTATAATATAATAATAATAATATAATAAAATATAATATATAATAATATAAAATATTAATAATATAAAATATAATTTATAATTAATAAATATAATATAAATTATAATATAAAAATAAATAAATATAAAAAATATAAAAAATAATATAATAAAAAAATATATATAATATTAAATAAATATATTAATATATATATAATTAAAATAAATAAATATATATATAATAGATATAAAAATATATATATAATAAAATATATAATATATAAATAAAAAAATAAAAAAATAATATTATATATAATATAAAAAATATATAATAAAATATATATATATAATAATAATATACTATAAAATATAAATATATAAATAATATTAAATAATATAAGTATATAAAATATAATATATTAAATTAAATAAATAAAATATAATAATATATATAAAAATATTAATTAATAAAAAAATAATATAATATATAAATATAAAAAATATTATAAAATAATATATAATTAATATATTATAAAATATAAAAAAATAAATTAATAAATAAATAAAATAAATATATTAATATATATAGAATAAATATAAATATAAATAATAATATATAAAAATAAAATATTATATATAAATAATATAATTATAATAAATAATATAATAATATAAATATAGAATATAATAAAAATATAATATAAAATAAATAATTAAAATAAATATATAAATAATAATATTAATAATATATAATAAATATAAATATATATATAAAGATAAATTATATATTATTAATATAATAATAATATTATATTAATATAATATAATAAAATAAAATATAAAATATAATAATAAATATATAATAAATAAATATAATATAATAATATATATATAAATAAAATTAATATAATAATAATATTAATAAAAAAAAAATAATAAATAAAAAATAAATATTATATAATTATATAATTATAAATAATAAATTAAAAAAATAAAATTATAATTATATAAAATATATAAAAATAATAATAAAAATATAATATTAAAAATATTAAATATAATATAATAATATATAATAAAATAAAAATAATATTATAAAATATTAAATAAATATTATAATTATAATATATATATTATAAATAAAAAATATTATAAAAATATAATTAATAAAATAAATAATAAATATAATATTATTATAAATATAAAAATATATAATAACTAAAATCTAAATATAATAATATAATAAATAATAAAATAATAATAATAATATATAAAAATAAAATATATATTATATAATAAATAGTAAAAATAAATATATATAATATAAAAATAATATTATATAATAATAAAATATATATACTATTATTAATATATTATAATAATATATAATATAATATAATAAAAATATAAGAATATAAATATAAAATAAAATATATAATATTATATAAATAAATATAAATAAAAATATAAAATAATAAAAAAAAATAATAATATAAAATAAATAAATATAATATATAAATAAATAAATAAAATATATTATATATTTAAATATATAAAAAATAATTAATATATAAATAAAATAAAATATATTATAAATATATAATTAAATATAATATATTAATAATATAATAATTATATATTAATTAATAATAAATAATAATAAAATAATAATAAATATAAATTATAAATAATAAAATAAATAGAAATAAATATAAAAATAAAAAATAATACTAATTAAAATATTATATAATATTATTAAAAATAATAATAATAATTTATATAATATATAATATTTAATATTATATATATATATAATAATAATATTAAAAATATAATAAATAAATATTATATAATATAACTATAATATATATAATAAATATAAAATATATATAAAATTAATTAAATTAAAAGATTAAATATAATTTAAATAAAAAAAATAAATAATATAAATTTTAATATTAAAAATAATAATATATAATATATAATTATAATAAAATATATATATAAATAAAATATATAATTAATAAATATATATAATTATTATATAATATAATAAAATAAAAAATATAAATAATTATAATATATATAATATATATAATATAATAATAAATAATAAATATATAATAAAGATATTTAATATATATATAATATACTAAATTATTAATATAATATAAAAAATAATATAATAAATAATAAAAATAAATTAAATAAGAAATAATATTAATATATAATATAATATAAAAATAATATAATTATATATAATATATAAATAATTAATAAATATAAATAAATTAATAAAATTAAATAATAATAATATTATATAAAAGAGAATTATAAATATAAAATATATAAATATATATTAAATATATTAAATATATAATAGAAAATATATAAAATAAAAAAATATAATATTATAAAATTATAAAAAAAATAAATAAAAAAATATATAAATAATATTAAATAATAATATAATATTATAAATAAGATATTATAAATATAAAATATTAATATATAATTAATTAATAATAATACATATATAATTATATATAATATATATATAAAAAATATAATTAAATATAAAATAATATATAAATATATAAATATATAATAAAAAATATATAAAATAATAATAATATATATAATATAAATATAAATAATATAAATATATAAATTATAATAATAATATAATATATAATATAAAAATAATATAATATAATAAATAAAATATAAATATATATAATATATAAATAATATAATAATAATAATTAAATATATAATATAAATATATAAATAAAAATAAAAGTATAAGCTATTATATAAAATATAATATATTAATATAATAATAAGTATATTAATATAAAAATAATAATTATATAAAATAATAAAAGTATAATAATAAATATATAATTATAATAAATTAATAATATTAAAAATAAATAAAAATTATATATTATAAAATAATAATATTAATATTTAATATAATATAATAATATAAAATAATAATAATATAGTTATATATTATAAATATAAATAAATAATATTATTAAATATAATAAAGTATATAAAAATATAATAATAATTAATATATATAATATAATTAAAAATTATAATATAAAATTATTATAATAATAATTATATAAAATAATATATAATAAAGTAATATATAATAAAATATTAATAATATATATAATAAATTATATATATAATAAATAATATAATATAAATAATAAATATAATTAGAAAAATATAATAATAAATAATATATAAAAATATAATTTATATATAAATAATAAATATATAAAATATATTATAATATATAAAATAATATATAATATAAAATAAGATTATAATAATAATAAATATTAATAATATAATAAAACTATTATAATATATAAATTATATATAATATAAATCAATATTATATAATATAATATTAATATAATAATAAATAAATAGTAAAATATAATATAATAAATATATATATAAATAATTATAAAAAAAATAAATATAATATATTGAAAATATATAATTATATAAATATATATAAAAAAATATAATAAATAAATTAAAATATATTAATATAAAATATATAAATATAAATATTAATAAAAATATAATAAATATAAAATAAATATAAGTATAATAATTATATAAAATATTTAAAAAAAATATAAAATATAATAATATAATAATAATATAAAAAATATAATTAATACAAATACTATATAATAATTAAAATAATATATAAATATAAATATAAATAATATATAGTATAAAAATATATAAAATTAAAATATAAATAAATATAATAATAAATATAAATTTAAGTATATTAATATTAAATAATAATAATATATAATTAATAGATAGTAGATAATAAATAGAACATTATTAAATTAAAAAATAAAAAAATAAAATTATAAATTTAATTATAAAAAATATAAATTAATATTATAATATAAAATAAATAATAAATATAAATAATATAATAAATTTAATATATAAAATATAAAATAATTATATATAAATAATTATAAATAAAAAATAATTTATAAAAAAAATAATAAAAAATATAAAATAAAAATAAAAAAATAAATAATAGTAAAATAAAAATAAATATAAAATAAATAAAATATAATTATAAAATATAGTATATATAATTAAATATATAAAAAATAGTAAATATATATATAATTAAAAATAAAAATATAATATAAATATAAATATAAAATATATAAATATTATTAATAGATAAAATATATAATATAATTAAATAAAAAAATATAATAAATTATTAATAAATATAATAATATATAAAAAAATAAAAAATTATATTAAAATATAATTAATAATAATATAATAAAAATATAATAATAAAATATATAAAAATTAATAGATAAAAATATATAAATAATTAATAAATATAAATATAAATAAAAATAAATAATAAAATATATAAATAATATAATTAAATATTAAATAAAAATATTAAATAATATATATTAATAATTATAAAAATATAAAATAATATATAAATAATAAATATTATAATAGAGATATAAAATTAATATATATAAAGATAAAAAAAAAAGTAATATTAAATAATATATTATAGAAATATATTATAATTATATAATATATATAATATAATAATAATATATTATAAATATTAATAAAAATAATTAATATAAGTAAATAATATAAAAAAATATAAAAATTAAATATATAATATATATAATAAATATAATATATAATTAATATAGATAATTATATAGATATAAATATAATATAATAAATTAAAATAATAATTTAATTAAAAAATATAATAAAATATAAAATATAAAATTATAAATATATATAATTAAATAAATATATTAAAAACTATATAAAAAAAAATTAATAAAATTAAATAAATAAATTATATAATAATATAGATATAATATAAAAATTATAATAAATATATAAAATAATAAAAATAAAATTAAATAATATAAAAAAAATTATAATATTATAATATAATATAAAAATATAAAATATAAATATTAATAATAATATTAATAGTAAATAAATATAATTTAAATAAAAATATAATAATAAAAAATAAATAATATAAATATATAAAAATAAATTAATATATATATAATATAAATATAAAAAAAAATAATAATATATAATATTAAATTAAATTAAAAATAAAATAAAAAATATAAAAATATAAATATATATAATTAAATAAATAAATATATATAAATTAATAATAAATTATAAATTATTATAATATAAAAAATATAAATATAAAGTAATATATATAAAAAATAAAATATAATAATAAAAAATATATATTTAATAAAAAAAAATTAAAAATAAATTATATTAAAAAAAAAATATAAAATAATAATTAATATATATAATAATATAAAATAAGTAATATATAAAATATATATATTTAATAATAATAAAAAATAATATTAAAAATAATATAAAAAAAATAAAAATAATATATAATATATTAAATAATATAATAAATATAAAAAAAAAAAATATTATAAAAAATAAAATAAAAATAAAAATAAATAATATAAATATATAATTAAAAAAAAATAATAATATAAATAAATATATAATAAAAAATATAAATAAAAAAAAATAATATAATTAAAAATAAAAAATAAAAATTAAAATAATATATAATATAAAAAAAAGTAATAAAGATAATAAAATAAAAAATATATTAATATAAGTAATATATAAAAATAAATAAAATATAATATAATAATAAATAATATAATATTATAAATTATAAAATATATTAATAATATAAATAAT
>JAIWJD010000007.1:3990474-4010501 GCA_022818045.1 Neotoxoptera formosana | reverse complement strand
ATTTTTTTATGTTATTGTAGTAAAAGTTAATTTTTTATGTGATATTTGTTTTATAATATATTTTTTTTTAAATTTTTGGGTGATTATTTTTATAATTGTATTCAATATTGTTTAAATTAAATTTTTTTTTATTAAATGTTAGTTTTTTTGTTATAGTTTGATGTTTAAAATGTTTTGGGTTTATATTTTTTTTAAAATTTTTTTAAATTTTGAATTTTTTAAATTTTTTTGTTTTTTGTTAAAGTTGTAATTTTATTTTTAAGTATTATTTATTTTGTTTTGTGTGTTATATTAATAATGGTTTTTTAAATTATTATTGTTGTTTTTAGTTTTTTAAAATTTAGTATTTTAGTTATAGAATTTTGTATTTTTTTTTTAATTTTGTTATTTTTATGTGTTTTTTGAATTTTTATATAAATTATTTTTTATTATGAAAATTTTTTAATTATGTTATTTTATTTTTTTATATGATATTTTTTGGAATTTATGTTATATATTTAAATTTTTGTTTTTTAAATTTGATGTATGTTTTTTCATATTTTTTTAATTTATAATTTTTTTTTGTAATTTTTTTTAAAAAATTTTTAGTTTTTGTTAATAATATTTATGATTTTATATGTTGTTGAAAATTTTATTATGAATTTTTGTTTATATTATAAATATAATTTATATTTTTTTTTTATTTTTTGTAAGTTTATTTTATTTATTTTTAATTTTATAATTGATTTTGTTTTCAAATATATTATATTTTTTATTTTATTTTTATTTATTAGATGTTTTGTTTTTAATTATAATTTATTGTATGTATAATTATTTTTGATTTTTATAATTTTCAATTATTTTTTTTATAGATTTATGTTTTTTTAAATTTTTATGTTTTATTTTTATGTTATTTCCAAATTTTTTAAATATTTAGTTTATAATTTTGTATTTTTCTAATTTAAATTTAGTATTTTATTATATTTTTTAATTTATTTTTTTTTTTAATTGAAATTTTGTTTTTTAATATTTTTTATAATTTTTATTAATTTATAATTTTATTAGTACTTATTTTAAATTATGTTTAAGTTGTTTTTAATTTTTGTTTTTTAATGTTTGGGAAATTATTTTATAAATGTTGTTTAAATTTTTTATAATTTAGTTTTTGGTGTAATTTTTAAATTATTGGGTTTTTCTAAATTTATTTTTAGATTTTTATGATATTAATTAATTTTATTTAGTTGATTTTTCGTTTTTTTTAGTTTTTTTTTAAAATTTCAAAATTTTTTGTTTTTTAGTTCAAAATTTTTTATTTGTATTGTTTTGAATTTTTAATTGAGGTTGTGGTTAAAGTTTTTTATTTTTGTATTATTTTTTTTATTTTATTTTTTTTTATTAATTTTTTTATTAATTTTTTTCTAGATAAGTATTTTTATTTGATTTTTATTTTTGAAATTTATTATTTTAATATTCGAATTTATTTTATGTTTTAAAATTAAATTTTATTATATTATATTGATTATGTTTGGAATTAATTATCTTAAATTTTTATAAATATTTTATTTATTTATTGTATTTTAATATTTTAATTTATGTTGAATAGTTTGAAATTAGTCTTTTCAAAATTATTTTAATTTTTTTTTATGGAAATTTGATTTTTGTTGAATTTTATTTGATGTTTTTAATATTATTTATTAAATTTATTTTTATTATGTGAGTTTATTTAATTTTTATTTTATTTTTTCTTATTTTTGTATTATTCAAATATTAATTTTTGATATTTTTTAGTAAAAATTTTTTAATTTGGGTTTATTGAAAAATTATTTTTATAATAATATTTTTTGTTTAATTTTTTATTTATTATAATTTTGGGAAAATTAATAAAAATATATTATTTTGGGGTTTTATTTTATTTTTTATTTATTTAAATTTAAGTTTTTTATAATTTAAAATTTTGTACTTTTTTATATTATTTTAGATAAGTATCAATTAATAATATTTTAAATTATTTATGATTAATTTTTTTGGGGGGGGGGGGGGGGGGGTTTATTGATATTTAAAATGATTTTAATTATTATTTTTATGAAATTATTGTTTTATTATGTACATTTTTTTTATTTTCAAATTTTATAATTTTAATTTTATATTTTTTTTTTTAAATATTTTTAAAATAGTTTTATTTTAAACAAATGTATTTATAAATTTTATAATTTTTATTGTTTAAATTTTATTTTTTTTTTTATATTAATTTATAATAGTGTTAAAAATTTTAATTAGATAATTAATTATGATATTATTTTTTTATTTTTAATTCAATATTATTTTATAATTATTTTAATAATTTACTATTTTTAATTTTAATTTTATTATTTTTATGAATTTTTTTTTTAATAATGTATTTTTTTTAAAAATTTTATTTATTATATTTAATAATTTTATTATTTTTATATTTTTTTATTTTATATTTTTTTTTTTATTGATTATAATTGATTTATTTAAATTTATAATTTTATTTTTTAATTTTGAAATTTTTTTTTTTATTATGGGTTTTTTATTCAAATTTTATTTTATTTATTGATTTTTTTTTATGAAAATTTTTTTATTATTTTATTATTTGTTTTATAAATTTTTTTAAATTGGGAAATTTTTTAAGATTTAATTTTTATTATATTTTTTAATTTATTTTTATTTTTTAATTTAAAATTTTTTTCTTTTATTTATATCTTATTAAATTTTTTATATAATTATTTAAAGAATTTTTTGTTAGATTTTAAGTTTTCGATAAATTTTTAGTTTTTTTTTTTGGGTTTTTTTTTTTTAAATTTATTTTTTTTTAATTATTTATTTAAATGCTTTAAATTATTTTTATTTTTTGGTTATTTTTAAAATTTTTTTTTAATTTTATTTAAGTATTTTTAATTTTTTTTAAAATATTTTAAAAAAAAAAAATAAATTAGTTTTTTTTATATATAATTAAATTTTTTTTGTTGTTGTTTGCTGAATCTTTCAAATTTTAGGGGGTTTGTATTATTCAAAGAATGTTTTTTTTTTAAAAAAATATTTTGTGTTTTTTTAATTTTTAAAAATTTTAATATTTAACTTTTTTTTTTAATTGTATTTTTTTATATATATGTTAATTCTTATTATTTTCTTATAATTAATTTATATATTTTGTATTTTTATAAAATTTTAATTATTTTTATTATTATTTTAGGTGATTTATATTAATTTAAATTAATATTCATAATTTTAATTATATTTATTTTTATTTTGTGTTCTTTTAAAAATTTTTCAAGATTTGAAATATTTTTTTATAATTTTTTTTGTTTATTTTTTTTTAGTATTAATAATTTTATTAAGATTTTTATTTTTTATATTAATTTATAATATTTTTTAAAATTTTTTGGTTTTTTATTATATATTATATTTGTTTTCATTAGATTGATATTTTTTTTATTTGTTTAAAAATTTAAAAATATTTTTATTTGGAATTATAAAATTAATTGGGTTTTTTAAATTTATAATATTTTGTGTATTTTTTTTTTTTTTATGAATTTTATTTTTTAAAATTTAATTTAATATTGGGGAAAATTTTAATGTTTTTTTTTGTATTATTTTTTATTATGGATTTTTTTTTAATATGTTTAATTCATTTTTTCTAAATTTATTATTTAATAATTATAATAATTTTTATATTTTTAATTTTTTATATAAATATATCAATAATTTTTTATGATAAATATTATTTTTTTATTTTTTTTTTTTAATTTATTAATATATATTTTTAATATTATTATTTTTAAATATATTTACAATAAATTTATTAAAATGTTAAAATTATTTTTATTTTTCATTTATTATATTTATTTTTTTTTTTATATTATTATTATTATATAAATGTATTTTTATGATTTTATAATTTAAAAAAATATTTTTTATATAATAATTTATTAAATAATTTTTATTAATTTTTATTTCTAAAATTTTTTTTATGATTTATTCCAAATTTTTTTTATTTCATTATATGTATAATATATATATATTTTTTAATTTATTATATTATTTTTTAATTTATATTTATCAAATAATATATAAATAAATATATTTTATCAAATTCTTAAGATTTTTTTTTTTATTTTTTGTTAATTTATCAATTTTTTTTAATTATATTTTTTTTAGTATTAAATATAATTTTATTAATTTTATTATTATTTTTTATTTTGTAATTTTTCCAAATTTATATATTGTATTTCAAAATATTTTTAAAATTTTATGTTATTAAATTATATAAATATTTATATAATTTAAATTATAAATTTTATAATTATTTTTTTTTTATAAATAATTATATATGTTATTTTTTTTTGATAATGTTTTTTAAATTATAATTTTAATTTTTTATATTGATTATTTTATTAATTATTATTTTTTTTTTTAATTTTTTTGTATTTAAATAATTTATTTTCTATTTATTAATTTTTTATTTTGATTTTTTTATAGTAGTATTATATATTTTTAATATATTATTATTTTGTTTTTTTTGATTATTTGTATTTTTATTAAAATTTTATTTTATAAATTTAAATTTTTTTTTGATTTATTTTTTTGATTTTTTATTATTATGATTTAATTTTAAAAAGTTTTTATTTTTTTTAAATATATTAATTTTTTTATAAAATTATTATGATTTTGTATATATTGATTTTATTTATACGTTTATTTTATTTTTTTTTATAATATTATTTTATTTATATTTTTAATTTTTTTATTATTTTTATTTAAATATAAATTAATTTTTTTTTTTTTGAATTGTATTGTTTTAAATTTGGGTTAATTTTATTATATAATTTTTTATTTTTTTTTTTTTTATTTTTCTGTATTATAATTTATTTTTTTTAATTATTTTATATTTTTTTTTTTATATGTTTTGGTGTTTGTTAAATATTTTTTTTTTATATTATAATTTTTTTAATGTATTTTTTTTTTTGATAAAATTTATTTTTATTATTTGGTATAATATTTATTTTAAAAATATATTTTTTATTTATTATTTTTTTGTTTTTTTATATTTATTTTTAATTTTTATTTTTTTATTAAATATTTTTTTTTAATAATATTATATTTATATTTTTTTTTTTTTTTAATAATTAATTTAATATTATTTTAATTTTTTAAATTTTATTTTTATTTTTTATATTAAAATTTTATAAATAATTATATTTTTTAATTTTTAAAATTATTTTTTTTTTATTAATTTTTATATTATTTAATTTTTAAATTATTAATTTTTTTAATTTAATTATTTTTAATTTTTATTTTTTTTTTTTTTTATTTATAATATTTTTAGTATTATTATTTTATTTATTTAAATTTTTTTATTTTATTTTTTTTTTATAAAATTAATATTTTTTTGTTTTTTAATTTTTTAATTTTTTTTTTAATTATTTTATTAGAATTATTTAATTTAAATTTTATTTTTAAATTTTTTAATTTTTTTTTATTATTATTTTTTTATTTTTTTATTTTTATATTTTAATATAAAATTTTTTTTTTTATTTTTATTTTTTTAATATATTTTTTTTTTTGATATTATAATATTATTTGATAATTTTTTTTATTTTGTTTTTATCTATTTTAATAATTTTGTTTTGGATTTTATTTTTATTTATTTTGCATTTTGATAATTATTTTTTTAATTTTTTATAATTTTTAATAAAAAGTTATATTTTTTTATTATTTTTATTTTGTATTTTTTTATTATATTTTTTTTTTTTTTTTTTTAATTTTTATTTTATGTTATTTTTTTTCAAATTATTTTATTATTTTAAATTTTATTTTTTTTTATTTTATTATCATTTTTATTTATATTTTTGTATTTTTTTTTTATTTTTTTTATAATTATTTTAATTTTTTTATTGATTTTTTATTTTTTTATATTTATTGTTTTTTAATATTTTTTATTTAATAAATTTTTATTTAATTTTTTTTTTATAATTTTTTTTATTTTTTTTTTATTTTTATTATTTTTTTTTTTTTGATATTTAAATTTTTTTATTTTTTGTAATTTTTTTAAATTTTAATTTAATTATTTATTTTTTTTTGTTTTTTTAAAATTTTTATTTTGTTAATAAAATTTTTTTATTTGTTATATTTATATTTTTTTTTTGTTTTTTTTTTTTTTTATTTTATTTTCCAAATATTTTTATGAATATTTTTAAAATTTTTTAATTTTTTTATTATTAATTTTTTCTTTATTATTTTAAATATTAAATTTTTTTGATTTTTTTTTTATGGAATTTTTTTATTATATTTATATTTTATTTTTATTTATTTATAGATATTTTAATATTTTGGTGATTTTTTAATATTTACTAATTTTTATTTATTTTATTTTTTTATTTTAATATATTTTTTTAATGTATTTTTTAGATTATTTTTTTTTTTTTTATTATATTTATTTGAATTTTTTTTTAAATTTTTTTTTTATTTTTATATTTTATTTTTATTAAATATTTTTATTTTTTTATATTTTTTTTTTTTATGATAAAAATTGTTTTTATTTATTTTTTTTGATTGAAATTTTATAATTTTTTTTTTATTTATTTTTAATTTTATTTTTGGGTTTTTTATTATTTTTTTATGTTAGTTTTTTAATATATAAATTTTTTAAATTTTTTATTATTTAAAATTTTTTATTAAATATTGTATTATATATTTTTTATTGAATTTTATAATTAAATTTTTTTTAATGTTTTATTTTATGTTTTTTTTTTTTTAATTATTTTATTTATTTATTTTTTTTTTTTTTTTATTTATTATTTTTTTTTAATTTATATTTTTGTGTATATTTTTTATATTTTTTATTTTGGTTTATTTTTTTAATCTTTTTATATTTTTAATAGTTTTTATTTTTTTATTTTATATTTTTTATTATTTGTGTTATTTATATTTTTTTAAATTTTTTATATTATTAATTTTTTTATTTTTTTTTATTTTTTTTTTTATAATTTTATTTTTTATTTTTTTAATTATATTTTTTTATTTTATATATTTTATTATATATAATTTTTTTTTATTTTTTTATTTTATTAATTTTTTTTTTTAATTTTTAATTTATTTATTTTTAAATATTTTTAAAAAATTTTTTTTTTGTATTATTTTTGATTTTATTATATTTAATTATGTATTTAATTTATTTTTTTTTATTTTTTTATTTTTATATTTTTTAAAATTTTATATTTATTAAATTTTTTTTATAATTTTTTATATTTTATTTTAAATTTTATTTTTTTTTTTATTATTTTAATTTTTAGATTTTTTTATTTTTTATTTATTTTTATTTTTTTTTATATATTTTTTTTTTATAATTTTTATTTTTTAATATTTTTTAAATTTTATTTTATATATTTTTTTTTTTATTTTTTTATTATTTATTTTTTTTTTATTTTTTTTTTTAAAAATTTTTTATTAATATTTATTAAATTTTTATATTTTTTATATTTTTTATTTTATAACTTTTTTTTTTTTTTAAATTATTATATTTAATTATATTTTTTTATTTTTTTTTTATTATTTTATATTTTTAATTTTATTGTTTTTGTATTTTATGTTTATTATAATTTTTTGTATTAGATTTTAATATTTTATTTTTTATTTTTTAATTTAAATTTAAGTTTTTATATTTTTTTATTTTTTTTTATTTTATATTTATTTTAAAATTTTTTTTTATTTATTTTTTAATATTTATAATTTTAATTTTTTTTTATTTTATTTTTTTATATTAATTTTTTTTTTTATTAATTTTTTTATTTTATTTTTTTATATTTTAATTTTTTTTGTGAATTAAATATTTTTTTTTTAATTTTTTTAAATTTTTTTTTTTTTTTATATTAAATTTATAATTATTTTTTTTTATATTTATTATTTTAATTATACTTTTTTTATTTTTTTATTTATAATTTTTATAATAATTTTATTTTTAAAAACTTTTTAATTTATTATGTTTTTTTTAAAATTTTTATTTTATATTTTTTCTTTTATTTATTATTGTTTTTTTAATTTTTTTTGTGATTTTTTGTATTTTTATAATTTAAATTTTTTTATTTTAATTTTTTTTTTTATATTATTTTTATTTACTTTTTTTTAGAAATTTATATTTATATTTAATTTTATTTATTTTTATTTTGTTTTTATTAATTTATTTTTTTTTTTTTTATTATTTATTTAATTTTATTTATTTTTTTTTTTTTATTTATTATTTTTTTTGAATATTTTTTATTTTATAATTTTATTTTATATATTTATTTTTTATTTAAATTTTATATTTATTTTTTTTATTTTTTATTTATTAATTTTTTAAGTTTTTATATTTTTTTTTTAAATTTTATTTTATATTATTATTATTTTACTTTTTTTGATAATTTTTTTTATTTTATTTATGTTTTTATATTTTTTTATTTTTTTTTTTGTATTTTAAATTTTTTTATTTTATAATATTTTATTTTTAATTTTTGTAAATTTATTTTTTTTAATTTTTTTATTTTTTTTTTTTTAAAATTTTTTTTTTTTTTTTTAGATTTTATTTATTATTTTTTTTAATTTTTTGTACTTTTTAAAATTTTTAAATTTTTTTTTATTATTTTTTTTTTTATTTTTTTTTTTTATAATTATATTTTATTTATTGATTTTTTAATATATTATTTAAAATTTTTTTTATATTTTTTTTATAATTTGGGTTTTTTTTTGTTTATTTTTTTTTTTTATTTTTTATTTTATTAATTTTTTAATTTTTTTTTAATTTTAAAATTTTTTTATTTTTTTTTTTTTATATTATTTTTTTTTATTTTTTAATTTATTTTTATATAAATTTTTTGTTTTTTTATTTATTTTAATTTTTTTGTTTTTAAAGATTTATTTTATTTTTTTTTTTTTAATATTTTTAGTTTTTTTATTTTATATTTTTAAATTAGTTTTTTTTTGAATTTTTGATTATTTAATTTTTTATTTTATATATTTTTTTTATTTTTATTTATTTTTTTTTTAAAAATATTTTTATTAATTTTTATTTTATTATATATAATGATTTTTTTTATATAATTTTTTTATTTTTTTTTTTATTTTTTTTTATTTTATTTTTAATTTTATTTTTTATTATTTTACTTTTTTATAATTTATTTTTATTTTGTGATTATTTTAATTATTTTAAAAATACTTTATTTTAATAATTGTTTATTATTTTTTTTAAAAATTTTTTATTAAAATAAATTATTTTTTATTTATTTATTTTTTTTTTTTTTAGAAGAATTTTATTTTTATTTTATTTTATATTTAATTTTTTATTTTTTTTAATTATATTTTATTTTTTGGGTTATATTTTTATATATATTTTTTAATTAATTTTTATTTTATTTAAAAATTTTTTTTTTATTAATTTTTTAATTAAATTTTTTTTTATATTTATTTTATTTTTATTTTTTTTGAAAATTTTTTTTTTTATTTTTTATTTTTTTTTATTTTTTTTTTTAATTATATTTTTTTATTTTTTTATATTATAATTATTTAAAATATTTTTTTAAATTAAAATTTTTTAATATTTTGGCTTATTTTTATGGATTTTTTAAAAATTTTTATTTTATATAATTATTAATAATTTTAATTAAATTTTTTTAAATTTTTTTTTTTTATTTTGATTTTATTTTTTTTGATAATTTTTTTTTTTTTTATAATTTTTATTTTATTTATTATTTTTTTTTTTTATTATATTTTTAATTATTTTTTTTATATTTTTTTATTAATTTTTTTTTTAATTTTTTTTATTTTTATGTTTATTTATTTTTTTATTTTTTTTTTTTATTTTTTTTATTTTATTTTTTTTTAAAATTTTTTTTTAATTTTATATTAAAAATTTTATTTAAAATTTTTTATAATTTTTTATTTTTTTTTTATTTTTTATTTTATTTTAATTTTTTTATTTTTATGATAAATTTATATTTTAAAATTTTTTTTTATTAATAATTAACATTTTTTTATTTATTATTTTTTTTTTTATTTATTATCATTTTTTTTTTTAAATTTTTATTTTTATATTTTATATAATTTGTATTTTTATTATATTTTTTATTATTTTGAATTTTTTATAATTTTTTTTTTATATTTTTAAATTTTATTTTTTTTAATTGAATAAATTTATTTTTTTTTTATTTGAAAATTTATATTTTATAAATTTAATAATTTTTTAATTTTGTTTTTAATTTTAATTTATTTTTTATTATTTTTTATTTAAAAAATTTTAAGATATTTTATTTTTTTTATTTTATATTTTTTGATTAAATGTAATTAATTTTTTAATTTTTTTTTTATGTTAATTTTAATTTGTATTTATTTTAATATTTTTAAAATTTTAATTTTTAAATTTATTATTTTTTTTTTTAAAATTTAATTTTTTATATATAATTTGTTAAGATTATTTTTTATTTTTTTTTAAAACTTTTTTTTTTTTTTTAAATTAATTTTTTATTTTTGATTTTTTTATAAAATTTTAAATTTTTTTTATATATTTTTTATAATTTTTTTATTTTTAATTTTTTTTTGTTTTTTTGAATTTTTTTTTAAATATTTATTTTTTATTTGGGTTTTTATTTTTTTATATTTATATAATTTTTTTATTTATTTTATTTTTTGTTTATTTTTTATATTTTTTATAATTTTTATTTTTTTGATTTATAATGTTTATATTATATTAAAATTTTTTTTATTAAGATTTGCTTTTTTAAGGAAAATTTTTTTGTTTTATTTAATTTTTTATTTAATTATTTTTAAATTAATATTTTTTTAAATTTTATTATTTTATAAAAAATGTTTTCAATTAATTTTTATTGTATTAATTTATATTTATTTATTAAAGATTTTTTATTTTTATAAATATATTGCGCTCATTTATTAATCTTTTAGATGTAATTGTTATTTTATTATTTGTTGATTTTTTTTTTACTTAATTAAATATTTTTTTTTAAGTAGTTGTTTTATATAATTTTTTTTGTTATTATTTAATAGCTATTTTTATGTTTAAATTTTTTTTAAAGATATATTTTACTTAATATTTTTGGAATAATGTTTTATTAATGAAAATTTTAATTTAAATTAAAAATAAAAAAAAAATATTAAATTTTTGGGGGGGGGGGGGGGGGTTTTTTTTTGTTTTTTTGGGGGGGTTTTTTTTTTTGGGGGGGGGGGGGGGGGTGGTTTTTTTTTTTTTTTTTTTTGTTTTTTTTTTTTTTTTGGGGGGGGGTTTGGGTTTTTTTGGGGGTTTTTTGTTTTTTTGGGGGGGTTTTTGGGGGGTTTTGGGGTTGTTGATTATTTTTTTTTATTAATTTTTTTTTTCATTTTATTTAATTTTTTTTTTGTTTTTTTATTTATTTTTTTGTTTTTATATTATTTTAATATTATTATTTTGGATTGTTAGAATGTTGTATTTTAAAAATTTATTGGTTATGTATTTTTACGTTTTTTTATTTATTTTAAGTTTTTATTTTTATTTTTCTATTAATTTTTTTGAATTGTTCTTTTTATATTTGTTTAATTTTAAAAATTCTTTTTTTTTTTTTTATTGTTTTTATGTGATGTATTAGTGATTTTTATGATTTTTTGGTTTATTGATTTATTTTTTACTCATTTATTTTTTTTTATTTGATTTTTTAGTTTTTTTTGTTTGTATTTTTTATTTTATAATTTTTTAATCTATAGATTTTTTATTTTAATTTTATTAAATTAATAGATTGTTTTTTTTTATTTTTTATGAAAATTATTTTAATATGGTATATTATTTTGGGTTTAAATTATTTAAATTTTTAATTGCAGTTATTTTCATTTTTGAGCTAGTTATTTTTATTTATATTTTATTATGTATTAATTTTTATATTTTAATTTTTTTTATTTATAATTTATAAGAATTTTTTTTATTTATTTATTTTATTTTTTATTAATATTTTATTATATTTTTATTTTTTATATAAATTTTTATTAGATTTATTTTTTAAAAAATTATTTATATTTTTTATTAAATTTTTTGAATAATTTTTTTATTTTAAATTTTTTTTATAATTTAATATTTTTATATGTTATTTTTTGTTAATTTTTATGGGTTTATATTTTAATTTTTATTATTTTTATAATTTTTTTATTTTATTTTTTTATTATTTTATTTATATATTGATTTTTTTTAATATTTTTTTTTTTATTTAAATTTTCTAATTTTTTTTTAAAAATTTTTTTTTAATTTTAAATTTAAATTTTTATATTATTTTTATATATTAAAAAATTATAAATAATTATATTTTAAATTTTATGTTTTTTATAAAATTTATATGTTTTTAAATATATTTAATATTTTTTTAAATTGGAATTTTATGATTAATTAAATTTTTTAAATTTTAATTTGGGTTTTTTACTTATTATTTAAGTTTTGTAATATATGTAAATAATATATTTATAAATTATTTTCTATTTATTATTTTATAATTTTTTTATAAATTAATATTATTATTTGAATTAATCTATATTATTTTATATTTTTTATTTTTATTATATTTTAATATTTTATTTTTTTATGAAATTATTTATAATTTTTTTTGTTTTTTTTATTATAATATATTTTTATAATATAAAATTTTTTAAAAAATTAAAGGGTTTATTTATAAAAATATTTTATTTTTTTATTTATTTTAAAATTTTGGTTTTAATAATATTTAATTAAAATATAATTTTACTAATTTTATTTTTTATTAATAAATGTATAATTATAATAATTTTTTTTTTTTATAAATTTTTTTTTTATTATGAAAATTTTTTTGTTTAATTTTTATATTATAATAATTTTTATTTTTATATATTTGGTTTAGATTTTTAATTTTATATTTTTATTATACTTTTTTATTTTTTGTTTTAATTTTATTTTTAATAGGTCTTTAATATTATTTTTAAATTTTTTATTTTTTGTAATGATTTTTTTATATTATATAATATAAAAAAATATTTTATTTTTTATAAAATAATTAATTTTTTTTAAATTTTTATATTAAATTTTTTTTATTTAATATTTATTTTTAATGTTATATTTTTTAAATATTAAATTATTTATGTTTTTAAATTTTTTATATTGATTATTTAATTTTATTATTATATTTTATTAATTAAATTTTTATTGGTTTTTATAATTATATTTTATTTTTTAATTATTTAAATTTTTTTAAATTTTAATTTATGTTTTTTTTTAATATTATTTATAATAATTTTTATTTTTTTAATTTTATAAATTTTGTTAAGTTTTTATTTTATTATAATTTATTTTTAGTTTATTTTTTTTTATTTTATATTATTTATTTTTAATAATTTATTTAATTTATTTTAAATTTATAATTTGTATTTTTTTAATTTTATATAATTTTTTTTTTTTTAAGAATTTAAATTTTTTTTTATTTTTTAAAGATTTTTATATTTTTTTGATTTATTTTATAATTTTTTAAATTTTAATTTTTAAATTATAAAATTTTTTTTTAAAAATATATTTAAGTTTTATTATTTTTATATTTTTTTTTTTTTTATAATATTTTTTTATTTATATTATTATTTATTTTTTTAATGACTTTAAAATAATTTTTTTATTTAATAATTGTTTTTAAATTATTATAATAGTTTTAATTTAATTAATTTTTTTATTTTTGATGGTTTTTTTTAAAATAATTTTATTTATATGTATTTATTTTTGGTTAGGGTGGGGGTGATTTATAAAATCTTTTATATTAATTAGTTTAGAGGGGTGATGTGGATTAAATTTTTATATTATTTTTATTTATATTTATTGTTATTTAATATAAAATTTAGATTTTTTTTATTTTTATTTTATTTTTTATTTTTATTTTTTATTTTTTAAATTTTTTATTATAATTTTTATGGATTTAAACTCTTTATTTTAATTAATTTAATATTATTTTTTATTTGTATTATTGATAATTAAATTTTATTTATATTTTTTTTATTATTTATTTTATTATATTTAAATATTTATTTTTATATTTTTTTATTTAATATTATTTAAATTTATATAATGAAAATTATATTTTATTATTTTTTATGTATTTTTTTATTATAAAATATTAAGATTTTTTATATTATTAATAAACAAAAATTTTGTTAAATTTTTATTTATTTTATTGAATAAATTTTTATTAATTTATTTTTTTTATATATTATTAAAATTTTTGGTTTTTTATTAATTTTTTATTTAATTAATATATTTAAAATTCTATATTTTTTAAATTTATTTAATTATATTTATTTTTAAAATTTTTTTATTTAATAGTATTATTTTTTTTATTTTTAGTTTATTAAATATTATTTTTTATAATATATTTATTTATTAAATTTTTTTTTATTTAAATTTTTTTAATATAAATTTTATTAATTTGATTTTTAATTTAATAATTAATTTTATTGTTTACAATATTATTTTCATATTTTTTTTTTATTATATTATTTTTTTTTTTTTAATTATTATTTTTTATTATTTATTATTATTTTATAATTATAAATATTATTTAAAATTTTTTTAATTTTATTATTATATATTATATTTTTTTTTTAATTTAAATTTATTAAATTTTAATTTTAATTAGTATTTATTATTTTATTTTATTTATTAAATTTTTATTTTTAATTGTTTATTTTTTTTTATTTATTTTTTTATTATTTTTTTTGGGGAATATTTAATATATTTTTATTATTAATATTATTTTTAATTTATTATTTAATTATTGTTTATTAATTTTAAATTATTATGTTTATATGTATTATTTTATACTCTAAATTTATATTTTTATTTATTTTTTTTTAATTTGGGTTTAAAAATATTTTATTTTTAATTTTATTTTAATATTTTATATTTTATTTTATTAAATTTAAATTTATAAAAATTATATTATTTTTATTTTTTTGATTTTTTATTTTTATATTTAAAATTTTTTTAATTTTTATATATTTATTTATTTTTTTTTTTTTATATTAATTTTTTATTTTGTAATTTGTAATTTGTAATTTAAATTAATTATTTATATTTGTTTGATGGTGTTGTGGTATATTTTGTTTTTTATATTTTAAATATTTTATTTATATTTTATTTGGAAATTTTTTTGGGGTTTTTTCATATATTTATGTATTTATTTTATAATTTTTTATTTTTTTTTTTATTTTTAAAGGGTTTTTTTATTAAATTTGTATTATTAAATTTTAATATTTTATTAGTTTTTTTTTATATTTAATTTTTTTTTTTTTATTATAATAAATATTATGTTTAATATTTTATATTTTTTTTATATTAATTTTATTTTTGTTTTTTTTTTAAAATTTTTATAAATTTTTTTTTTATTTTTTATAAAAATTTTTTTATTTTAATAATTTATTTTTTATTTTAAAAATTTAAAATGAAAATTTTGATTTTTATTTATTTTATATTTTTTATATATTTTTTTTATGTGTTTATTTTTTGTTATTTTTATGTTTTAAATTTTTATTTTGTATTTTTTTGGGTATTTTTTTAATATATTTTTTTTTTTTTAATTTTATTGTATGTATGATGTTTTATTGGGGAAGATTTATTATTTATTTTATTATAAATTGTATTTTTTTATATTTTTTAAATGTTTATTAATTAATATTTTTTTGTTAATGTTATTTTTATATTATTTTGATTTTAAATTTTATTTATTTTAATTTTTTTTATTTTTATTTATTAAAATTATAATTTTTATATTTTGAAAATTAAAATTTATTTTTTAAAATTTATTTTTTTATATTTTTTTTTTTGGGTATTTGTTTATTAATTTAAAATATTATTTTATATTTTATTTATATTTGTTTTTTTTTATTATTTATTGAAATTTTAAAATTTTTTTATTTTTATTGTTATTTATTTTTAAAATTTTTTTATATTATTATATTTATTTAAAATTGGGAATTTATTATATAGTTATTTTTTATTTTTTTATAATTTTTATATTATGTTTTTGGGGTATTATTAATTTATATTTTGGAAAGATTTTTTATTTATATTTATTATTATTTATTTTTATTTTATTTATATTTTTAAAAAATTTTGTTATTTTATTTTATTTTAATTATTTATTTTGTATTTTATTTTATTTTGTTTGTTTTTTATTTAAAAAAAATTATTTTTGAAAATGTTTTATTATTTAAAATTGTATATTTTAAAAATTTTTTTTATTTTAAAATATTTATTTTAAAATTTTTATTTAAAAAAAATTTATTTTTTTAAATTCTTTTTATTTATATATTTTTTAAAAAAAATTTATATTTATATTATATTATATAATTTTTTAAAAAGAATTTAGTGATTTTTATATTTTATATTTTATTTATAAAAAATATTTTTATTATTTTTATTTTTATTTTTAATTTGTATTTTTTATTTATTTTTTTAAAATTTTGTTTTTAAATTGTATTTAAAAAAATATTGATTATTTTTGAAATTAAAATATTAAAAATTTAAAAGATTTATTAAAAAAATTTTTATTTTTATTAATTTTTTTTATTTAATTTATTTGTATTATTGGTATTATTTATTAAAAAAATTTATGTTAATTATTTTCATATTTTATTAGTTTATATGTTTGGTATATTATTATTTATTATTTATTTTTTATTTTATAAAATGTGTTTTTTTAAAAAAATATTTTTTATTTTATTTTTGTTTATTTTATTAGTATATTTTAAGTTAATTATTTATTTTTATTTATTATTATTTTTTATTATTATGTTTTAAAAAATTTTAAAAAAATTTTTTAATTTGGATTTTTTATTTGTTTATTTAATTATTTTAAATTTATATTTTTTATATTTATTTTATTAAATTTATGTAAAAAAAAAATTTTTAATTTTATTTTGATTTTTTTTGTTTTTTATTTTTTTTTATAAAATTATTTTTATTTTAATTATTTAAAATTAGTTATTTTATGATAAAAATTTTATAATATTGAAATTTTTTATTTTTTTAATTTAAATTTATTTTTTAATTTTTATTTTTATTTTTTTATTTAAATTATTTAATTTTTGATATTATTTTAAAATTTTTGTAAATTATTTTATTTTATTTTTTTTAATTTGTTTTTTTATTTTTATTTTTTTTAGTTTGTAATATTTTTGTATTTTTTTAATTTTATTAATATTTTTTTTATTTTTATTGTTTTATTTATTATTAAATTTTTTTTTTAATTGTTTGGGTTATTTAAAATTTTTATTAAAATTTTATTGTTAAAAATTTTTTTTTTTTTTAATTATTATTAAATTTAATTTTTTTTATTTTTTTATATTTTATTTTAAAATGTTTTATATTTTTTTTAATATAATTATTTTTTATATTAAGTTATTATTTTTTAATGATTTTTTATATTTTATTATTTTTAAAAAATATGAATTTTAATTGTAATATTTTTATTTTGGGGATTTTTTTATTTTATTATATTTATTTTTTTATTTTTAATTATTTTGTATTTTATTTGAATATTATTTATTTGGAGTTTTTTATTTATATTTAGTTTATTAATTATTATTTTTTGTTTTAATTTTATTATATTAAAAAATTATTTAAAATTAAAATTTTATTTTTAAATTTGGGATTTTATTTTTTTTTATTAAATTTTAAATTTTTAAAAATATTAAAATTTTTTATAATAAAAATGATTTATAAAATTTTTAAAAATTTAATTTTTTTAAGGATATTTAAATTAAAAATAAAAGAAAATTTAAAACGATTTTTATTTTTGGAAAATTAAAAGGTTTTTTTAAATTTTTTTATTAAAATTTTTTTATTTATTTTTAAAAGGGTAAAAAAAAATATTTATTTTAAAAATTTTATTAATAAATTATATTTTTTTGAAAAAATTTAAAATTTTTATTAAAAATTTTTTTTTAAAAAATTTTATTATTTTTTTTTTATTTTGAAAAATTTTTTTTTTAAGGGAAAAAAATTTTTTTTAAATTTTGGGGGTTTTAATATTTGATTATTTGGGTTTTTTTTAATTTTTAAAATTTATATTTTAAATTTTTGTTTTTTTAAAATTTTTTATAATTTGGTTAAAAAAATAAAAAATTTTTTTTATATTTATTTTGGAAATTATTTGGGGTTATATTTTTTTAATTTTATAAAAATTATATTATAAAATTGAATTTTAAAAATTTTAAAATTTTAAAAATTGAAAATTTTAAAAGATTTTTTTTTTAAAATTTTTTTATAATTATTTAAAAAAAATTTTTTTAAATTTTTATTTTATTTTTTTAAAATTTAAAATATATTTTATTTAATTTTAAAAAATTTTTAATTTATTTTTTTTTTGATGATTTATTATTTTTAATTTTTTAAAAATAAAATTTTTTTTTTTTTTAAATTTTAATTTTAAAATTTTTTTTATTTTTTTATTAATTTTTTTAATTTTTATTAAAATTTTTTTTTTTTTTTTTTTTTTTAACATTTGGGAAATTTTTAAATTAAATTATATTTTTAAATTTAAAAATAAATATAAATTTAAAATTTTTAAAAATTTTTTTTTAAATTTTAAAATTTTTTAAAAAATTTTTTTGATTATTATTTTTTAATTATGATTTTAAATTAAAATAAAAAATTTAAAAATTTAAAAATTTATTTTTTTTAAAAAATTTTTTAATTTTTTTTAAAAATTTTTATTTATTAAAATTGGGTTTATATTTTTTAAAATTTTTATTATTTTATTATTAAATTTAAATTTTTTAAATTTTTTTTTTTTTTTATTTTTTTTATTTTTGGAAAAATTTTTTATAAATTTTTTAAATTTTTTATTAAGAAATTTTTAAATTTTAATTTTAATTTATTTTTGAAAAATTTTTTTTATTTTTTTTTATATATAAAAAAAAATTTTTTTTTTTGATAAAATTTTATTTTTATATTTTATTTTTGATTAATTAAAATTTTATTTTTTATTAAATTTTTATTTTGATTGGGGTTTTTTATTTAAATTTTATTTTATTTTGGATTTTTTTTTGATAAATTTTTTTTTTAAAATTGGGGTAAAAAATTTTTTTTAATTTAAAATTTTTTTTATATTATTTAAATTTTTTTATTTTAAAAAGGGGTATTTTTTTTTTTTTTTATTAAATTTTAAAATAAATTTTAAATTTTTTATTTATTTTTTTATTAAAAATTTTTTTAATTTTTTTTTTTTTTTTTTTTATTAATTTATTTATTTTTATTTTTTTAATTATTATAAATTTTTTTATTTTATAATTTTTATGAAAAAAAATTTTGATTTTTTATTTTTATTTTTATTAATTTTTTTTTTTTTATTTAATATTTATAAATTTTTTTTATTTTTGATATTTTTTAAAATTTTTATTTTTTTTTTTAAAAATTTTTTATTATTTTTTAAAAATTTTATATTTTATATTTTTTTTTTTTTAAAAAATTTTTATTTTTATTTTTTTTTTTGATTTTTATTAATTTTTTTTTTTTAAAATTTTGATTTTATTTTTTTAAATTATTTTTTTTATTTTTTATTATTTAATAATTTAAATTATAATATATTTATTTTATAAATTATTATTATTATGTATTATATATATATTTTTTATTATAATAATTTATTATTATTTATTTATTTAATATAATTTATAATTTTATTATTATATTTTTTATTTATTATTGAATATTATTTATATATAAATTTTATTATATTATATTTTATAATATTAAATTATATTTAATTATGTATTAATTATTTATTATATTTTTAATAAAATATTTATTATTATTTATATTTAAAATTTATATATAAATTTATTTAATATTATTTTATATTTATATAAATATAATTTATTATATTTGAAAATAATTATTTTAAAATATATAAATATTATAAAATTTATAAAATTTATATATATATATTTAATATTTATTTATATTTATATTATATAATTTAATATATTATTTTATATATATTATTTTTAGATTT